>JAGFMF010011645.1:6738813-6802814 GCA_019455555.1 Galemys pyrenaicus | reverse complement strand
AAGCAGGCTTCCATCAAGCAAATCCAGGATGCTATTGAGATGGAGAAGTCACAGCAGGCCCTGGTTCAGAAGCGCCATTACCTTTTTGATGTCCAGAGGGTAGGTTTCAGAATTTTCTAAGGAGAATGAAGTTACTCGCTTTGTGTACATCTGAAACAAAAATTTAGGCTCTCTTAAGAGAAACAGTTGAATAGATTGAACATATTTCATTTAGAAAAGAAAATTTGGATGGAAATTGGTAATTATGGCTATTTAAAACATTTCAGACTTTTAAGTGAATAAATAATTGTAATGTCTAAAATGAGAAATAGTAAGAGTTATAAAAGAATACACTTTAGATCAACACAGAAGGAAAATAGTCATTAAGTTATAGCTGATTGAGAAATGGCAATCACTGTCTGAGGCCATAGGTAAAATACATACTGGTTCTGAGAAAATCTGATTCCTTGCATCTCAAGTTCACAAAGTACATTCCTATAGCAGTAGAGCTATGTGGTCAAAGCACAATCAGATTCTAAAACATTTAGATTCTAAAACAGCTTTAAGAACATGTTCAAGTATTTTATTTGCTTTGAACCAGGTACTTTATGCCTGCTACAGAGAAATGCTGTTATATTGAAGTTTTTTGTTACAGAAGCAACTATGAAATGAGAAATCATATGTGGAAATAAAGTAGTGCCTGAAGTATTAAGACTTTAGGCCTGTGTTTCTGCATATGGTCTCAGTACCACGTGTATCAGAGTTATCTGTGGTGGAGGTTTCTGAACCCATTGTAAGACTCTTGGAATAAGAACACTTACTAGAAACTGTCTAAGAGTCTAAGAACACTTATTAGACACTGTCTAAGATTTTTAAAACAGTCTCCTTAAAGATTCTGAAGCATATAAATGTGTGAAGACTTCAAAAATCTTAAAACCTCTTTCCATGCATCGTTTGCTTACTATTGAACAGTGCTTCCTGCCTCACAAATAGTATTTGCACACAAGCAAGATCTGGCATTTGAAGATGTAGCTTTTTCATAAGTATCAACTAGCCATTGTAACATGTATTTATAAAATATTTGTGTAAAGCTGTTTATTGAGTGTAAACTAGTCAAGGCAGGGTGCTAAGAATACACCAGAGAACAAAAGAAAGTTTCTGCTTTGATGGGGTCTACTTTCTTGTCAGACGTAGAGAGGGCAGAAAATAAATAGAGCAGTTATAAATGTTAATTGATAACAAGTGTTACGTAGAACAATAAATTAGCGTTAAGGAAAAAATTTTAGGAGTTAGAAATTAATTTTTTTTAAAGATTTATATATTTATGCATACAAGCACTGGGGTATAGGCCAGAGGTGTGGGGGGTGAGAGGATTCACCACAGAGAGCGGGGAGCAGAACAGGCAGATCAACAGAAGTACACTGCTGAGGGGAGCAGCGGGCACAGCAGGAGAGGTCTGCCGGGTCATGTGGGTCCCCTCCCTGGCCAGTGGCAGGGATCGAACTCGTGCTGCAGTGGCTGCGGTTTGCTTCATAGTGTGTTGCTTAACCCACTGCGCCACCAGAGAGGCCCAGAAATTAATTTTTTAATTGGGCAACCTGGGCCTCTAATAGGATATTTAAATAGAGATCTGATGAAGTGGTAGTGCAACTTTTGTGGATTTTCAGGGAAATGGTACTCAAAATAGGAGAAAGAAGAATTATGAAGGCCTTAAATCTGGAAAAATCTGGGAGCTTGCTTGGTATAGTGAAGGAAAAGCAAGGAAGCCAATGTAGATAAAGCTTTTGAGTAGTAGGACTTGCCAGTCACCTGTCTTGTTGCAGGTGGCCTCTGGCTTTGGTTTGAAATGCCTATTTGTTAGCCAAATAGAGGTGTTCATTAGGCCATTGGATATATGAGTCTAGAACTGATGAGAAGAATTCTGGCCTGGACATTTGAAAGTCATGAGCTTATAGGTAGCAAAGCGATAAAACTGGCACATAAGGAACATGGGTTAAAAACAAAGACTGTTTCAACTTGTTATCGACTTACTTATGACCAAATAATAAAGGGCCCAGAACTTTTCAATAGGATTTTGCAAAATGAAGATTCCACGTTGTAAGGGCTATTTTAGTGAAATGATTGGGGTAGGTTGAAGAAAAAATGGGAGGAAGGAAATTGGAGTCACATTATAGACAACTGTTTAATTTGTCAACAGGTTTTACTGTGATGGTGAGCACACGATTAACAACTAGGAAGGTAGGATGTAGGAATCAAGAGATTCTGTTTTTATACATGGAAAGTGTGTTCACATGTTACCTTTTGTTGGAGTTAGTAGAGAGAAAAATTGATGCAAGAAATGGGAGCCACAGTTAACTGGAGCGATGTCCTTCGGTAGGCCACATTTCAGAAAGGAAGGCAAAGCAGAGGAGTGTGGATCACATAGATTGGTAGTGGCAGAAGATGTCTTGCTTTTTCTCAGTGAAGTAAGCATAAGGATCATTCGCTGAGCATGTATAATCACGGAGATAGAGATTTGAAGAGAAAGAAGCAGAAGAACGAATGGACTAAAGAAAGTACTTAGAAGTATTAAGGGTCTACTTTAGGTTATTATCTCAAACTTTTATAGTTAACAGACCTATGATAATTCTCACTATAAAAGGTGACAGTATCCTTGTCACCACTAGTAATTCAGTTCTCTGGAGAATAGTAGCTGATATTACGGACAAGAGAAAGAAATAAGATATAAAAATTAGAAAATAAAGGGTAAAGTGACCTATATTTCTAGAAAGTTTAAGAGTATAAACATAACTTTTAAAACAAATTTTCAGTAAGCTGGGAGTTTTTTTTTTACCACGTACATTAGGATTCTTTTCAATATGCATATGCTGTCTATTCATATTAAGTTTTTAAAATTGCATGAGCTACCAGCGTGGTAAAGGAGTAGTGATCTTCCAACTCTGGGCAGTTTTCATCACTTCTTAATTTCGCGTCAGAATAACATCGCTATGGCCTTGGAAGTCACTTACCGTGACCGGCTGCATAAAGTGTACAAGGAGGTGAAGAACCGCCTGGACTACCACATCTCTGTGCAGAATATGATGCTTCGGAAGGAGCAGGAGCACATGATAAACTGGGTGGAGAAGCACGTGGTGCAGAGCATCTCTGCACAGCAGGTATTTGATGTGTCGAAGCTTCTGGAGTTGTGTCGCTGTTCGTGCTAAGCAACTGCTGATGCTGTTAGGCTAGGACTTGCCAGCAAGAACGCTTTGATCTTGAGACAGTGACGTGTCCTTGGTTAATTTTTCTCAGTAGTGGCAGCAAAAGGGATGCTGAGAAGCTGCCAAGGTGTGTCTGCTTCCTCAGTTTGGTCCCCAAAATTGACATACCTGTAATGATTCTCACTACAGAAACAGTGAGAAGATGGTTGAGAAACTTGTAGCAGCTGTTGTTCAAGTTCCATCGTTTGGGCAGTTTGCCAGCATATGGAATTTATCTGAAATAGAAATGAGATTAGTCTGATTTTTCTAATTCAGTGATTTTCATTCCATTTCCTTTTGTGAGCTGCTTAATTCATTCATTTTGAATAGAAATGTTTTCCACTGTTTACCTCAACTTTTTTAAAGTGTATATTCTTTATTAAGACTTAATTTCTTCTTTCCCAGATATACATTATATTTAGATATTTCTGTTCATTTCCTACTTCCATTAGAACTCGAAAAATGGTCTACCAACATCTGATGGATTGTTTTTTTCTCTAAACTGTCTTTTATGTAAAGATAATATACTAATTTAAGAAACTTGGGAAACAAAATAGTATAGAGAAGAGACTAGGAATTATTTTTATTCTTTCTTATCTCTCTCACTAATATTTCCTAAGTTGGTCTTCACACAGCTGTTAGTTGGACAAGTTAACATTATTGGTAGGTGTATTTGGCCTCAAACTCCATACACATTTCACTAGTGAAAGCTGTGATCTGGAGAATTTTACTAAGTCCCAGATTTGCTTAAAATAAATTGCAAAGTCAAATAAGTTGACTTTTCTTCTAAACCTTCCTGGTTAGTCTGTCACTTTAAGCTAGTAATTCTTCTTGAGGTTCTGTTCTTGTAGGACGTGTCCATTAGAATTCCTACTTTGTTTATGCCCTTCTGTTATTTGAAAAGGTCTAACCAGACTTCTCTTCCTTATGACAGGAAAAGGAGACAATTGCCAAGTGCATTGCAGATTTAAAGCTGCTGGCAAAGAAGGCTCAGGCACAGCCAGTTATGTAAATGCTCCTATCCGGACGAGACAGAAACAGCTGACTGACTAAGTGGAAACGGGTCTGTGTGGCAGAATCTCTCTGTATTGCTCTCTTCTAAAGTTGGTTTATCTTTCCTAAAAATGAAGACGTTCTTGAGTTCCATATAATGAGAGAATTAAAACAATCATTGGCCAGTGAGATGTTTCTCAACTTTGCTCTGCACTTTGAGTTGTTCCATGATTACTTTTGAATAAGCAGTTTGGATTTTAATAAAATTTGGTACCTGACTGAAGATTACCACATTATAGTTTAAATTTGTAATTAATTCTACCATCTTTAAATAAAGTGACAGTTAAAACAAGGCTTTTCAAGTTGCATAGCTTACTGAAATACAGCATTTCTCATGAGGGTAAAAATTTTAAATATCAAGTTGCTATCTTGTTTATAAGACCATTCAGTGGTAAGTTGTTTTTGGCATTAGGGAATTTAAAGCTTTTAGTATTAAAATAACTAAAGGGATACTGTATATTGCCACATAATTGACTGTCACTTGATATGTCTATAGAAAATCTTATACTTGGCATGTCATAAAATCACTGTAAGAATTCAGCAGACAAATCAGAAAATTCTGCCCTTTGATTGTTTTTCCTGCCTTTGATTCTCCCATGCTTATATAAGGATTTAATTATAAATATGAGGCTGGAGGTACACGGGTAAGAGAATTCACCAGAGACAGCGGAGAACAGAAGAGTCGGATTTATTGAAACGCACTGCTGAGAGAAGCAGTGGGCGAGACAGGAGAGGTCTCTGTGCAGAGTAAGGGTCTCCAGGCCGTTGATGGTTAGGGTGACAGTCTTGGGTGTTTCCTGAGTGATGATCCGGGTCACCAGCATGATAGGTTCGTTCCCATGGCAGTCCCATCCTCTCCCTTTTTCCGTTCAAACTACCCTGGTGGGCAAGGAGTGCTTAGTGCTTAGCTTTTAAATTTAGTAATGATACCCTGACAAAATGGACACTTTAAAATACAGGCAAGAATGGAAAATATGTACCACATGGGTAATTGCTACTTTTATATTCTTATCAGTATTTTTTTTAAAAGATTATTTATTTATACATACAAGAGTTGGGGTACAGGCCAGAGTCCAGGGTGGTGAGAGCATTCACCAGAGACAGAGCGGAGGGCAGAACAGGCAGATTGACTGAAACACACTGCTAAGGGGAGCAGCAGGCGAGGCAGGAGAGGTCTGCTATACCATGTGGGTCCCCTCCCTGGCCGGCAGCAGGAATTGAACTCGTGCTGCAGTGGCTGAGGTTTGCTTCATAGTGCGTTGCTTAACCCACTGCGCCACCAAGGAGGCCCTCTTATCAGTATTTTAATTTATATAACAGTCACTGGATCTGTATGTACTGATGGTGGTTAATCTACCTTTTCTTTTTTGTGTTTTAGTTTTTTTAAAAAATCTTTTCCTCTACTATAGGAAGAGATTGACATTTCTTGTTGCTACTTAAAGAGACTTTGGTTGGGTCATCAGAAGTAGTTCCAAATTATTCATTTAACAAAAATTATAAACACCTAGTTTTTGCTCACCACCATCTTGCACCAGTCAGTCAGAAATAAAAGTCCCTGTCTCAAAGTTAAAAACCTAGAAAAGCAATAAGAATGTGTTATATAGTGTAGACTTTAGCACAAAATGCTGTGAGAATTTAATGGCAATCATTTTGGGTTATTTCACCAGCCTCACCCTGTTCCTTGCAGAAAACAGGTTTGTGGTTAGGAATTCCTAAAGAAAAATTGTTTTCTCCCTGTCTTCCTCTACCCAGAGGCAAAACTAGAATAAGCAAGTGTGATAGAAAGGTGGAATTCAATAAAATACGTACTGTCCTGTGTTAGTCCCAATGTCATCCTCTTCCCTGAGGATGGAATCTAGAACAAATGGAATCTAGAACAAGAGATCCTCTATTGCAGGGCCTCAACCCCAGAGTGGGCCCTTTGCTCTCTAGGAAAAGAATTAACTGGAGAGTGCTAATTGTTGAACCAGGCAAGGCTTTGTTAGAGATTCATGCGTGAGGGAGCCAGTTCGGAGAGGGAGAATATAACCTGACTCTGAAGGGAGTTAGGAGATGTTTAAAGGTTAAGTCCACATGGTGGGGATGAGGAGAGCAGTGTCATAGCTTGTTCCGGGCTGGGTAGACTTGGCATATACAGAAGGTTACATTTCAGTTGCACGTGTAGTTTCTTTCTCTCTCCAGGAAATTGTGAGCTAATCATGAGTCAGGATCTCATGGGCTGAATTATTTGGACAGGGCTCGCCAGGCCATGATTTAGTCCAATTGTTCTAACGGGACTGGGGCAGCGTACTACAGGTCGCATTTTCTTTTACCTAGGCTGTCTCACCTGCCGCTGCCCTTGAAGCAAACTGCTATGTTGTGACCTGCCAGTGGCCAGCACCACTGGCAGGCAATGGCAGGCGACCTCCAGGACCTGAGCACAGATTTCTGGTAAGAGCTGGGACCCTCAGTCATAGAGCTGCAGGGTTCTGGATTCATCCAGCAACTACAGGGAATTTGAACTAGACCTTCCCCAATTGAGCCTCAGACCACAGCCCCAGTTAGTACCTGAACTGCAGCCTGGTGAGACCCTCCAGCAAAGAACCCTGTGTCCAAACCGAATACATATATGCTGTGTTAAGTCCCTACATTTGACATAATTTGTTAACTGCGGCAATAGAACTAGTGCAGCAAGAACCGCTGTCATTTCTATCCAAGGCCTGGTTTTAGCCTAGTTCACCTGCCGTGGGTGCCCTTGCTGGGTGTCCAGTGCAGACTCCCCTTTTGTGCAGGGGTTAGCCTTGGTTCCCTAACCTCAGGTGCATGACCTTTAGACCCCACCAAGTGCCAGGTGATCAAATATTGGTGGCTATTCCCAATCAAACATTAGCTCCAGTTTTTACTCAGCTCTTCCTTTCTAACCTCTGGATTTTCTTTCTTTTTCCTTTTTTCTGGCATGAACTAATTGGCCAATTATATATCATATTTTGTGAAGTGTCTTTAAAAAGTGTTTTTTTGGGAAGATAAATGACAGTCATGGAACAGGTTGGAAGCAAAGTGAGATGGGAGAGAAGAAACCAGGTCAGCCTGGGGATGGAAGGAGAGAAAGTTATGAAATTAGTAAGTTGTGAAAGAGGAGAAAAGTGAGGAATATCTCACTGAGAAAATCTGTCTTCTCTGTCCCCAGCATAGACCTGGCTTGCCATGTAGTAAGTACCACTAAATTTTTTTTTTTTTTTTGTAAACAGGAAAAGAAAGAGCCAGAGCCAAAAATTAAAGAATATTGCATTCTTGACTTTAGGTGGGGAGTGGATGTTACAGTATCACCCTTTGTCAGAAGCTATAAGGTATTTGCTTTAGACTTATGCCGGTGTGCCTACCAGTCTGGTTAGCTCGCCTACCAGGAAAATTTGAGGTACCTTTCTTAGAACACAGAGAAATGTCAGAAAAGATAGGTCAACCATCCAACTTCTACTTACGCAGACTGAATATTAAGAAGTATGTGGAACTAAGGAAGCGATCATGAGACACCTCTACAGTATTTCAAGCTAGGTTCCACATTTGGACTCCGGTAACTTATATTCTAACTTGCCCAACTGTTTCAGAGTCAAACAGTGATTTTAAACTAATTTTAAGCCGTCCAAGTTCTTTCCTGTCTGGGGACTTTTGGACTTGCTGACCCCCCTATGCCTGGACAACCTTTCACCGTGGATCTTCCTAGTGTGCTCTCCCTCTAGTCAGCACTCTCACTGTGAACCTCCTCAGAGTCCCCTGACCATTCTGTTTATATTACTTGGAACCCTCTACCCATTAATCTCCAGCCTCTCACCCCTTCATCTTCCCTTTATCCCCCACTTCCCTCCCATATATTCCTTTGTCCCTTTTGTTCCCCATCCATCCTAACCTCAGGATCCTCATAGTACTTACTGATTGTGCTGTTTTATAAAAGCATTTTATGTTACAAAATTGTCTGCCATATTGTCTGCCATGTCCAGTATTTATATTTATCATTCTGACTTGCTTTACTGCACATAATTCTCTCAGACTCCCTTGTTGTGGTACAGCCTCAGCAGCACCACCTGTAACTACCCACAGCTGCTGCAGGTGAGCAGGATCCTGGTCCACCCCTCTCAGGTGGCCTGGTCCCCAACTCCAGACTGTCATCAGAGGGAAAACACCATCTCTCACGAGCAGCTACTGGTGCAGACTATTGGACACTGTGGACACCCTCTGGGTAGGACAGCGGCCGTTTGTGGCCTTAGAAACATTGTCCTTATTCTCACCCTGTTGTTGCACCCTGAGATCAAGCCGTTTCTTGCAGTTGTGAGTGTACGAGTGACAAACCCACACACTGACTGTGCCCTCAGTCTCAGAGTCCCTGACACTGCCCGAGTCAACAGCTGTAGGGGCTTCCGCAGCCGCTGCCCTTCCCTCCTGTGGGCGTGCTGCTCCGATGTTACAAAAAACAGGTCACCAGAAGCTTTTCCTACCCCTTTCTGAACAACCTTTGCTCCAGTGTGTGCAGGTCGTTTTCTTCCCTCAGGTTTTGACTCTGTTCTACTACAGTCCAGTTGTATTTGGAGGAGGTGGGTCATTTAAAATATTTCACCCAACATTTGTTGGTTTTCTTTGACAGGAGGTCTGGAAAGATCTAGTCTGCTGTCTGTCTGAGGATTTCCATTCACTCCTCAGCTCACTGCATGTTCTGCACCACTACCCCGCCCAGACAGCTTCAGCAAACAAAATGAGAGTTCTCCCCTTCTGAACCCAAACATCTCTGTCCAGCCTTCCTCTTACTTAATCTCTCTCGGTGGCATTCAGCACTGTTGGCCAAAGCTTTCCCTCTGTGACTTCGAATAGCAAATGCTTATGCTACTATTGCTATAACTGTTCTTCTCAATTTCCTTAGCTGACTCCACTCTTTTTGCTCATTAGATATTAGTGTTCCTCAGAGGTCTGCCCTAGGAATTTTTTGTCTCATTCTATAACCTAGGTGATCTCCATCCTATGGCCTCTGCCATCATGTACGCGATGATAACTTCCTTATCTGTGTCACAATACATTAAGCAACCTAGGTTAGGTTCGGTTAAATGAGATAAACTACTCCAAAATCTCAGTAGCATAATATGGAAGCATTTCTTTATTGTTATTTTTTTAAGATTTATTTATTTATGCATACAAGCACTGGGGTACGGGCCAGAGTCACAGGAGGTGAGAGGATTCACCAGACAGAGCCGGGAGCAGAACAGCAGACTGACTGAAGTACACTGCTAAGGGGAGCAGCGGGTGAGGCAGGAGAGGTCTGCTGCGCCGTGTGGGTCCCCTCCTTGGCTGGCGGCAGGGATCAAACCCGTGCTGTAGTGGCTGTTGTTTGCTTCATAGTGTGTTGCTTAGCCCACTGCGCCATCAGGGAGGCCCTTTTCTTTATTGTTTATACAGCATCCACTGCAGACTCAAGTGACCTTCCAGAGAAACATATTATCCTGTGATCCAGCTTAGAGTTTTTAACCTCACCTTAGCACAAAGTCTCCACTATCACCGTGTAGCACAAGGGGTCGGAGGAGGTCTGCTCCCGCAAAGACATCTTCAACTGAAAGGGTCCGATATCACTGTCATTCACTGAACAATGACCAGAACTTGTGACCCAGAACCACCTACCACAAGTGAGAACTGTACTGTCTACCACACAAGCGTGCACCCCGCTCTTGCGTCCCGGACTGTGCACCCAACCACCCTCTTGACATCTGTGCCTGAAGGTTCCAGAGGCACCCTAAACTCTGTGTCCAAAGTAAGCTCATTGGTGCCCATCCTTCACCCCTTCTGTGTTCTACTAGTCAAAGACAGATGCAGAAACATGGGAGTTGCCCCGAGCTCCTGTCTCCCGTGTCTTCCTCACACAATTCACAAGTGACTCGATTTCTTACCTCTTCTTCCCGTGAACATTGCCTCTTTCCAGACCACCTGTTTCTCACCTGGCGCTCTGTGGGACTAACGGATGCCCTGCCCACGATCTGGCCTCGTACTGTCCTTCCCACGCTCTGATGCCTGAATCCAAATGTTACCGTGTCACTCTTCTCAGCTGTCTCCCCAACGCCTACAAGGCAGAGTTGGCTTGGGGTCCTCCAATCATCTGGTCTTGCTCTTCATCCCCAGGCTTCCCCCTTCCGTTCCCACCCAGGCCCCGATGCACCAGCGGTGGTGAAATGTTGATTTCCCTGTATGTGCAACATGACAAAGCAGCTTTTGCTTGTGTCCTTCCCAGAACACGCTTCCTTCCCCTCTGCCTAGAAAATGTGACTCATCTTTCAAGATGCAACACACGTCTTCTCCTTTATGAAGCTTTTCTTGACACCTCCTCTCTCTCCTAACTGTAGCCTTAGTCCTTTCTCTTTTGGGTCCCACTCGTCCTGTCTAGATGCCTGATAACATCTCATTACACGTATTTACTCCAGAACGCAGCAGAGTGTGGGGTCACAGCAGATGCTCAGCCTGGTTTGTTCATTAATTCTCACACTAAAGACTACGACGTTTCCTCCACCGGGTCCCCTTCCTCCTCCTGTTCTCTGGTGATACCTCTGATCAGAGTTTCTGCTACCACTGACCTAAGTGTCCCTCAAGTTCACGCTCATCTCTTCATCTTACTGCTTCTACCCTCATTCAAGTTACTCTGACCCCTCTGGATCACTTTAAAAATGTCCCAAGTAACCTTTTCACATTTGTTTAGCTGCCTTCCTGTCTGTCCTCCCCTAGTTTTAGTGATTGCTTCAGAACATGTCTGACCGCGTTACTCTTGTTTAACTACTTTTCGTATGAATAAACAACTCTCCTATCACAAAGACAAGATCTGTGAGGCCTCCTTCTGCCTCTTCAACTTCATCATCACAATGTTCCATGTCACCCCAGCCCCGCATATCTAGCACCACATACCCCATTTCCTCGCTCTTTCAGCAATCCAGATGCTTGTTTTCCATCCTCCTTTCTAGGACAGACTTGGATGTTTGATTTCCTCTGATAGACTCTCCTCTCTCCCGCCAACCCCCAGTGGAACTCCAGCTCACACTTCAGATGTTGACTATTTTCCTCCAGAAGCTGTCCCTGGTCCCCCCTGGGTTAGGCAGATCCTGCTGGGGTGTGGGAGCACCCCACACCTTCACAGCACTTGTAATGGCTGCAATTCCCCGTTTCTTTGAGGGGTGTGTTACCAGCCTGAAAGAGCCGTTACGTCCTGAGAACTTAGAAGGCACCTGTCACATAGTGTGTTGGGAGTGGATGGAAAAAGCAGATTCGTTCAGTGAGAGTTAAGACTCGACATCCTTGAGTTTATCACGCTATCTCCTCTGTATTCAGGTGTCTACCTTCTAATGTACGGTCCTGTTAGGCCTGTGGTTTCCTGCCTGTTCTGACCTTATGAAGTGAGACCTAGGAAATGGCCACACTTCCCTCGCTTCGTTTCTTTGGTCCAGCTCTCCACCCACACTATCTTAGGGTATTGTGAGACCCGCTTTGAGTCAGACTCCATCCTGCTTCTACCGCCGTATTTAAACGGCCACGTGAAAATTAAACAGCCCGACTCAGGCATCTGGTAACTGCAAGACAAGAGGTCATGTGCCCCTCACTACAGCAGGCCCCACACTGCGGCCGTCTGCCTGGAGACACGCACAGACACACACATGGACTTCCAGGAGCTTCACGACAAATGACCTAACCTCAGCCCATCTCCTGGCCTAACGCTTTGAAACTCCCCTCGGCCCTGCCCGGGTGGACACACCTCAGGAGTGCTGCTTGGTCGTGGACCGAAGCGCGCTTCCTGTGCCCAAACAAATGCCTTCCAGTTGTGCTGCAGCCCAGGTGTTTCTCTCAGGTACTTCATGTTGGTAAAGACAATACTTAGCCTAGCACCTGTGAAATGGGCCCGTGGCCTGCACATCACAGATAAGTCGACCTGCACCGACTGGAAATAGCTGGCAAGGACATGCAATATCCACCAATCACAAGCCACTGAGTCAGCTGTGGTTAGTCAACTTGCTCTAGAAGAGAGGACCTGCTGGCCTTCTAAGGAAGTCCTGCGTCCCACCCATCACACCGTTTCTGTGTTGCACTCCTGACAGTCTGTAAAACACACTTGCCCCAGATCCCTTGGACCACTGTTCCACTGCCCATGAGGCACTACTGTCCCCAGTCTGTGGGCTGTTTTCCCTTGAGTACAGGGCATCAAGCTCATTACCAAACTGAGGTTTGTTTCTTGACAAAATGGAATAACCTTCCTTAAAGGCTGTGTTCGTATTACATCCTGATTCCAAAACCCAAGAGCTTCCTTATTAATACTTAGAAGATACATTTTGTAGGATTTAAAGACCTCCGCAGTCTCGCTCAAACCCAGCTGTGTAACTGTGTTCTGCTTCCCACCCCAGACGGGCCCCTCCTTTAAACACACTGTTCCGTCCTTTGAATCTCAGCAGGCCCTCCAGAGTCGGGTCTCCACACAGCCCCTTCTGCCCCCACCCGACCCCCCATGCTCCAGCCCCAGCTCCAGGTCCCCTGCTCTCCCCATCATCCCACCCCTGGCTCTGCCAGTAACCCCTTGAGACCAGGCCTGCCAGTTGCCCTGCCCTGGGCCTGAAATCTCACCCCAGGCTCTCTGCCTAGTGCCTCTCTCAACCCTCCATCCCGGGAAGTGTGCTGCGGGGTGGGGGACAGGCCTTCCGAGCCACGCCCTCTAACCACAGCCTCTCCACCCACTCTAGCATTGCTATCTGCCCCTTACCTCCACTCCTCCGGCCATCCAGCCATCTGGCTTGCCCGCCTTCCCTATTCTCTCCTCGCTTAGATGGTGGCTTCACGACGCAAGGAGCTTTCCTGCCGTGCTCCCCGAAATACCCACAGTACCCAGCCCAGTGTGCAGGCAGTGATGTGTATTTAGTGCGTGCACTTATTAATGGTTTTTAATGATAAGCAGAGGATTTAAACAAATGATCAGCCTTCCCTCGGAAGGGGTTGCCGTGCTCCTGACACAGGCCTCCGCAGCGAGCGCTCACTGTTCACACTTTGATTTTCTTGGTTCTTTATCAGCCTCTTCTCTCTGGTACACTAAGAGGGGCAGAAGATACTTGGTGCCCATGGTGCTGCCTTATAGTTCTGACCCCACAATATCTGGCATAGGCTAAAGTGACACTCAGGAAATGCTTCACTCCAGGTACATTTTTGCCTTCTTCCCCTAGTACAGGGGTTCACGTTTCACAAGATACGAAAGAGGCGCTCAGCTTATAGGATAAAAAATTCCTCTCAAAGAGGAAGTCTGCCCTCATTTAGTCATCTCTGTGACACAGCTCGAATTGCTGGTGACAGTGTCAGTAATCATTTCATCATTTCTGAAACAGGAGTAGCGCGGAAGTCGGAACACACTTCAGTCCTGGACACTTGCAGCTCACGAGCGGACCTGGTCTCAAGACGGTAAATACTATCGCCCCTTCTCTTAACCCAGATGAAGTAATGACTCACCCGAAGCAAGTGTCATCCAATTGTCTTTTTATTTGGTGAGAAAAGGATCGTATTTGAATAACTGCATTTGATGCTGGATTTTATAGCAATCAGTAAGATTCTCCAGGGCTGGAAAAAAAAACATGAAAAAGTATATATAGTGCTGTTTCTATTTTAGTTCATGCTTCTGTCAAGTGTTTGAGGTTTTCCTTTTCAAAGGAAATGATGTTTCCTGCTTTTCTTGGCTGGGATCTTTAAGTGGCTATTTCCTTAGGACGCCATGTGATGGTTCTGTCTTTCAGGATGAGGCGACCCAACTTTTTATTTTTATTTTTTTTATAATATTTTTTTAAATATTTATTTATGCATACAAGAGCTGGGGTACAAGGCCAGAGTCATGGGGGGTGGTGGTGAGAGGATTCACCAGAGGCAGAGTGGGGAACAGAACAGGTAGGTCTACTGAAATACACTGCTGAGGGGAGCAGCGGGCACAGCAGGAGAGGTCTGCCTCGCCATGTGGGTCCCCTCCCTGGCCGGTGGCAGGGATCGAACTCATGCTACAGTGGCTGTGGTTTGCTTCATAGTGTGTCGCCTAACCCGCTGCACCACCAGGGAGGCCCCAACCCAACTTTTTAAAATATATGTGTATATATTTTTCAATTGAGGTGTGATTTACATATCCCATTGTATTAGTTTCAGCTGTGTCACATAACGATTCAATATTTGTATATACTGGGAAATGATCACCACAGTAAGTCTGTCACCATGCATAGTCACAGATTGTGTGTGAAAGACAAGGACCGTGAGATCCGCTCTCTTAGAAGTTTTCGAATATGCCGTGCACTATTATGGCCCAGCACTTTTCAAGGTCATCTTGGTACTATTTCTTTGAAATGGTTGTAAGTTCAGAGGCACGGATGGGAAGGTTAAGACTTCCAGAAACCTATAGTCCTCTCCTCATCCACTTCCTCCACCGTCAGGTCTAGCACAGCTTCATAGGAAAGTGCAAACATATTTTAATATAAAAGAGACCCCACCAGCCCATGTCTTGCGGTGCCTTCCAAGAGCACTGTGAGCTTACAAATTAGAAAGCAAGCAAAAAGTGCTTGAAAAGTCATTGCCCCTGCTGATTCCTCTGTAGATGGTGGCCTCTGTTTCACGGTTCAAAATTCTCATGAAGTTTCCTGCTTGGAACTTCCTTGTCATCCCACAGTGCATGCTGTGGAAGGTGGGGTTGATCGTAAAGCACTTAGCAGTGTTGCCTTGCTTTTGTAAGTGGCACGTGGTGATGGTAAGTCCTCCCAGCCCTCCCTGTGTCCAAGGACTTAGAAATCGACTCCCTTTTGAGGGCTGAACAGACGAAACTCATGCATTATCGATGGCATTCGTTCTCTACACAAACTACTATAAAATGTAGCAGGTGAAAGCAGAACTAAATATCCTCTTGCTGCAAAATTGTAACTTCCTAAAAATTTGTGTAGGTATTATTTTATTTCCATAAAAGTGGGTTGTTTTATATTAGCAAGCAGGAAACCAGTTAAGCAAGCTGTAGTACCGAGGAAGACCTATCACTATTCAAAATGCTTCTAGAAGTTTTTAATGGCATAGTTTGAGGACCAAAAGCTTAGTTTTAAAAATATGTGATGGAATGTCTCAAATAACTTTTAGAAACTGTGGAGCAGATTTCAGGTGTGGAATCTGAAAAATCTGAACCCCTAGACCCAGTCACCAGAGGTGAGGGTGGGCAAATAGATAAAAATGGTGAAAAGATACCAAAGTCCAGTTGTGAGATAAATAACTGCTGAACCACATGTACAGCATGGTAACTAAAGTTAACAATATTGCAGAGTATACTTGAAAGTTGCTAAGAGTGTAGCTCTTATCACAAGGAAGAAGAAATCTAACTATATGAAGGGATAGATAATGGTAACTAAACTTACTATGGTGACCATCTCAGTATACATCAATCAAATCATTATGTTGTACCCTTACATTAATACAATGCTGTAGGTCAATTAGATCCAATAAAACCAGGGAAAATTAAAAACTAAAAGCATTTAAAATACAATGGAAGCACAACTGAAAGGAGATACACAATATTAACAGTTAGTGAGAATTTATGTGATTTGCTTTTCTGCTTCTAGGTACTTTATACTTTGTTTAAATAAAAGGGGGAAAATCTAAACGGCTTAACATAACAAATGGAATAATAATTGCATAGATAAGGGATTACAGCATAATTGAAAAGACGACATGTAAACAGAAGTGTATACTACTAAAGTGTGAAGAAAGGACCTTCAAGAGGAGGGGCCTTCCTGGTGGCGCAGTGGGTTAAGCAACGCACTATGAAGCAAACTGCAGCCACTGCAGCATGAGTTCAGTCCCTGCTGCCGGCTAGGGAGCGGACCCACATGGCGCAGCAGACCTCTCCTGCCTTGCCTGCTGCTGCCCTCGGCAGTGTGTTTCAGTCCATCTGCCTGTTCTGTTCCCCACTCTGTCTCTGGTGGATCCTCTCACCGCCCCCCCCCCCCCACACACACACACCTCTGGCCTGTACCCCAGTGCTTGTGTGCATAAATAAATGCATCTTTATAAACAAATTTTTTTAAAAAAGAGGAAGTTTGTCAAAGATTACCCAGTGCAGCCAGGGAAGAGGGAGTTAGCTGAATTAGACCTAAGTAACACTCAATATTAAAATCATCTATTCATCTTGTCCTGTACTTATTTCAGTTCAATGTTCACCAGGTAACACTATGGCTTTAATTGGGTCTTATGTGTCCTGAAAAATAGAATATATGCATGAACACAATATGGCCTTTTTGCATTCCAGTTTATATATCAGGCTCCCGTGAGTTGATTAGTGGGAGTCGGTTCTAGGGCAGTCAGTCAATTCAGATAAGCTCAAACTTCTGGACCTGGAAAACTGAGGACCGATTTCTGAGTTGTGGCCAATGCACCACGTAGAAGACTGTGACCACTCAGCTCACTAATGCCTCCACCCACAGCTTGCTTCTCTGTCGTTCTAACTGTCCTTAAGATCACAGTCTCAGATCAGCCCCTCCACTGACTCTCCTTCCAAAACTTTCTAAGGGGTTCCTTTTTTCATTCTCAGAGGGAGACGGCATGGGATCAAAACAGTCCAAACCTACACCCACTACTGGTAAGTTCGGGACAGACCACGTGGCGTGCCTCACTGCTGAGTTCAAATGAACAGCAATAACTAGAAACTGGACAGCAACAGGACATTTCTGAAGCTGCAAGAATCAGGCTTTTACCGTGATACACAACCTAATGCCAAGAAGAGAAAAATGCCAGAAAGAAAGGCCTCACCCTCCAAATTTGAGCAGAGGCTTTTGTGCTCGCTATCAGGCCAGCTGGGTGGTTCACAAGAATAAGTTTCTCTTTCCTTGCTGTCCGCCCCACTTCTGCAGCTGTCGGAAGACCTCACCCTGGGTGTTGGCTCAGCTCTGTTAATAGCTGCTCCCTGCAGGCAAGTGAGCAAGCAAGAAAAATGTGGCCGTCTCCAAGACCCCCAGGATTCGGGGAGATACTAGTGCTGGCTTTTCCTTTTGGTTCTCTGCTCTTTGAGAGTCTCTGCTGAAGAGTCAGAGGGAACATGGTGACCTTAGGGTCCCACCATCCTTGAGGGAGAAACTCAAGATGTTTTTATCAAAGGGACAGCTGGGACTGCAAAACACTAGGCTTCTCGTGTGTAACTTATGTTTTAAGTTTCAGTTCTCAATTTTATGTTGAATGATCTGGGATCTATGAAAGCAGTATTCCCTCCTTTTGCAGCTGTAGCCCTAAGTCTGATCCCCACTGGTGGCTTAAAAAAGGTGGGGCAATGGGGGGAGCGTGTAGGGGAGACACTGAGGCTGGAAAGATTACTAAACAGTGGTGGGTACACTGAACCCTTTCACTCTTTCACAAGCCCGAGAAAGCACCACCTTCACCGCAGCCCCCATAGCTACTTCTGCACCCTACCTGGAGAGAACCACTCTTAGGGAGCCAGAGTCCCACACCAAGTAAGTGGCGTTCTCCCCGCTTTTCATCTTGTGCTGGGTGGTATTTGATTTGGGGGTGGCTGCTTTGCCCCATGGACTTGCTGAAGGAGGGCTGGGGAGAAGGACCGGAAGCAGCTGCAGAACGAAGTCAGCTTTTAAGTTAGGCATGTACTTTTAACCTGGGGTCTCTTAGCCTCAAAAGACCCACAGATACCCTAAACCTATAGGTGACATTTGTCGCGTGAGGGCCCATGAATGTTTTGACCCGCACGGGGGCAAGGTGGTGCCCTTACCTCTGGGGAAGACCCTCCCAAAGCTCAGCCATTCATCGGCTCCCTTTCTTGGTCCCAACAGCCTAGAACATTTGCTCTTAGCCTTTTTTACCGGGGTTCTACTGACATTGCTGCTGGCGGCCCTTGTCTTCCTCATCATAAGGAGCTGCAGAAAATGTGAGTTTCCAAGCGAGGGGAGCGCTCTTCTTTCTGTGCCTTGGGGAACAGCCTGGAGTAAGTAACAGGAGGGTCAGGTGCCCACCCTCTCTGCAGTGAACGCTGCAGCTTCCTCTCTGCCCTCCTCAGCCTCCACCCTTCCCATCACCCCCACTTCATTCCCTCTCTGCCCCTCCACCCAAGACTGAAAGGGGAGGATTCAGGTTCCCTGAGTCCCATGGTGAGACATGTCCTCTCGCAGGTCACTCAAGTGCCAGGGCCCTGGATCCCAACTCAGATCCCCACTTCGCCAAGGTAAGAGGTGGCGCTGTGACCAAGACCTTGAAATCCAGGCCCCCAGGCTCGCCCTCTGTGCCCTGCCGTAGCCGCTGGAATGGGGGTATCACTTCTGGCCTCTGGGCCAGTGGGTCTCTGAAGGGTCCTTCGGATTTCTTTGGGTCAGAGAAGACCAATTGTTTCTAAAGAGACCCCTTTCTCCAAACTGAACTCCTCCACCCTCTCCTTCCTCATTCAGCAGCTGGCATCCGCAGAGGAGGGAATTACCTACGCCAACATGACCTTCAAAACCCAGGGAGGAAAGAGAGCTTCCCCATCTACGTACGATTCTGCAGACTCGGATCCCCCAGTCTATGCTCAAATTAAAGTGACAGACTCACCCCACCTTACCAAGAAGACCTGAACACAGCTCCTCCCCCCCAGCTTCGTTTTCATGTAGCACCTGCTGCTGACATTTCTGGAGCACGGAGCCGTGACCCTCCTGTCGCAGCTGCTTAGGTGTGAGCTGGCCATGTTAGCCAGAAGTTTGCAAGGCCAAGGGCCAGTCTTCACTGACCCTCCCATTTGGATGGGCAGGCTGGTAGCCCTGCGAGGGCAAGGACACACAATTACCATTGGCGGAGAGCGAGCGGATACATCCACTATGGAGGCAACTCCGCAGTGGCTAAGACGTTTAATATTCTATTTATCCCACTTATATGGAGAGTTGCCTGTGCATTTTTAGCTACTGCATTCATTGTATTGTCTGAAACCCAGTGAGGTTCGTTATTCTCTAGGCACTATGCTAAGGGCCTGGCACATGTGATGCTGTGATTTAAAGAAATATATGTTTGGTATTTCACTGCAGCGAGGATTTCCTAAGTGACGAGAATGGTGCATGTCTGTTCTGTTCCGTTCCGTTCCGTTCCGTTCCGTTCCGTTCCGTTCCGTTCCGTTCCGTTCCGTTCCGTTCCGTTCTGTTCCGTTCCGTTCTGTTCTGTTCTGTTCGGCAGGTTGCCTAAGAAACTAACCCCTTGATTAAAGGGTTAGAGGCGTCAGTGCCATCCCCTGACCACTAGGGGGCAGAAGGGGGCTGCAGGTTGATTGCTCAATGCTCAGTCTTGCATGTAATGCATGGGATGAAGCCTCCAGAGACGCCCAACAGGAGGCTTTCGAGCGCTTCTGGGCTGGGCAACTTGTGAGGATTTAGGGAGACCTCGTGCTGGAGCGAGCATAGCACTGTGCCCTTTCGCCATACCTTGCCCCAGGCCTCTCCCACCTGGCTGTTCCTGGGTCATATCCTTCTATAACAAACCAGTAACCGAGTAAGTACAATGTTTCTCTGAGTTCTGTGAGCTGCTCTAGCACATTAAAACCAGGCAGGGTCCCTTGGAACCTTCCCTCCCCCCCCCCTTAATTGTTCTGTCAGAAACAGGTAAAATCCTGATTGGTGATTGACATGCAAAGAGGCGGTGGGTAGGGGGCGCAGCCTTATAGGCCTGAGCCCTCAACCATGTCAGCGTCAGACTGAGTTGACACCTGCTGGTGTCCCAGCACCTACTGGAACTGGCGGCCAGAACTTTATGCACGTATTCATGGCGTCCTCAGAACAGTATGAGGCTATCGTCATCATCCTCATTCTTGATGCGTGCACGGAGGCACAGAGGTTGAATAACTTGAGCCCGAGGTTTGCACATTTCTCCGTGACGATCGATTGTGCTGACAGTGGAAGGTTGGGGAAGCCCTAGGTGTCTGCTGGGGGATGCTGCCCGGGGGTGCAGTGCAGCCACTGGGGAACAGCTCCCCAAGATGCAGTTACGTGCAAAGAACAACTGCTGGACAGAACTGCACTCTGTTCAGTTGGAACGCACGCTCGTACTTGTAGAGTTAATATGTCTGTAGTGGCAGGAGGGCACGGGCAGTTTCTCCGTGATTCGGGCAGACGGGTAAAGGAGAGTCCTGGAGCCGTCCGTGGCTTTTTCAGGGTTTTATTGCTCTTTCTACATCATTTGTAGAGAGGTGACCAGGTACCTGGCCAGCAGGGAGGCCGGGGAGGCCAGGAGGTTGGCAGGCCTCCTAGCCCCTGGCAAATCTTCACTCTCTCTGGGCTCTTTACTGCTGCTACTTCTGCTGAGCTTCTGGCCTCCCTGTGACACTGCCCTTATAGGCCCAGTCTCTTGGCACAGGTGCGCCCACCTAGGCACGCCCCCAACCTACTCCAGGGGCCACCAACAGGCAGGGGTCTATCATTGATGCTGATGGTGGGAGGGCAGAAAACTTGAGAATTTCCACTTACCCGACAGTCTCTCTGGAAGAAAACACCCACTGGTCCTAGTGATCATCCCTGGGAGAACCTGATAACTGAGAGCCTGAGAGGCACGGACGAGAGGGGTTTCACACCCACTTAAGAACATCCTGTAACTGCTCCAACCCCCATTTCAATTGTGAGTCAACTGAGAAAAAGCAAAGAGGACTCAGGACCGTCGATACAACAATCGCAGCCAGCACTGGAGAATACAGCACGGACCAGTGCACACACATGGGGTCACAGCACTGAACCCCAACATCTGATGAACAGAACTGCCCCAGGCAAGCCCCACCCCTCCCCACAAGCAAACCAGTGTTCAGCTGCCCAAGATGCTCCCAGGAGATCACGTGCTCTCTGAAAGTTGCGCCCCAAAGACTTAACAAGCCGGAGGAAGGGCAGCATCTGCACCCTGTGGGCACCCCAGACTCACACATCAGGTTGTTCTGCCTCGGAGGGGCACCCTTGGGGAGTGCTACCTTAAGGCATAAGGAAGGAAGCAGGACTGGGAGAGAAGCCGCCTCTGCACATTCTTTTAAAGTTGCATTAACTAATGTTTTTAAAACCAAGTGTAGGGTAAAGGTTGATCAGGTATTTTTACCCTCCTACCACTGATGATGGACACCTGCGGTGCTGTGAGCATTCCAGGGTGGGCATGCGCAAGTGGGCGCACCTGCGTTGGACACAGGCATACATGGGCGGTGTCATGAGGACGCCAGAACTGCGAGGAGAGGACCAACCAACAGAACCAAGAGAACCAATAGGCCCGACAGCAGCAGGAGAGAGAGAAGAAACAGCCAAGAGGGTGAGATACGCTGGGGGCTGGGAGGCCTGCCAGCCTCCCGGCCCCCCAGCACACATGCCTGCCATGGACCTGGCCACCTCTACTAAATAAAGTATGAAAAGCCACCGAGGGCTCCAAGACTCTCCTTCCCTGACCCGTCTGCCCAGAACCATCCCAAACCTTACCTCCTGCGCCCCCTTCCTGCCGCCACACCAAGGTAATTAAAGATCCAGGGAGGTGAAGCACAGCCACGTGCTGGCCCGGGTGCTGGGTGACAGCACCTGTGTGCAGGTGGGTCCCGCGCCCCGGGGCCCGCACCCGCAGCCCTCCAACCAGGCGGCATCTTCTATGTGCATCAGGCCACGAGTCTCCGGATAGCGTCACTTCCTCCCCAGGCTGGATTTCACCTTGGCCTGAGCGCACAAAATCACTGCTCCTCTTCTGTGAGCACGCGACGATGCAGTTCTCAGAATTTGTCCCCATCATGACTGTCACCCTGTCACCCAGTGTAGTGCTAAGAATGTGGCACAGAGCAAGTTCTGGATGGTTCTAGCAGACGGGGGGGAGGAGGGGGGTAAAGGAATAAGTCCTGGAGCCCTCAGTGGCTTTTATGCTTTTTATTGTCAGAGGTGGCCAGGTACACAGCAGGCAGGGGTGCTGGGGGCCCAGGAGGCTGGCAGGCCTCCAGGCCCCCAGTACATCTCACCCTTTCGGCTGCTTTCTACTGCTGCTGCTGCTCCTTGTTGGTCAGTCCTGTTGGTCCTGGCGTCCTCATGACGCCGCCCATTTAAGCCCGTGTCCAACTCAGGTGCGCCCACTCATGCCCAGCCTGCAATGCTCGCAGCACCGCAGGTGTCCATCATCACACCAATGGTGGGAGGGTGGAAAGACCTGATTTCTCTAACCCGGCACCCAGCTAGTAAGTGGCAGCAGAAAGCGTAAACCAAGTCCCATGACTTCAGTCCCTCACATGTGAGCCGCACCCCAGGGCACAGGCACGGCACACAGACCCGACAGGTGCAGCGCTGTCTGCGGAGAGAGCACGCTCATCTGGAGCACGTTCGTTCGGGACAGGCTGCCGTGACCGCTGCGGCGCCTGAGGACAGGGAAAAGGCTGTGGAGGCCGGCAGGGGCCAGTCCGGGAGAAAGGTGGTTTAGGGACCTTGGCAGGTGCCCAGCCCCACGAGGGCAGCAGAGCTCCAGAGAGGCCCCAGCCACTGCCCTGCAGGCTGGGACGCACCACAGAGGCCTCTCCTTTCAGCTGCTCCTGAGCTCCAGCTGACATCACGAACTCTCGAGCAGCCCGAGCCGAGGAGCCGAGGAGCCGCAGGCACTGAGTTCAGAGCCAGCAGACAGGCAGGCAGCTCTGGGAGGAGCCAGCCGCCCAGGACGGCCCACTGGTGAGCCCAAGGCACATCCATTGCCCTTCCCCATTTTCTGGAAACTTCCCATTTTAGAGGGCATGGCCCTGCGTTTACAAAGTCTTGGTTTTCATCTATCATGAAATTGGTGTGTGACCAGCTGGCTGCGGGAGGAAACAAGCAAATGACTCGCCACAGACAGAAGCGCCCCACCAGGCGAGGCGAGAGGGAAAGGCTCTGGAACAAAGCTGCAGGAGTCTTGGGGACACCGGTTCTCAGGTCAGTGTAGCTTAGCCAGGACATGTAGGGGTGTTCTCTGCCATGGAAGACCGACCCCTGCCGCCTCGCCCTGTGCCCTGAACCCACTGGTTGCCGTTTGCAGAAGTGGTGTCCAGTGGCTCTTCCTTGGAAGTTCGGGGTGCCACCACCGGAAAGAGGTGGGGGCTGTGCCATGGCCGAGAGGGAACAGCACTTCTGATGCTGCTTGAGCTGAGATTGGGGAGGGAGGGACATGGGGGTGCAGAAGTGGAGCGGGGCCACGCTCCTGCATGCACCATGCATGCACTGCAGAGGGAAGGCCTGGGCGGGCGGAGCTGGAGGAAGCCTGGTCTGACAGCTGTGGCCCCCAGGCCTACACCGCGGTCATGACTCTCCATCCCAGTCCTGCCCGCTGCGGCTAGCCGCCCGCGCATCATCCTGAGGCCCCCTGAGAAAGGGGTTTCCGTGTGGGCAGCAGAAGCCGCGGGGCAGGACCACAGCGGGAGCGGCCACGGCATGCAGGCGAGAGCCCAGAGGCGCAGCAAGGCTGGCCCGGCCGGCATCGCCTCACCTGCACGGCGGCTGCCCGGGCTCGGTTTGTGTCCCGAGTGCTTCACTTCCGCCAGCCCATCTCGGGTTCTCACTGGGCAGAAGGGGCACCCACTCGGTCTGTCGGAGTCTCCCGGCAGCACAGTCTGCGCAGGGAGAACCTAAGGCCGGCCAGCGCGCCTGGCCCCCTCCTTGGCCGGACAGCGTGTGGTGCCGATTCAGAAGCAAACACCGAAGCCTCAGCAGCCCCGTCCTGGAGCTGTGCAGGGAGCCTTGGCATGCCCGACCCTGCGCGCCGGCGGGAGTTTATTGGCTAATGAGTAAGACACGGGAGTGTCCGGCCTTCCGACCCTGTCGCCTCTGACTAACTGACCCAGGGGGACTGAGATCTCAAGGGTGGCCTGGCAGACCCCCCAGGCGCGGCCGGCACTGCCCACCAGCTACCTCTGTTCTTACCCATCTGCCAGGGCTGGCTGGGAGGGAGGGGGTCCTCCAGCACCAGAGAGCGCAGAATCATCCCCGGGTGTGGCCTGTACAGTGACTATTACAGTACAGCTTTATTTGTCCACTAAATCTTAAAAATCCTCAGTCACATCTGTTCAGGACCAGCCGTTTCCTTCGGAGTTAGGACACAGGAGAGGGCTTCAAAGCGTCTTCTATTTTGTTGGAAAGAGAAGGGGGAAACTGAGGTGAGGTCCATGGCCTCCCTCTGCAGAGAAAGTTGCAAACTCTTCAGGGGGTGGAAGGCGGGGAGGCTTCACGAGAACAAACCCGAAGTTTGTTTTCAGGGCCAGAATGATGTTATTACTCAGCTCATTGGTCAGTCAGCAGGAAAGTCTGGTACTGGGGGCTTGCATTCACCCCTCACCCGGCTTGCAGGACCCGGATACACTGCATTCCTTCAAGGCAAGGATGGCAGAGTAGAAGGGAGCCAACTCGGGCTGCCATGCTCCACCCGCCGGGGAGCGAGGAACAGGCGCGGGCTAAACCAGCTGTGCTCCCGGCGCTAAAAGGAATAGGGCTGGGCCCATCGCCTCAGCGTTCACAGTTCAGTGAGCCTGGCAAGTGTGCGCGTGTGCACGTGCTATCGTTCGTCTCCCTCCCACTCCGTGAAGACAGCGGCTGTGACTCTTGCTTAGCGCCAGCACCCAGCAAGGTCCTTGTGCACTGAATGAATGAATGAATGAATGAATGAATGCACGAATGCATGACTGGGCAAAATGTCCTGGGGGGAATGAGAATGGGGTCTTCAACGTGTAGAACAGAAGATGGGCAGAGGAATGGCCCCAGATCACACCTTCAAGAAGGGTCAGTGGTTTCTGCAAAAACCCACCCGTGGTTTCCTGGGGAAGTGGCCTCGGGGCAGACCTGAAGAACTCACCACTTCTCTTGTCTTACTCCCCCACCTCCACAGTCCTGGAGCTGCTAGAGGACACAGGCCAGGGAGACTTGGGGGCGCGGGGAGCCACGACGTTGATTTCTTAGCAAACCTGCTCTCCTCCGGGGGGTGATGTACGACCCCCACGGCCTGAGAGCGGCAGTTGATTCTCGCGGCTTTCCCCGCTTGGGCTTCAGTGCAGGTGTTTCCTCGCTGGTCTGCGTCCCTTTCTCTGAAACACTGTCTTTCTACCTCCCATGCCCAGGAGCCACTGGACACTGGCTCGTGGTCGTGATCAGTCGCTCCATGGCCGTGTTGCTCCCGAGCGTGAGAAGGGGAGTGTAACGAGGATGACACAAATCTATGGCCCGCGGGCGTCTCGTGCTCACGCTCTCTCTGTTCCACGTCATCGCCTGAGGTTGGCCAAGGCGCACATGCTGCCCAGGGGCTGCCCCAGGGGCAACGGGCTGGCGTCCCAGCCCCTTCTGAACAAAGTCCCTGCACTCTGGCTGGGACCGGGAGCTCCAGGGAACAGGCAGCTGCGGGACAGGCAGTCCGGGGCACGAGAGCCCAGGGAGCAACTCACCAAAGAGGGGGCTGCCGGCGGGCGCGTGGCTGGTTTTCTGGCTCCTCGCTGGGCTTGCACCTGCAAGCACCCCAGACGAGAGGGGGTCACAGGCCCCTGAGCCTGTCCACTTCCACTCCCGCTGTGCCCAGGAGGCACCCCGAGGCCGGCGCGGGGTTCCGAGCCTTCTGTTCCCTCCAGGTGAACAAGTCTCAATCGAGGGGTGAGACTGCCTCCCAAAATTAGTGTGGGGGACACAGGAGGCCCCCAGACGTGGACGCTGTCCGGCTCCCCCCTCGTCTGCACACACCTTGACGTGTGAAGGCTGCAGTGCCCCCCCACCCCGCCTGGTGCTCCGCCACCACGAAACAGCACCCACCGTCTGCAGCCAGCGCATCGGTCCCCAAGGCACCAGACACGAAGAGGAGGCCACAGTCACCCCTTTGAAAGTCGCCCTTCACCTCTTCGTGCTCTCTGGCCGTGGCTCTTTCCCCAAACTGGACTTACCCCTTCTATTCCTTTGACTTCTCCTCCTTTTGGACACATGGCTGATGATGGAGACGACCCCCAAAGCCGTGATCAGCATGCAGATGACGAGAATGGACAGCCTGGGGGTCACAGAGCTCCATGTGCCTGGGAGGCCTCGTCTTTTCTGGGCCCTGCCCGCCTTGCGCCCACCCCCCACAGTCATGGTAGCTCCTGGCTGCCAGATCCTCCCAGGTCATGCTCTCCTCTGGCCTAACTTGATGGGGCCTGGGCTGGGGCCTGAGCAGGCTGCGTCCTCAGAAGGGAGCGTGGAACATGGGTTTCAGAGTCTGTGTGAGAGTGTCGAGCCTCTAGAGACGACCTGGAACGGAGGTCCATGCCATGGCAAAGTGAAATTGAAGAGAACAGCACAGAGAGAGAGGAAGCAAACTGCTACTTACGAGCAGCAGATCAGAGACGGACATCAAGTCCTGGTCAGCCCCTGCCCACCTCCGAGGCGGCTTCCCGCCTGCCCTTGCATTTCTTCATAAGCAATTCTTAATTCAATGAATCAGATGAGCAAGAGGGCATCGTTGCTGCTTAGACCATGAGTCCTGAACTACGTTCTCTTAGGAGAAACCAAACAGTCCCACCGAGGATCCATCATTCAGGAGGAAAACAGGAGCTGAGAAGCAGCACGTGCAATGCAGCATTGCCCTGCTGACCTACAGCCGAGTTTCTCCTAAGGTTTTTTTTAAAAAGATTTATTTATGCATGCAAGAACTGGGGTACAGGCCAGAGGTGTGGTGGGAGTGAGAGGATTGACCAGAGACAGCATGGGGAGAAAACAGGCGGATCCACTGAAACACATTGCTGAGGGGAGCAGTGGGTGAGGCAGGAGAGGTCTGCTGCACGAGGTGGGTCACCCCCCTGGCTGGGGGCTGAACTTGTGCTGCAGTGGCTGTGGGTAGCTTCATAGTGCTGTGTGCCTTAACCACCTGTGCCTCCAGGGAGGCCCCTTCTCCTAAGGTTATGACTCACCTGGAGCAATCTGCTTTGTGGATGATTTTGGAAGTCCTGCAGCTCCTGTTGTTGCTGCCTGATAGGTCTGCATTAGGAAGAACTTGGTGAGAGTCAAGTAAGGTCCACTCCCAGGCCCCTTCTTTGCTTCTGCTCGTCTGCCTCTCTGCCTGTCACCCCCTCGGTCTCCAGAGAAGGAGCCCCCGAGGCTGATGGCGCAGAGGGTCCCAATACGCTGCAGGAGGGGGTGTGGATGCACCTTGCACAGAGCGGGAGGCTGGGGGCCAAGGCGGGCTCACATCCAGCCACCCTCTGCCTGCCGAGCACGTACCCTGGCACTGGGCTCCATGCACCTGGAGGCAGTGGCTCGTTCTCCAGAGGCTGGGTGTGGACGCTAAGTGGCCTTAGGTTCGAAAACCAAGACACTGAGCAAGGACACCGGCGGCACCAGAGGGTCAGCTTTCCCTTAAGGACCTGGTCAGCGGGGATATAACTGCCACGTTGGACTCTGACGGCCCCATACCCAATGGGCAGGCGCCCGGCGCCCCTCCCATGCACTTCTTCGACCCGCGGTGGAGCGCACCTGTGGATGGCCACACCACGGAGCCTCTCAGACAGGCTCTGGGCCTACACCTCAGCCCGGCGCCACAGTTATTATGCAAAGACAGAACCTCACAAAGCAGAGACTCCACAGGTGAAAAAGTCACATTCAGCAAGACGTTTGCTGAGTCAAAGAGCAGTCGGTCAGCAGGGGGCAAGCCTCTCCTTTTAGCGCCAGGGGGGCTCCCTTAGCTCCCCCCAAGTCCTCTGGCTTGCTTTCCTGTGGCCTGTGTCTCGGACTGTGATGGAAAAGGACACCCTAGAACTGGAAATGATGAGAGGCCAAAAGGGAAAAGCTAGTGCTTTCCATCAGCCCCCTGCTTTTGAGACAGAGGGTTTTCGGGCTAAACGGAAGTGGTCAGCACTTGATGGAAGAGTTTCGATGAGCATCTTCTCCCTATGGGTTCCCGTCCCACCTCTGTCCTCCCAGCAGCCTCCTGGAGTAACGCATGCCTTAAAGAGGGCACAGGCGAGGGGATTACGTCATGTGCACCTGTCAATCATGGCATGATTTAGCTGGTGGCGTGTCTGTCCAGGTGCTGGGGTCACAGCTGCAGCCTCCGCCAGCCTTCCAGGAAGCCGATCTTCAAAGTTCTAGGCCTGCGGGGCTGCCCGGGCGCACGGAGCAGTAATGACCACCTCAAAGCCTTCCTGACCAGCAGCGCGAGCCTCACGTAGCCCTGCTAGACCACAAGCCCCTTCCGAGTCCCACTCCAGATTGCCGCAAGGGAAAGGAGGGTCCAAGGGCACCCCAACCAAGGCCCAGCACCCTCCTCTTCCCCAGATTCCAAGTTCATCCCAGCAGTCACTGTCCACGGTGGAAAGGAGAGAACCGGGGTACCTGAGCTCGTGCTCCCAGGCTCCCCACCATCAAGCCCCCACTTAGACCTTACCTTTCTGGGACCAAGGGCCGCTGGGGAGGGCATCTCTGTTGTCGATCACCACCAGCTCCGTGAAGTCCATGTCGTCCCGGGCGAAGTCCCGCTGGATGCCGCACCACTACCAACCCGAGTCCGCCTTGGCCAGGCAGGACACCGTGACAACCAGCTGGCTCCCCATGTCCCGCAGGGCCACGCAGTCCGTGCTGTTGGGCGTGAAGGTGATAATGGTGCAGTAGTCCCGGAAGTAGCCCCGGCACCAGTATTTGGGGTGGTCCTTATAGAAGGCGTCATAGCTGCAGACGGCCGAGGCTGTGTCCAGCACAAAGCTCTCCTTGACCTTTTCATCTATGACCATGGCATCTGCCAACACACACACAAATCATCGCGCTAAGTGCGTGGCAGCACTGCCCTCCTGGAGGAAAATCGATCTCATTACAGTATGGGAAGCTGACCTTCTCCTGGGGGGCTGGCAACTGCTCTGGGCTGAATTGTGTCCCCCCTGAAATGTATATGCTGAAGCCCCTAGCACCTCAGGACGTGACTATGTTTAGAGACAGAGACTTGACTGAGATGAGCTAGTGAACACAAACTATTAGCATGGACCCTACTCCAAAATAAGGCAGATGACCTTATTTAAAAAAAAAATTAGGGGCCTCCTTGGTGGCACAGTCGATTAAGCAACGCTCTTTGAAGCAAACCAAAGCCACTGCAGCATGAGTTCAATCCCCGCCGCCGGCCAGGGAGGGGACCCACGTGGCGCAGCAGACCTCTCCTGCCTCACCTGCTGCTCCCCTCAGCAGTGTATTTCAGTGGATCTGCCTGTTCTGCTCCCCACTCTGTCTCTGGTGAGTCCTCTCACCCCTGCATCTCTGATCTGTACCTTAGCTCTTGTATGCATTAATAAATAAAATCTTTTTTAAAAAATTAGAACACATACAAAACAGACCATTTATAAGCCAAGGGGAGAAGATGGAAGAAATTTAATGCAGGAAAACCTTGGCCCCAGACTTGGCGCTTCCATAACAGTAAGGAAATAGTATCCATCCTGTAAGTCTGAGCTCGGACTGCGGGGTCGACACTGCAGCCCTTGCAAACGGATGTGGCGGACTGCGGGGTCGACACCGCAGCCCTTGCAAAGGGATGTGGCAGCCCTGGAGGAAACTTTCTGCCAGGCCTGTGGGGGGCTGACATAAGAGCCCCTTCACTGGGGGAGTTTGGGCCGCTCCCAGCACGCGGCAGCAGACCTCAAGAGCCTGAGGCTTTCTGCTAGTGCATCCTCGGCCCCTGGTCCTCCAGCCCCTCCACCTTGGTACCCACAGAGAAGAAAGCTTGCAGGTTCCCACTGGCTAAGGCTGAGGACTGAGGGGCCAGGGTCTGCCTTTACGTGCTACGGCTTTGGGTTTCCTCCACACCAGAGAGGGTGGTAACCCCTCACGCGAGGACATTGCACAAAGAGGAAGTCACGCTTCCGACCGTGTCCAGCCTGACGGAGGCAGGGCCATGCTGGAGGGAGGAGAGGAGATGGGGCTGGGGCAGACAGCAGCGTCCACCGTCGCCATACAAGACAGACCCTTGCATGCTGGGCTCCCCCTAAATGGAGCTCGGAGTGGGAGGCAGCAGCATCCGAGGCAAGCTCGGCTCCTTGATGCCATTTGATAGGACTCTGTTCTCATCAACCCCCCAGGGCAGGTCATGTGACCAGTTTATTGGCATAGCTGCTGCCCCAGGGGTGCAGAGGCTCAGAGATCACAAGGCTGGAGGGCGGAGAGTCACGGGGCCAGCGTGGGAAGCCCTGTCCTCTGAGCCTCATCTTCGGGGCCAGGCTGGACAGGAAGTGGGAAGTCCTGTCCTCATATAGCCGCACAGTATTTTTTTTTAAAGATTTATTTATTTATGTACACAAGAGCTGGGGTGCAGGCCAGAGGTGTGGGAGGTGAGAAGATTCACCAGAGACAGAGCAGGGAGCAGTACAGGCAGATGGACTGAAACACACTGCTGAGGGGAGCAGCAGGCGAGGCAGGAGAGGTCTGCTGTGCCAGGTGGGTCCCCTCCCTGGCCTCTGCTGCGCCATGTGGGTCCCCTCCCTGGCCAGGGATCAAACTCGCGCTGCTGTGCCGCGGATGCTTCACAGTGAGGCGCTCAACCTGCTGCACCATCAGGGTCCCCCACTCCCCGCACAAGTATTTTGAAGGGGCAAAGGATGGGGAAATTGAGCTGAAAGAGAACCCAGAGTCCCCGTTTTAACTCAGCATTTCAAATGTGGCACAGCCCTCCTGTTAGAGCTATGAATGTGCACTAGTAAGGACAAGGTCTGTTTTCACCTTTTGGTTTTCCCACCTCACACCTCAGGTGGGTCAAGCTAATAAGCCGGAGAGGATGTAGGGTAAAGGTTGATCAGGTATTTCCACCCTCCTACCACTGATGATGGACATCTGCGGTGCTGTGAGCATTCCAGGGTGGGCATGCACAAGTGGGCGCACTTGTGTGGGACACGGGCATAAATGGGCGGCGTCATGAGGACGCTAGAACTGTGAGGACCAACAGACAGAACTGTGAGGACCAACAGACAGGACCAACAGTACCAGCGAGAGAAGCAGCAGCTGAGAGGGTGAGATGCACCGGGGGTTGGGAGGCCTGCCAGCCTCCCGGCCCCCCGGCACCCATGCCTGCCATGTACCTGGCCACCTCTACTAATAAAAGCATGAAGAGCCACCGAGGGCTCCAAGACTCTCCTTCCTTGACCTGTCTGCCCAGAACCATCCCGAACCTTGCTCCAGTGTCACCTTCCTGTCGCTAGAGGAGAAGGAAGTGGTCAGCTTTCTGTGAAGCTTCAAGGGTTGGAGATGTTCCTTCCTCATCTTACCTGAAAAGAGAGTCAAGGAAAGCAGAATGAAGGGCCCCATGACTGGAAGGAAGTGAACCTTCAACTGGAATGACAAGATGTACCTAGGGCCCTAGGAATCCTGGATCTGTTTAAGGGAAGCAGATATCTTTGAGCTTAAGATGGTTTTATGTCCTGTTGGGAGAGACCGAGGGAAAGGAGGGAACAACCAGATGATGCATGAGTGCTGCCGTGTCTGGGTATCCAGGTTGTGCACTGCACAAGGATGCTCATCACAGGGACGCCATATGTGGACATCAACTGGGCTTTATGATAATGTGGGGCAACTAAGAAAATTCTGGGCTTCAGGGCAGAGCCCGAGACAGCAGTGACTATTTCCCTCCTGGGTAAATCCATTCCAGTGGATTTACACAAAACACTATACACACTCAAAAGAGCACAAGACACACACACACCGTGGCTGACACAAGTCCACATGTGCAACTGTGCTCATGGTCTTGGTATGACCAGACACCGCTCCTCTTGTCCGTCCACCACTCTCAGAGGCCCGTTCACAGTCGCTGGAGAGGGAGCTTAGCAGACTCCTAACACCCCTGACCCAAGTGGCCACTGCAGCCGGCCCTGGGGGTGGGGCTAGGAGCGTGAGACACCGTAGCAGAGGTGCTGGCATTGGGAGCACCTGAGCAGGCAGAGTGGGGGTGTGCCGGTGTCAGGTGCAGGCCGCAGCCTCCAGGCCTCTTGGAAGTTTTCTTGGGCAGAGCCGGGACAAATGAGGCTCATCTCTCTCCATCACAGTAGAAGCTTCCCCTGATTCCTAATGGGATGCAAATGGCCTGACAACTGATTTCCAGTTTAAATTATGGAAATCCAGCTCAGGCTAATTTTAGTTGATTCCTACTGACCACACCCCAGAGCTGGCAGCTCACCCCGGCCGAGACCCAGACATGAATGATCTTCCAGGTTGCTCAACAGTGTCTTTCTCTTGAGGAAGGGGAAACTGTCTGTGATTCACATCCATGTGAAGCCAGCATGTGGGCCAGCTGCAGACTGTGTCTCGTGCAGCTCCACCTGCTGTTGCGGGGAGAGGCTTATCTCCGGGCTCACTTCTCAAGAGACTTCTGAGTGCAATAAATAACCTGCAGGGGGTGAGTGGGCAACGAAGGGAGGAAGGACTTATAGATTAACAGGGACTTAAGAGACATACTGACAGGCTGCTGTACATGGAACTTATTCAGATCCCAACTGAAGAAAATTTGACAGTGACTAGATAGTAGATATTAAAGAGTTTTTGTTCATTTTTTTTTTCCCAGATGTGTCGAGGGCATTGCCGTAGCCTCGAGAACGGCTCCTCGCATTCACGCCATCACTTCTGGCCTGCGTGATCAATGAACTATGGCGGCCATGCTGGTGTATGAATTCCAAGGCTAGGTCATAGAAGGTGTGCAGCTTCCACCTTGTCTCTCGTGCTGCTCCGTCCTTGGGACGTCAGCCGCCGTGCTGTGAGGATTCTCAAGTGGACCCCTGAAGAGGCCACAGAGGAAAGGGGCCAAGTGGCCAGTATAAATTGCTGAACGTGCGCACACTTGGGGAGTGGGCCCTCCAGCCACCACCTAGCCACCGCCTTGGAGACCCACCCCGCGCACAAACCACCCAACCAAGAGGCTCCTGAACTCCTGACCTGCAGGACCTCGAGAAATGATAAAGCCTTTTGTTTGAAGAGCACGCTGGCCTTATGAAGCGATGCCAGCCACGCTTGTCATCCGCGTGCCTGGGCGAAGTTTGCCTAAGTCCTCTTATAAGATCAAGAAGTTCAAGGAAACCTACCTCTTGATCTTCAAGGCCTGCATGGCCTGCCAGCCCTCCGAGACCCTGGACTCGAGCAGTAAGCAGTCCTCGGAGCAGGGACCCACACACTGTGCACCCCGCTGACCTTCCGGCTCAGCAGACACTCTGCGGAGTGACCCCCCTGGGCGAGGACTCTGACCACACGAACATAGAAGCCAAGAGTGGAGTTCTCTGGACACGTGCGTCCAGGTGCAAGAAACTGAATCTGCAGCTGGCAATGACTGGGCCCCGTATGAAAACGGCGTTCTGGCTGGCAACCGCCCCGGAAGCCAGTCCCTCTTCTGCAGTCACCGGTCCCCAAGGCAGCCTGCTAACGTGATACTTGTCGGAAATTCAGCCATTAACGCAGTAAGAATCCAGGAAGCCAACAATAATCCTCGTAGACGTCTGACCCCCAAATGAGCAGGGCTAGCGTAGTAACTGGCAGCTCCCCCAACTTTGCACCTGCTTCCAACTTTGGACCAATGAGAGAAAGGCAGTCAGCTCCCCGCCTGCAGTCAGCCAACCTCCAGCTCTCCCGGCACGCGGCCTGCAGCCAGGGCCACTCAAACCTGCCCTTTATCCATCGCAGAAAGGTCTCCCACCCCTCGCCTTTGAGTGTCTGTCAAGACGCAGGCTGGCTCCCTGGTTCTACAAGCTCAGAGTGAGCAGCCTCCGCTTTCTCATGTGGTTTTGTTGATTGCCACAGCTGACTCGTTTTTTTCAAAAGGGCAAATAAACCCGGCGTCTTACATCTACCTTTGTCCCGGAGAATTCACTTGGTAGAGGAGAAGCAAACCTCGGTACTGACTGGGTGGGTTTGGGTTTTGGGTTTTTTTAACTTCATCTATTAGAATTAAAGCCCAGACACTGCTCTTGGCCACTTACCTGAAGGAGGTGGGGGAGAGTCCAGTGACCTCCATCTCTAAGTCGGAGCCCCCATGGGAGCAGGATGCACCCCTTCCAGCCAGACCCTGGCTGCGGAGTCTTGCCCCATCTCTTTCGAGTTCATTCCAAAAGACACTTTCACTTTAAGGGCTTCTGGGGTAGTGGGAGATTCCCACTGGACAACTTAAAAATAGCACAGCTCCTGCAAACCCTCAGCGGGTTTGCTAGGGAAGAAAAATAAAAAGGGCGAGGAAGAGGAGAGAGGGAGAAGAGAAAAAGGAAAAAGTGTTTCTGAGACTGCGAGTACAGCTTGTCTGATGTCGCCAAGACAGCGGGACAGACAGACAGCTGTCCTGTTTGCAGGAAAGTGGTCACTGGGGCCACGATTCCTAGGAGCGCAGGTGCCAAGAGCTGCAGCAGCAATGAGGTGGGAGATGGTTAAGATCAGTGAGAAGATTCCCATGGGACTGAGACCTACTCCTCACTGGCCCTCCGGCTCCAACTGTGTGTCGGGGTCACCAGGAGTCAGTCCCAGAGCCAAACTGGGGCCTCCTCCAGAAGAGGTGTTCTAACTAAACACAAACACTAACTCAGAGGGAAAGCCTTCAAGTGAAGGAGATGCTACTAAGGAAAAAGCCAGCATGAGGGCAGAGGCTTATATATATATAAGTGCCTGGGAGTGGAGGCACAAAAGTATTTTACAAGTACTTTTTTTTGTTGTTCTTATTTTTCATAGAATAACTGAGGTGCAGGCCAGAGGTGTGGGGGTGAGGTGAGAGGAGTCACCAGAGACAGAGTGGGGAGCAGAACAGGTGGATCAACTGAAACACACTGCTGAGGGGAGCAGTGGGTGAGACAGGGGAGGTCTGCTGCGCCACGTGGGGGGTGATGGGGCTGAGAGTTAACCCCGAGGCCACCAGGGAAGTCCCCAAGTCTTATTTTTTTAAAGAAAAAAGAGCTCCCAAAATGTCTTCGGGGAGACAGTGATGACTGAAGTGGACTCCCACGTCCAGGTACCCACGGGAGCCTTAAGTTCCTGCTCCTCTGTGGTTGGCTGGGAAAATGGTGGGAGAACCAGCCCGCCGGCCCTTTGACATGCGTGGGCAATTATGTGCAAGTTTTCTAACTGCTCAGATAGTGTCAGTTCTTTCTGGTCTGGCCAGCAGGAGGAGAGACAAGAGCCCTTTGCTGAAATGAAATCTTAGCAAGATAAAAGGGCTCTGGGAGATTAGACTTAGATAAACTCTCAGGACTGGCTAAGACTTCATGAACACTTTCAGTAATGCATCCTCTTCCATGTGGTCTAACTGAAACCCCCATCTTGCTGTTCTCAGCAAGTTTGTGCCTTTATTGCCTTGGGAGCAAGAGTCCACAGCAGGAAATGTGGACAGGCCAGCCCAGAGATGCCACCTTGACTCGCCAGAGTCACTCCCAAAACCCAGCGAGGCGGCAGCGCTCTGCCTCGTCGCCGGCGCCCTGGCGAGGGCTAGGTCAGGCTTTCACGCCATTGGCCTCTGCGGCTATCACCGCGGCCTTCATCTTGCTAACGTAGAGAGCACGTGGGCGTGGAGGGCGGCGCCTGACTACGGACACCTGAGCATGGGCGTGTGCGCATGTGCAAGCGTGCGCACCTGCGCAGAGAGGGCGGGCGATAAGGGCGGCGTGACTCAGCCTGCGCGGCCACCGGATGCGAGCGACCAGGAGAGGCTACTGGCCCGAAGCCCCGAGCCCGGAGGAAGCAAAAGGATTCCTAGGGGCCGGGAGGCTGGACTTGAGAGGGTGGACGCTGGAGAACTTGGCTGACGCTAGGTGGGGAGAGCTTCCAGGAGGCAGAGGGCTGGGCCTGCGTCCTCCCTCTGCTGTTAGCTTCTCGACTGTGGACAAGCTCCTTAGCCCTTCTGCCTCGGTTTCCTTCTGCAGCGTGAAGATGGTAGTTGTGTTATCTGATGGGGGCTAAAAGTAGAAAACTTGGGAAGAAAGCATCACCAGACCAGCAACTAGCTCAGCAAGGCCAGAAGCTGGAAGTGAGGCTTGAACTGATCAACAGCCATAAAGCAGCTGTAGAAAAGTAAAGTGCCTGGGAGTGGAGGCACAGACAGGCGTGGGGCTATGAAGATTGAGGGCCACTGTAGAAGAAACACAGAGCCTTTCAAATCTACCTAGTCAAACCAGAGAGAGAAAATCCTACGTGCCCACCCTAGAAAGAATTCAGCAGCAGCCAACGACCCACGAAGGGGTGAAGCCCCCCGAAGAGAAGACTGCATCAGCAATGTCCGCATGGCAGGGGGCAGCAGCTCACCTGCCCACCTGTGACTGCGCAGGTGCATCTCTTCTCCGGCCTTCTCCCTTTGCAGAGCAGCAGGGGCCGCGCTCCAACACCGCCCACCTGTGTCTACGCAGGTGTCTCTTTCACAAACCTGTCCCTTTCGGTCCAGCCCTTTCCACCCGCTTGCGTCCGTGCAAGCACCCTGCCCTTTCCTTCCCTTTTTGTGACGAACCTGCCCTTTTGGACTTATCAATAATGAAGCATCTCTGCCTCAGGGGGAACTCGCTGGGGAAACCCACCCCGTGCCACTGAAAGGGGAGCTCTGATGAAACTCTTCCCGACGCTGCTCCCGAACCCAACACCTCTCCAACTGCCATCAGTATCGACTTCAGAGGCGACTGGGGCCGAAGAGGCGCGCGTGCAAGCGCTTAGTGCCAGCAGCGGTGGCTCCCCAGTCTCATCCATCCACCCTGCTGCCCCCAAATACCAGAGGACACGATTCGAACGAGAGAGGACAGCCTTCCGTCGCGAACAACCCATGAATGGTTCGTAGTTAGCAAAGATTCTCATAGCCCAGGAGAAAGGGGCGGGGCGTCCTGGAACCAGGGACGAAGGTTCCTGAGCTCAGAGGTGGACACGCCACTGGCTCCACATGGCGAGCGGCTGAGTGCCGGAGCAGTCAGCTGGCCTTCAGGCCCACCAGGTGACCTTACTCTCAGCCAAGAGCAACTGCACAGGTAGCTACCACCTTTTATTTACTCCAACACGTGTACAGGTGAATTCAGCCATTGAAGTCCCCCCAAGGGCAGCTCACTCTTCCACCGTCTCCCCAGATGCCTACCGTGAGCAGGCGCTTCTGCTCAGCCGGACTCGGTCACCCTCACGCACGTGTCAGGCCGGCGGGACCCTTTGCGGCCAGTCCTGAGGCAACCCCCAGACGCAGGACTTCTCCGTGGGACGGAGGGGCACAGGCAGCAGGGAGAGCAGCCACCGGCCCAAGTCAGGCCCGGAGACAATAGGGCTAGAAAGGGACAGGGGTAGTGGAGTCAGAGGAAGAGAGAGAAGAGCGGAGCCGGGCGGCGTGTTCAGTCCGAGGCAGCTGGCCAAAGACGCCCATCTCGGTGGAAGGAATCGAGGATGTCAGAGTCCTCGCCCAGGGGGTCACTCCGCAGAGTGCTGAGCCGGAAGGTCAGCGGGTGCACAGTGTGTGGGTCCCTACTCCGAGGACTGCTTACTGCTCGAGTCCAGGGGCTCGGAGGGCTGGCAGGCCATGCAGGCCTTGAAGATCAAGAGGTAGGTCTCCTTGAACTTCTTGATCTTATACGCGTAGATGATGGGGTTCATCATGGAGTTGGCATGGGACAGCAGGATGCCCAGGTACTGCACCGCCTGGGGCACGCTGCCGTGGAAGTAGAGGATACAGTTGGTGATGGACAAAGGCAGCCAGGACACGGCGAACAAGAAGAGAACCAGAAACAGAGACTTGGCAGTCTTGAACTCCCGTCCGTAGAACGCCCCCGTCTCTTTGGAGTTGGAGAAGCTCTGATTGAGTCTGTCCCGGATGATATAGAAGATGTGGAGATAGATGGCGCACATGACCAGCAGGGGGATGAAAATCCAAGTGAAGAAGCTGAAGAAGACCATGTAGTCCATCCTCATGACGGCACGGAACTCGCAGGGGAGGAAGGTGATGTTGGTGCCAGCACCCGCGGTCTGTTTCATGTTCCAGCCAAACATGGGCGTCAGCCCCACCAGGAAAGACACCAGCCAGCAGAGACCCAGGGCCAGCCATACTCTTGTCTGCGTAGTGACCCTCCTGTATCTGTTTGAAGGGGAGAGGGTCAGTGAGTGCGTGGCAGGAAATGCCAACGGGTAGAGAGACGGAGAGCTTGGGAAGTCTACCGTCACCTCGGCTAATATACGGATTAGCTACTCTCTAAGTTATGGAGACAATGAGAGAAACACCTAACTAACCTGTCTGGGAACTTTTCTAAAGAAGGATGATCTGGAAGGGATCGGGAATAGGCCACCTAGAGTCAGCTGCTCGCATTCAAAATGCAACCTCCATTTGCCATCCAAGAAGTCTTCAACTCCCGCCAGGTAGGAGTTAGCTAAGTCTCAAATATGTTTGGTTTGGCTTTTGAGCTGATGCCCATAAATTGTACTTTCCTGCTCTTCCGTCTGCCCGGGCCTGCCTTAGCTTCTCTTGGCACTGCCATGCACACTTGGTGTTTGAGTTAAGCGAGTCCATGGGGTTAAGCTCGTGTGCAAGCACACCCAGTGTCTTCAAAGACTCATCTTGTGGAACCCCATTTCTCCTTAAAACGGGCCACATCCTACACAGACTGCAGAGACCTTGTCAAGTGCCAACTCTGTCCTCGCAGACTGCATCTCAATTCTCACAACAAACTGTAGATATCTCTTATCATTACTTCTTACGTTGCTGGTACTGGATGGCAGTAGTGAGAAAACGAGCTGTGGTTACCACTTACTGGGCATACTTCATGTGCCAGACATTGTTCTAGGAGCCTCACACATGTCTCATTTAATCTTTTGAGGAAGATGCAAGTATTGCCCCCATTTTATAGGTTTTTTTAAAAATGAAGACAAGTAACAAGCTAGAAGCAGAGGGACCCAAAGAGCTGAGTCTGGGTTCAGGGAACTCAGACCCCAGGAGCGGACAGGGGCCGAGGCAGAGAAAGTCAACGAGTCCAACCAAGTTCAGCCGTCACCCTCTGGGATTTGAACCCAGTTCCTTTGCATTAAGTGCTCATTCACAGCTCCCTCACTGTGCTCCCCAACAGAAGCGAGACCCGGGTAACTCAGGACCCCTGGGGAGGTGGAGGTGTGCCCTTGGTTCTGCTCTGTCCGCACGGTCACAGGGAACGCCCCACGGTTTTCTGTAATAGAGAACTTCTCAGGTCGCCTCTTCAACATGGAAGAGGAAGCGAAGTTCAATTAACTTTAAAACAACCCACAATTGCAAAGAGCAGAAGCATCAGTTTATCTTCTTTGCCGTCTCTTCCTTATTTCATCTAAGAGGTTTCTACCATTTTTAAAACTCGAGAGCGTTTTCTACCAAGTGAAGCCGTGTCCAGCTTTACCACCGTCATCTCCCTAGGGTGGGACATGGTCTCTGTGGTCATGGGGAAGGCCTGGGGCGTTCTCTGCTCCCGTATCTTAGCTCGTCACAGTGAAATGATGGGGTGAAAGCCCCTCTTTCCAACCTAGAGGCCAAGTCGCGTTTGTTCTCACTCGAAGGGCCTGCAGTCGGCCCTAGCTCAGGCCCCGCAGCACTCCCCACCCCTACCCACGCCTCCCCTCTCCCAGCAGGTTACCTGACCGTGAGCTTGACCCGCAGGTATCTGTCCACGGCAATGGCGAGCAGGGACATGATGGACGCGTGGGTGAAGATCAGCAGGAGGCAGCTCATGAGGAGGCAGCTGTAGAAGTGGACCCTGATGCCCAGGCTGATGACCACGGCCAGAGGCATGACCAGCACCCCCACCGCAATGTCAGCCAGGGCCAGGGAGACGATGAAGTAGAAGGTGGTGGTCTGCAGGCTGGGGTTCAGCTTCACCACCCAGATGACCAGCACGTTGCCCACGATGGCGCACAGCCCGATGAAGATCTCCACGGTGATGTAGGTGACGGTGGCCAGGGAGGGGGCGGTGCCGTTCACAAGCATCTCACTTCCCGGAGGAGCCTCCCAGGTGGGAGCCGGCAGCGCTCTGAGGTCTCCTCGTGGGTCGGCTGCCTAGCTCCTGCCGCACGTGCCAGCAGAGGGCCAGGCGCTGGCTGGCCACCTAAGGCGCAACGCACAGCATGGCCCGCTTGCGGGGCTTGGCCTCCCGGGACACCCCCTCTCTCAGCGAGAGCCCGTCACAGGGCAGTGGCTCCAGGTCTTCACGGCCGCCCAGCGGCTCCCGGAAGCTTGGAGGGCAGTCCTCTGGGGGCTGAATCTGAAAGCGCTGCAGCTCTTAGTTCCCCAGACTGGCCGCCTTCCCCTGCCGCTGGCGGCTCCTCCGGCTCCATCAAGATAAGCAACGCTCTTCAGAGGCATTTCAGGAAGTGAGATGGGTGAAGAGACCGCGCAGAGCCAGGAGCTCAGGGAGAAGATGGAAAGAACATTGGGGGCGGGGGTGTGAGAATGAGGACGCCTCCTCTTCGCTCACTGGGGACCCGACCGGATGAGAGAGAGCGCAGCGCCCGAGGAGGAGGCCAGTGACACGCAGAAACAAGAAACAGAGCTGGTGGGGGCCGCCGAAGGCAGCCTGGACTTAGCTGCCCGAGTGCGCGCAGACACACGTGGGTCCCTCCAGATTCCCGGGTTGGGACCTCCTCCAGGTGATGGCGTTAGGATGTGGGATCTTTGGGAGGAAGTAGTGACCTTCTGAAACAGGCCCCCCCAGTCCCCTGGCTCCTGGGGACACAGAGGACGCCATCTCTGCGCCAGGAACAGCCCCAGCTGACACTGCGGGTGCCAGCACCCAGATCTCACCCTTCCAGCCCCAGGGCACTGAGACATGCGCTGCTGCTCACACCACGGGGCCTCGAGGGTTCTGGTACAGCGGCTGGCGTAGACGAGGCTGTAGCTGCAAGTGCTGAGAATTAGCTCGCGATCTGCTGGGCACAGCCGGACCCAGGCCTCCTCGCCAAAGGGACCAGCTCAGGGTCCCGGCTCAGACAGCAAGACGCCACGCCTGCTGACGTCACATCCCGGACCCCGCAGCTCCCCTTGTCGGCTCACACGGCCACCGAAGTCTCGCACACCCTCCCTCGCACTGGCAACCAGCCTCATCAACCCCGCTTGAGAACCGGCGAGGGGATGACCAGCTGCAGAGAGGCGGCAGCGGATGCTGGGCCACAAGCACGCCAGGCCCTCCCGCCCCGCGCACCCGGCCCACAGACGCCTGTCTGCAATCAGGCCCTCCCCCGCAGCGGCTCACCCGGTCTCCACGTCTGGGAACGAGACACCTGCGCGCAACTGTTTTAGGCCCACCTCTCCGGGTCACCTAGCCGCGTTATTTAGAGACAGCAAGAAGAAACAGCGGCCCGGAGGATGCACCGTCTTCGCCTTCTGCACCCACCTAAGTGCAGGCCTCTAAGTCCTGAATCCCCAGGAACGGACCGTGTTCTGGGATTTACCAGCAAGCGCTTCCCCCTGGGAAGTGGGGCTGCAGGGTCTTCCACATCATCTGGTGACCCCGGCGGCTGCCGTCAGCCCCAGCCTGTGCCGGGCCTGTGCTGAGTCCTGAGCGCACACCCCGCAGCGGGCAGCACCCCCCAAGAGCTCTCCTGTTGCTCTAGCTTCTCCCAGCGGCCCACAGCCCTGCACCACGGGACCCTGGACAGCTTCTCCGGCCTCCCACACGGGGCGCACCTTGTTTCCCCGCAACTGCTTTCCTTATCTCTGTTGGAGGAGGACGTCAGGGTGATTTCCAGGAGCCTGCCGCCACCAAAACAGGTCGTTTTCGCTATAGAGTGACGCTTGGGTCTTGACAACACCCCGCCTGCCCACCGGCACCCAGTGGCACCCAAGGGCCCTATAGAGAGGAAGCCCCTCTGGTTGGGGCCATTGTGCAGCCAGGGGCCGTCTCCGGGAGGGCTCCCCAGCCCGACATGGGCGCCAAGGATGGAGCCAGCGGGACTGAGGAGGGAGCACAGACTCGGCTCTGGGTTCCAGAGCTGCCCCCACATTCCAGAAGAAAGCTGACGGCCCTTGTGTGACTGTGGACCAGAAATGGGCGGTGGCTGGGGTATGGGGAGGGAAGAAGGGGCAGGAGCCACAGATGCAGCCCTAGGAAAGGAGCCGAGCGGTGGGAAGGGCTTTGCCAGCTGGGGCTGGGCATTTTCGGTCGTGCCCCTTTCATTCTCCAGCGCCAGCTACATCCTTGTGGAACAGCCAGGCCGGCGGCTCAGAGGAGCAGGAGAGAGTATGTGTGCAGGCGCCAGAGCAGGCTGCTGGCCCAGGAGAGAAAAGAAGGGCAGGCAACCCCCGGGCCTAGAGGCCACTCCCCACTTGGGGATTATTTCCAGAATTCTCTGCACACACCTGGGGGTTTCCTTTCTGTGGCCAGGGAAGCCCTTCCTTTATGTTTTCTGAGTAGACACCGCCCATTACTGCCTGGGGAAAACCTTCGACAGCCACTTAGCTTTTGGGGCTGAGGATGGGGCCCTGGGGGGCTTTCCTCTGTAGATTGGACCCCAAAAGGCAGTGCAGGAGGGCAGTCACACTGTTTATGGTCCCCACCACAGCCCACAGCTACTCTTGACTAAGCCTTGTGGTCTCATGTCTCACATGGAGCCTTCCCCTGCCTTAGCACCCCCAGAACACCTGTCTCCCCAAAGCCACCGTGTGGCCCTCAGGGTCAAATCCGAATGCCTCAGCCCGTCCCACGAAGCCCTCAGCCATGCATCTCCCGCCTCTGTAGACATCTGCTTCCCCCTGAAACCAGGCGGAGGAGCTCTCTTTCACTTCCTCACCCTGCGTGCACGCACTTCTCGGGCCTGGAAGGCCCTGCTCCCCTTGTCCAGCTCCCTCAACACTGCTCTCAAACAGGATGTGGGAGAAACTTCCCAGACACCTTCTCTGCCCCCTGCTGCGTTCACACCCCCACCCCTAGATCCTGCGGCTCCTGGGGGCCTGGGGCTACCCTTCTCCAATCTGCAGCCAATCCCTATGGTAACGCCAGCGGATAGCATAGCAGGGCGCAGTCTATTGAGTTGGGGAGGGGAGCGCCTCAGCAAGCCAAGGGCATCAGCCCCATGGCAGATAATAGACCAGGCCAGTGCGCTGTTGCCCGATTTGCACACCTGGTCTCGTTCAGGGCTCTCCACTGAAATAGATGCTGTCATGGTGGCTGAGCAAACTGCAGCTCAGAGAGATTAAGTAACTTGCCTAGGGTTGCACAGCCAGGATGTGGCAGAACCTGCATTTCCACCCACGTCTCCAGCTTGGGAGCCCAAGTCCTGCGCCACAGCCTTCGGCAGGGAATAACTGTCAGCAGCTTTCATAAGGACGGCAGCCTCTGGGTTGGATGCTGCCGTATTGCCCATCGGAGGTTCTAGCCTCCCACTTGCACACGAAGGTGGGGGACAAGGCACAAGTACCTTGTGGGTGCAGCACCAGCCCTAAGCCAAGAGGAGATGGAGGAAACAGGGAGGTGACTGTCCAAGCAGGCGCAGGCGGAGCTGGGTCCCCAGGGAGTTCTGGGTCAGAAGGAAAACTTGCCTTTGGGCTGGAGTGTCAGAAAGTTTTTCTTTTGTAAATAATGAACTCTGAGTGCGATGTGGCTCAGGGGATTTCCCACCTGCTAGAAGGACCTTGCGTATTTCAGTTCTTCTGAAAGAAGCTGAAGTCCTTGGAGAGGCAAGGATGGAACCATGAGCCTGAACCCCAGGAAATGCAACTAGAGTCCTGGGAAGAGGTCTCACCTCTGCCAGCCCCTGGCCTGCAGCCTCCTGGGGCCGATGCAGCTGAACACAGCTCAGCCACAGGCTGCAGCCTGGCCCTGGGGCTTCTGCCTAAAACCCAGACAGGCCAGCCAGAGAGAGGGTTCATCTGATCCTTTGCAACTTCTCAGAAATGCCTGGAAAGCCCCAGCAAGCAGCCAGCAATGACAGCAAGCTGCAGCATGAGCCGGGGCCGGGAGTGGGAGGGGGGTGTCTGGCACCAACAGCCGGTATAGGTGGCTGCAGAGACAGGATGTCACGGAGATGGAAGGTGGCAGCTCTGCCTAGGCTCGGCTGTCACTGACACCACTGCTTCCGCAGAATTGCACAAAATCAGTTTGCTCACTTCCTCTTGGCCCCATCGCCACTTCCCCAAAGTCTCGTGCATTTATAGAGCTCTGTGCTTGCTGACTAACAGAAGGGGCTTAGAAGTTGGAGGCTTACAGTCACTCAACAGGGTGGCTGGCCCTTAGGCCCCTACCCCCAGACCTCCTCCTCCTCCTCTGCCGCTCAGTCCAGGCAAAGGGAAGAGGCTGGATCTTGCAGATGCCCTTCTCCAAGGGCTGGACAGGAGCCACTGTCCCTGGGGCGCCGTTAGGGCTAGTGATTTGAGCCACGGCACCTATGGCCAAGGAGACAGAGGTCTGAAGTCAGTTCAGGATGGTCACTGTGGTCCAGTGCAAGGATAGAAGAAGGGGTCAAGTTTCACTCTGAACAACAGGAAATCCTGCCTGGCCAAAGAGAATTGCAGCTGAGGTCCAAGCCCTACCCATCAGACCCCCTCCCAGTGGAATGTGTCAGAAAGGCCTGGTAAAGAACCTAGAGAAGGGCTTGACTAATTATAAATGTGTTCCAGGTTCTAGGTGCTCAGGAAGTGAAGAGTATTTGACTTGCACGAATCTTGGACAGCAGAGGCTTCTGGACATCAGCTTGTCCAACATCCAAGAGGCCTCATACCTTGGCCTTGCTGGGGGCGCTAGCTCAGTAGTGGCCACCAGGTGGCAGCACCTGCCCGCACACAGGGTGAGAAAGGTGAGTACAATTGCAGCACCCTCTTCTAGCAATCACCTGTCTCAAACCGCTCCTCCCTTGAGACCCATGCTTCAATAAGACCCGTTATTTGTGTTTTGCTTTATCGTGTACAAGGCATGATAAAGCAGCCCCACAAGGCAGGATTACTCTCATCTCACAGCAGAAGGAACTAAGGCAGAGAGGTGGCACAGCCTCCCGAGGGTGCACAGCTCCAGAACCCCTAGGAGTCCCTGTCTGGCCTCCTGGCTTCAGGTGAGGACAGAGAAGACCAGCCTGGGAACGGCTTGCCAGCAGGGGTCTCGCTGGGTGCCTGCTCCCGACCATCCTTGTATCTTGGGCTGTCCCTTGGCACCTGCCAATCTCCGCTCTTCCTTCCGTGGGCTCAGAGCCCGCAGGTCAGTTGTCCTGGTCTTTGCTCAGGTGCTGCCTGTCATTCGGAGCCCATGACTTCTCAGTAACCTCCTCCCAGCGCAGCCTCCACTTGGTCATGTCCCAGGCATCTTATCACCATGCAGATGTCTCCTACCCCCGCCCTGATTTCTCGTGGACTGACACAACCCTGATGTCCACCCCCAGACCCCTTATGTCACCCTGGTGGGCCGAGGAAACCCCTAGGGATGGAGCGCCTGCCCATCCTAAGTGCCGACAGTGGGACCATGTCCTGAACCCTCATTTCTTTACCTTCCTCCTAGCAGATGTGACAAATCTCCTTAATGAGCTAGTGTAGGGTCAGAGAAAATCTCAGGCTTTTCCGCCCTCCCGCCATTGGTATCATGATGGACACCTGCGGTGCTGCGCGCAGGCCTAGGTGGGCATGCGCAAGTGGGGGCACCTGGGTTTGGACACGGGCATGTGAGGGCGGCATCACAGGACGCCAGCAGTACAAGCAGAAAGAAGCAGCAGCAAAGCAGCCGAGAGGGTGATATGCACCAGGCGCTGGAGGCCTGCCAGCCTCCCGGCCCCCCAACCCCCTGCCTGCCGTGTACCTGGTCACCTCTGATGTAATGAAGCAGTAAAAGCCTAAAAAGGCCACCGAGGGCCCCAGGACTCCTCCCTGACCCGTCTGCTCGGAATCATCGAGAACCTGCCCTGTGCCCTGCTGGCACCACACCTGGTCTCTGCTTCCTGCTGAAGGTGACGCAGGGGCAGACGGAGGAGGGTGCAGCACTTCACCCTGCCTGGAGGTGCCACCTGCCTCTGTGTTCCTGACACGAAGTTTCTTAGGATGAGTTTCTCTGAGCTTAGTGCTAGAAGAGACGTCGCTTTTCTTAATAAACTGGCCCGCTCTGTGCGCTGGCCAGCGGGAGGGGGCTGTGTAACCCAGCTCTGCGTAGCAGCCAGAGGTTCTGAGCTGGGTTCTGTCTCACGATCAGGCCTTGCTCAGGCCTCTGGGTGTCTCTGCCCCAGGTCACCCCCGGCCCCCCGTGTTTTAGCGAGTCTATTGTGCCTTCCTCTGTTTGGGCTTGGGGCTGTGCTTTTTGTTTCCCTACTATGAATGGCTTCCCATCCTTTGTGGAAATGGGCAGGGTATAAATAATACACAGAGAGCTAACATTAGGAGGAACTTGAGTGTGTCCTCTGAAGACATGTCTGCAGGTTGATTAATTGTATTTGATGATACAGATTCCTGCCGCTCCCATCACACCCTCCATGACTTCAGAAGGATTTCTCCAAAGGACCCTGGAAAGAAGGTCTGGATTCATCTGTGACCCCACATCTGTTGGGTCAGCAGGTTTACGTACAACAGGCCGTTTCACCCTCTCGTCTGCCTTAGATCTTAAAAGGGCCCCCCTTGCACAAATGCATGCGTATGCTCTCTCCATCCCACGCTCTTTCCTGGTCCCTGTTTCACAATCGACCCATCTTCCTGCAGACAGGAGCAGCAGCGAGACCAGCAAGGAAGTGGGAAGGTGTCTCCCTCCCTCCCTCTCCCCAAGCTGTCAAGAACCTAAAACCACGCCAGGGACATGGAGGCTCCCCCCCCCCAGCCCCTGCCACACTCCTGGTGAGCCTGGGAGAAAAGCAGCTGGGAGCCGCTCCCGAGATGCTGCAGGGGGCTGGCCAGGACTGGGCTGGAGAGCTGGGTGCCCCTGAGTAACCACAGCCCCAGAGGGGCACGTGCCCAGCAGCTCAGGCGCTCTACCCGGCTCCCGACGGCAGAGGGCGCCTCCTGCACGGGGTGAGGGCTGCGGAACCTGTTGCAGCCCCAGCCCAAGGAGCGGCACAGCAAGCCCAGGGCGGAGCGTCCCTTCCCTTCGTTTGCTACATTTCTTTGTATCTTCTTTCACTAGCCCTGGAACTTTTACTGATTTCAAAGGAACAAAGAAATAGAATTTGTGCTGGGTCAAGGGTTCAGCCCTAGGGCTGGGCTGTGGAGCCAGGAGAGTCTCCCCTTCTCTCCTTGGCACCCCAAGATAGTGACAGGGCTGTTCTGACCATCCTCAGAGAAAAGCTGGCACTTGCCTCTAGGGCCACGACTTCAGCGGGGAACAGAGCCCTGGGTGGCTGCAGCCCGCCCAGCCCCGCCCCCGCCCGTGCCCATGATAGGGCTTTTTGTGCTCTCCTGGAGTTGGCACCCTCACCATTTCCTGCCAATAATAGTGACTGTTGTTTCTGAGCAAATGGAACAAATGACCAACGTGAACTCCCTGCGGTCTGCAAACTGGAAACATCGCGGGCTACAAGGGGGTTACAAGGGAGCATCGGGGAACACAGGCTGTGGGAGGAATATGCAAGAACCTCAGGAGCAGGCAAAGCCTGCAGCCCCACCAGTAACCCCAGGCAGCTGCACCTGGTGTGCACCCCGAGACTCACTGCTCCCCTGCTCCCCCCACTACGTGCCAAGGGCAACTCTCCGCTGTGTCTTGACCGAACGAGAGGAACGTGTGCACCCCCTTTAATGATGAGCACTTTTAACGCCACTCCTAAGGCACCCATGATGACAAGGACCCCAAGAGGGTGTCACAGGTGACAAGCCCAGCCCAAGCCCCAGCCCCGAGTGCGCATGCACTGTGGACACACACCCTGTGAACACACACACCTCACCACCTCCAAGTCGCACTGATGAGAAAGGAAGAAAAAATTACTAAGTGTCAACAACCACCCGCTGGGTGCCTGGTGAGCCGCAGGAGGGCTTCCCAGCAGGGACACAGGCAGCAGACACTAGCCCTGGGCAAGGGGTGGGGGTGGGGGCGCGCTCTCGGCTCCGGCTCTCCTCTCTGACCGCGGGCGCTTCCATCCCACCTGCTCTATGCACATTAGGAAATAGAGTCCAGTAACTTGCCGAGGCCTCACTGCTCCTGTGAGTGGTGGGGTCAGCCTGTGCAGTGACCTGAGAGGTCCTCTGTACCCCGCCCGGCTGCTGGCTTGGTCTGCCACAACCTCACGAGCTGGGTATTAGTCCCCACAGGTGAGCGACACAAGCTGAGAGCCGAGAATCCTGAGTTCAACAAAACTTGGCCCTGGGTCAGCTCTTTCCCTGAAGGGTGTCCCCAGTTGTGAGTTGTTCCAGCTTTGTGGAGAGGTGCCTGACAGGCACCCTCTAGACCTTCAGGGCATGCATGCAGCAGGACAGCCGACTTAAAAGCCTCTTCCAGAGCTACAGCCCAGCCTGGGAAGGCCTTGTGATGCCCTGGCCCTCAGGGATGCCCTGGCCCTCGGGACTTACACTGGGTCTTTCCCTGATTTCACAGGTGCTGCTGAACGGCCCCCAGGTGCTAAGACCTGAACCCCGCTCCCCACGCTCTGGCTAGGAAGCGCCCATTCTCTGAGCTTGTTAGCCCTTCTGCTGTGATGAGAAATCACCAGCTGGGAGGCACTTAAGGCCCCAGCTGCCAGGTCCCCAGACCGAAGAGGGGGACAGGTCAGGAGCTGCCAGGGTTGGGGATGCTGGCAGATGACCAGAAAGGAGGCCCCCGCCAGAGACGCCGTCCAGGTGCATGCCAGCTCTGGAGATGCCTGGCAGTGGTTTGGGAACTGGAAGACGTTGAAGGCGGCAGAGACAGAGCTCTTGGGGGCCGGGAGCCGGCACTGTGTCCCAGGAGCCACGGTGGCGTCGTCTGGGTCCACCGCCTCCCCCCTGCCCCCGGCAGCTCAGACTGTAGCACAGAGGTGGAAGGGGTGGGGCGCCGGCTGATTCATCCGAGACACAATCTGAGGATGCTGGTGGTGCTCTTGGCGGGATGGATGTGCTTCTCCGGAACTCTCCACGCCCAGCGACCACCAGAGGGGTGTTCCCCATACTGCAGAGGTGAGTCAGTCCTGTCAGTGCACCCCGGCTCCGAAATGGGGCGCACCCCCAATCAGGGTCCGCTCCAGGGCCCTCAGACCCGTTTGCACGGCCCCTCACACCCCCGAACTGCCGCTCCAGGAGCTGTGGCTGATCCGCTCCCACCCACACCTAGTTCCGGGCCTGAAGCTCAGAGCCCCTGCTCCTCCTTGTGGGGCAGCTGGCTTTGGACTGTCTTCCCGGGCCCCGCCGCTGCCCGTGCCCAGCTAGCCCTCACTCCCCGGAGCCGGACACGCATTACGGGGCAAGCTGGCGCTGGCTTGAGGGCAGGAAGCTGCTCTCAGGGCCTCTGAGCGGACAGCGAGGATGCAGGCCAAGAGGAAGTCTGAGATCAGCTCAAAATAACCCTCCGCGCCAGGAGGGGGAGTTTGTGGAGGGGCCAAGCTGTGATGGTGGGAGCTGAGGGCAGCGTCAGACAGGGCCCGAGCAAACCGCCCCAGCCCCGGCGCAGCGCACAGGCCATGCCCTTATCAGCCCCAGCAAGCCTCCACCGCAGCCTGCTCTCGCGGGGACTTCCGCCCGGCCGGCATCTGTTTCCGCTCCTATATTTAAACAAGCAGGTTAGCGAACTTGGGAGGATATTTCTGCTGGGGGAAGAGCACAGCCTCCCGCAGAACACATGGCCGTGGCGCTGAGGCCTTGTGGTCGCCACTTTGCTCCCGGTCGCCTTCTGCCCAGTCCCCAGGAGGCCTCAAAACCCATCCTGCGGGCAGGGAGGCAGGTGGGGAAGGCTCCTGTGGTTTTCTAGGGCTTCTTAGTGTGTGTTGCCTCCGGGCAGGGGTAGGGACCCTCAGGAAAGTCGGAGACCCACAAACCGCACCTGTTTCACAGCCCAGCCCTGACATCCACGCTGGTCCCCAAACACCACCAGTCTTGCGTAAGTTCAGGTTTCGCGGCTGCTTTTGGCATCGTTTCCTCCCTTAGCTCAACAGAGCTGTGTGTTCTGGAGGTCACGGCTTCCACCCAGAAGCTTTTCCTTGTTCTGCTGGTTCCTCTATCCCAGGATTCTGTGGCCCCATCCCACACACACGCAGGTGATGTGCACACACATGCACGTATGCACGCATACATGTGCACACACATGCACACACATGCATACACACACAGCACTGGCCTGTGAAACCTTCAGTAGGAGGGGCAACTCCGGAATCTTCTAGACAAATATCTCCCCCGGTCTGAGAAAATTAAATATTGAAATTCTGTATGATTCAGTTATCCACTTCTGGGTATGTATCTGAAGAATACCAAAGCACTGACCGGAAGAAATACACGCGTACACCGATGGTCCTCGCCACATCGTTTACAACAGCCGAGAGTCGCAGGCGATGGAAGCGCCCATGGGCAGATGGGTGGATGAAGACGTGGTGGGAGTGAGACGCTAAGGGATACGATGCCCCTGTTTTTAAAAGATGAAGCCCTCCCTGTACAGCCACTCGGATGGACCTAGAGGATGTGGTGCTAAGTGAAATATATCAGAGAAAGACAAGAAGGTGTGATTTCATGTGAGGTACTTAAAGACACGAAACAGACGAAATGAACTAAGTAAAACAAAAATAAACTTTCAGATGAGAAGAGCAAAGAAGGTTAGAGAGGAAGGGGGCTTGGTCTGTAGGGCCAATGGGGCCAGTGGGGGTCACTGGTATGAAGATAGAATCGAACTTTTAGTGGTGAGCTGAATGCAGTATAACCTTGTGTTGATGTTCTTAGGGGTACAGCACCCCTAAGACTTTTTTTGACATGGTAATAAAGTGTGTTATTTTGATTTTAAAAAATTAATCAAAAATTTTAAAAATTTAATGGATTTTAAAATTGTTAAACTATTTTAAAAAGATACTATCTCCTCATGGCAGAAATGCCAGCACCTAGTAACCAGCCTCTGGGGCTGCCAGGCCTCGGTGGTTACCAAGGAAGGGTCTCCACAAGTGGCTTTCTGCTCTGGGGCACAGCCAGGCCACTTTTCTGGACTTAGGAGTTTTCACTAGAAGAAACCAGCTAGCTTCTGTCCCCCGAGTCTCCCCCATTCCTCATCTCCATGTCCCCAAGGCTGGTGGTCCCAGCTGGGGCGAGAGGTGGGGGCCTGGCTTGAAATGTTTCTTCCTTTTTTTATGAAACATAGAAAACTCCAACTCTTCAGCCATTTGCTGTTGACATGCGTATACATTTGCGTAGAGTTTGCCCCAGGTTGGACATTTCTGAATGCCAGCCGTGAAAATACAGCCTGGCGCACACCTGGATTCCAAACACCAGCTCTCCCATGCAGGGCGGATGATAGGCCAAGTTATTTTAACTGTTCGGAGCCTTTCCCATATCTGGAAAGCAAGACCAAAATAGCCCAATAAAAATCATGCCACAGAGCTGTCAGGGGCCTCCCTGAGATGAGAGCCATGAGCACCTGGCACCTGGCCCAGACACAGCATGGGTCCTCGGTGCTGTGTGGCTTCTCCATGGCTGGTTTGTGCTCAGACTCCCCATCAGGAAGCTCAGAGCTTTCATTAAATTCAGCTTCCTCAGTCCTGGCTTCAGGACCATGCCCATGGCAATTACAGAAGTTGGGTAGTTGTTCTGGTGTGCACACCTGTCCTTTGTAGGCCTTCACCGTCCATGGGAGCAGGTGTTATTATTACTGTCCCATTCTACGGATAAGTAGACTGAGGTGGTTTGCCCAAGAACTCACATGCAGCAAGTGGTGGAGACTGTCCCAGCCCCAGCAGGCTGGTTTCACCGCCGATGAGGCTCTTTGCTGCCCTCGCACCGGCTGTTTTGAGTGGACTGTAGATACCCAGGTTAGGTCTTTTCTGAATCCAAGACAGACCTGAATGGTCCTTGCTTCCCCAGAACTTGGTTTTCAATCAGCCATGCTGAATTGGACTCTGGGCAACAGCAGCTACAACTGACTTGTCACCAACTTTAGCCCAAACACTTCACAGCAATGTCCCCAAGCCAGGATTCTCGGCCCCACGGGCACTTTGCACCAGGTGTTCTTTTCCTGGAAGGGGCTGCTTGTGCTTTGTAGGAGTTTAGCAGCATCCATGGCTCCTACCCACTAAATATTGGTAGCACCCAACACCCCCAAGTTGTGAAATCAGAAAACATCTTCAGGCATTACCACATGTTCCCTGGGGACATAGGGGCTGGAGTGGAGGCTAAATCACTCCTGGTTGAGAACTGCTGTTCTAAATGATAAGTCTCAAGTTCAAGTTGAGCACTTTTCCCAAGGTCACAAGACTGGCAAGCAGCAGAGATAGAATCTGAACCAAGGTTTGCCTGACATCAAGACCAAGTATCAATATTTCTCACTCTGCTACGCTCTCTCCAGGTTCTAAATAAGCAAGATGCCAACTCAATACTAACATCCACTTTCCCAGAATCAACAGCATCCATATATTCCCCACCCCAAGACTGCTCAAATTCTGACCTTATCTGAGCAGAATTTATATCTTGGATTTTATTTATTTATTTTGCGCTAAATCAACTGAGACCTAAACCACTCTGCCAAGGTGAGGATTTTGTACTCTCTCTTACACTCCTGTGCCCTGACATAGAGGGTCTAATCAGTGGGTTCTTCTGGAACCACCCAGAAGGCTGAAGTCTTGGAAAATAATGGCAGTTCTTGCAATTGTTTGTCTTCAGTCTCTGAGAAAAATACCCAGGCTAGAATCCCTCCAAGCTCTACCTGGGTTTCATTCCTGTTTGCATCTGAATTCATTCTTTGTGTGCATGAAATGAACTGAGTCTACAAATTCTCTCGCTACTTCCTGTGCAGAGAAGACAGGTAAATGGAGAGAGACTGCAGGCATATAAATATACAGCGGCCGACAGGAACTGGGAACTGTAATTCTTAGCAGAACTGAAACTACCGCAAGCCTAGATGTCTTTCGGTATGCCTGGCTCTCTGCTGCTCTCCCCTAGCCTCCTCTTTGCTGGGCCCTGTTGTGAGAGACACAGCCATTTAGCACCGTTAATGTACTGTACATTTGCACACAGGAACCACTTTCCAAACAGCCCTCGGCCCACACAGGGAAAAACAACAACTTAAAGGACATTCCTCAGGAAATGAAGAAAGTCACATCACAAAGAATAGTTTCATTGCCAGAGCATGCTTGCTTTTCCTTATGGGGGGAAAAGAGAGTTAACAGCAGCTGCTGGTCACATTAGTAAAATCCAAGACTTGGCAACCACAGTCACTGTGTGACCAGGTAGCTGCCACCTTACGACCCCCAAAGCCCCCTGGACTCTTTCTTCTGAACTAAGAGTCATCACAGAAAAGTTTTCATTTTCATATCATAAAACTAATAATCTCCAGAGGTCTTCGTCTAAGGGAAGTTGGTGGCAAAATGATACGAATGTCCAACATAAGAATGTAAATGATTGGAACTTTTTCTTTGCGGTCCTGTAAATACTCAACCACATTAAACAAATGAGATGAGAGCTAATGAGGAACTTGTAGAAACAGTTCCTCATCGATGGATAATGAACACTCTGTTTTGGACAGATATTACAGCATCAACCCATTCGTGATGTGTGAAACTAGTATAGTAGATCAGGATCATTTTCAATTGAATGGAATGGAATGAAATCGATATATCAGATTACATTGACCATAATAGGGCAATTTTGCTTCACTAAGTTTGAGTAGATGGTGGACACAATCTTAAAATGAATTGTTGCTTTACAACTATAAGAATAATTAACCTACAACAAACTTCTCATAGTTAAAGTTCACCATTTGATAACATTTCATGTATGTATACAGGCCTCCACCACAATAAGATAGTATGTCCATCACTGCCCTTCCTCACCCCCATGGTAACCCCTCCTTCCTTCCACCCTCCCCATTCCCAGCCCTAACTAGATCTACTCTCTGTCTCTATCCATCAGTCTGCACTTTCTAGGAAATCATGTAGGTTGGGGCATGCAGTAAGCATACACTCTCTCTTATCTAGCTTTTTTCACTCAGCACGGTTATTCTGAGAGTCATCCTCGTGTTTTGCAGCAATAGTTCACTCATTGGCATTGCTGAACTGAATGCCATTGCATGCATCGGCCATAATTCGCTAATTTGCTTATGCATTCACCTGGTGATGGACAGCTGCGTTATTTCCAGCTTAGGACCACTACAAAGAAAGTTGTCATAAACATTCAGATATAATTTTTTATGTGGACATATGTTTTCTTGGTAAATACCACGTTATGACACCCTTAGAGTAAGTGGAAGGTCTTATTTAGCTTCTTAAGAAATCCTCAGGTCATGTTGTAAAATGATTGTACCATTTGATGTTCCCACCAGCCACGAGTGAAAGCTCCATTTCCTCTACATGGGTCCCTGTCGATGCTGATGGTGGTAAGTTGCTTTAATTTTATTCATTCTAGTGGTTTCACAGTTGTTTTAATTTGTATATCTCTAATGACCAGTCAGGTGCAGTATGTTTTCATAGACTTGTTAGGTATTTGATGAAGTTGTTTTTCAAGATAATTTTGGCGATATTAGGTCTTTTGGATTTCCATGCACATTTCAAAAGGAGTCTTCCAGGCACTCAGGGTTTGTGTTAGGTAGATACATCATTTCAGGAAACCACTGCCATGTCGACAACAGACTCCTGCAGTCATGCATTCACCTGTTGATGGATACACAGTGTATCTCTCCATTTTACTATGTTGTCTTTGATTCTATTCGGCAATGTTTTGTATTTTTTAGTGTTCAGATTTTACATATCTTTTGATGTATACGTAAATGTCATTTGTTGCTACTGCTGCTCCAGGTGGTGTGGTTTTTAAGTTCCAATTTCTCATTGCTCAGTAGCAGTTGATTTTTTTATATTGAACTGAAAAGTTTTTATATAGACAAGTTATCTGCAAATAAAAGCCTCTTTCCTCCTCTTCCAATCAGAATGTCTTTCATTTCTTTTTCTTGTCATATTTCACTATCTAGAATCTCCAGTATAATGCTTAATAGAAAGAGAGTGGTGAGCAGTGCTTGGTCTCTGATCTTAGGGGAAGGTGTTCCGTCTTTCAGTATGCTGTTAGGTGTTTCATAGGTGTCTTATGTCAGAATTAGGGAGGTTCCTTCTATTTGCAATTTACTAAGAGTTTATATGAGGGATGTTGACTTTTGTCAAATGTTTTTATGCATGTGTTGACATAATGATATAGTTTCTAATTTTTTAGCCCGGTAATGTATGAATGGATTTTGAACAATATTATATCTGAATGTTTATGACAACTTTCTTTGTAGTGGTCCTAATCTGGAAAGAACCCAGCTGTCCATCAACAGGTGAATGCATGAGCAAAATCTACCTCATATTTCTGGAATAAATTCCATTTGACAATGATGAGTTAATATTTTCCTGTAGTGTTAGATTTGATTTACTAAAACTTTTAAGGCTTTTTGTTTGTTTATTTAATGAAGGATATTGATCTACAGGTTTCTATTGTAGCTGCCCAATTTCAGTATCGAAGCAGCACTGGGTTCATAGACTGAGAATGATGTTCAATTTTCTGGAAGAGTTTTGGTGGAATTAATGATATTTCACCTTTAAATGTTTGATAAACTTCACTTGTGCAGCATAGAGATTTCTTTATGGGAAGATTTGTAAACTAGAAATCTGATTGATTAGGCAGTGGTAGTGCTGTGCTCCTCCTTTGGTGATTTTGTCTTCCTTTTTTTTCTTGATTTGTCCATCTGATTGATATTTTTCAGAAAAAAACATCTTTTGTTCACTCATTTTCTCTACTATTTTTATGTTTTCTATTGCAATGATTTCCTCTTTTTTAATTTTTTTTTATTTACTTCTGAGTTTAAGTTACTCTTCTAGTTTCTTTTCTTTTTAAAAAAAAATTATTTATTTATGCATACAAGGGCTGGGGCACAGGCCAGAGTCACAGGAGATGAGAGGATTCATCAGAGACAGAGCAGGGAGTAGAACAGGCAGATGGACTGAAACACACTGCTGAGGGGAGCAGTGGGTGAGGCAGACAGGTCTGCCATGCCATGTGGGTCCCCTCCCTAGCCGGGGATCAAACATGTGCTGCAGTGGCTGCTGATGCTTCACGGTGCAGGCACTTAACTCACTGCACCACCAAGGAGGCCCCTTTTCTAGTTTCTTAAGGTGAAAGTTAATGTTGGAAACCTTCATACTAAAGAAAGTGTTAAGCACTATAAATTTCCCTCAAAGTATGGCTTTAGCTATGTCCTATAAGTTTTGATGTTATATTTTTACCCTCATTTCAAAATACTTTCTAATTTCCCTTTCATATTTCTTTCTTAACTTACTTACGAGTATGTTAGTTTTTTAATATTTAGGCATTTTCCCAATATCTTTTCATGATTTACTTCTAATTTAATATAAACTGTTAGAGAAAGCTTATATAATTTAAATTCTTCTATATTTATTAGGATTTATTTCATATTTTATTGGTAAAAGTTTTGTGTGCACTTGAAAAAAAATGTGTGTTATTGTTGTTGCATGGATAGTCCTATAAATGCCACTGGATCCCAGTTAATTCATAGTTATTATTCAGTTTTTCTATATACTTGCTGGCTTCCTGTCTACTCATTCTAATAATTATTGAGAAAGAGGGTGTTAAAATTCTGAGACAAATTGTGGATTTGTCTATTTCCTATTGCAGTTCTATCATGCTTTGTTTCAATTGAAAATCTATTATTGGGTGCATAAATGTTTAGGATTATTGTGTCTTCTTGATGGGTTGACGTTTTTATCACTATGAAATAACCCTCTTTATCTTTAACATTCTTTGAAATCTACATTGCTTGATATTAATCAAGCTCTCCAGCTTTCTTTTAACTAGTATTACCATGCTGTATTATTTTCCAACCTCTTACTTTTATCCGACTTGTGACTTTATATTTAAACTGGAGTCCTTTGAAGTCTACACATAATAGATTCTTGCTTTTTTATGTAACCTGACAATCTCTGCCTCTTAAATTAACATTTAATGTAATCATTGACATAGTTGGATTTCTATCTACTATCTTGCTATTTATTTTCTATTCTATCTGTTCTTGATTCCTCTTTTCATTTCTTCTTTTGGATTGAATATTCTTTTATTTTAATAGACTTTATTTTTTAAAGGAGTTTTAAGTTCACAACAATAGCGAGCAGGAAGTACAGAGAGTTCTGTTTACCCTCTGCCCCACACACTAACAGCCTCCATCACTATCAGTAACCCACACATAAGGGATATTTTTACCACTGAGGAACCTACATTGACATGTCATTATCATCCCGACTCCATTGTCCCCTTTTTCACAATGTCATCAGATGAAATCATGCAGGATGTAGCCTTTTCAGATTGGTGTCTTTCTCTTAAGAATGTGCATTCAAGATTCCTTCATATCTTTTCCTGGCCTGATAGCTCTTTTATTTTTAGTGCTAAATAGCATTCCATTGACTGGATGTACCACAGTTTATCTATTCATCTACTGAAGGATGTCTTTGTATTTCCAAGTTTTGACAATTATGAATAAACTGTCATGAAAATCCATGTATGGGTTTTCTGTAGTCATAAGGTTTTCAGCTTATTTGGGTAAATACCAAGCATGATAGCTGGATCATACGAAAGAGTAGGTATAGTTTTATAAAAAAACCCATGAACTATCCTCCAGTGTGGCTGTACCACCTGCGTTCCCATCAGCAGTGAATGAGAACCCCCATTGCTCTACCTCCTCATCTGCATTCTGTGTTGTCAGTGTTCCAGATGTTGACCATTCTACTATGTATGTAGTGGGTTCTCATTGATCGGCATTTTCTTTTTTATTATTATTTATTAGATTTAATTGTATTTGACATCATCTGTAGTCCCCAGGGGGTTCCTACCACCATTGCATCTGTGTTCCATCACCTCAGTCCCTTGTGCTCTCTCTGCCCTCATCCCCGTCTTTGCCCCCCCATGATCCCTTGGGTTTATCTTTGATCTTTTGATCTTGTTGAGTTTTTATTTGTTTGTTCATTTTTGGTTGTGATTGCCCATTTCCTTGAGCTTTCTCTTGGATTTTTTTGTTTGTTTTCTTTTTTCTTTTTTGTTGTGGTTGTTGTTCTTTCATATTCCTCCTAAAAGTGAGGCCATCCGATATTGTTCTCTTGCCTCCTGGCTTGTTTTATTGAGTGTAATTCCTTCTAGCTCCATCCATGTTTCTATAAATGTCCCTAGTGCTTTATTTTTGATTGCTGAATAGTATTCCACTGCGTATATGTACCATATCTTCTTGATCCGGTCCTCCACTTTTGGGCATTTGGGTTGTTTCCAGGTCTTACCAATTATAAATAGTGCTGCAATAAACATGGGGGTACAGGTGCTCTTTTGGATCAGTGTTTTTGTGTCCTTTGGGGCAGATCCCTAAGAGTAGGATTGTGGATCATATGGTAGTTCCATCTCTAGTAGACTGAGGAACCTCCATACGGCCTTTCATAGTGGTTGGATTAACTTGCATTCTCATTGATGGCGTTTTCAAGATGGAGTAAGAGATTTACTTGCTCCAAGAGATAAGGGAGAGTAAAGTCAAGCTTTCCTTTCCTGCCTGAAATAAGACACTGGAAAGTGAAATAACATTTGGACCCTAAATATCAGGCAGAAAAAAAGAGTAATTCTGAGAGATGGGAAATGAAAGAAATTAGTGCTGATTACTCCTGCTTATTTATGGCAGTTTCTAAGTTGCAAAGAAGAAAGCCAGGCAGAACCTGGTGGTTGAGGAGATGGAGGTAGGAATCTAGAAGTCTAAAATGCATGTGGGGTGTGGGGTGTGGGGGAAGAAATAGAAAAGCTGCAGTATTTAGAGACACATTTCCATGGGTAATAAAAATGCCATGCAAAGTATAGTCATGCAAAGGTCAGCCAGCTTTAGAAATTCACCTACTTAACAGATCCCACCTAAGTTGTCTTTTTAAGGGGACTAGTAATTTATGTATTAAGAACTTGAATTGGAGAAGCATAAATAATCCTTAACATCATGCAAAGAGACAATGAAAGATTGAGACAGAACAGCTGCACCACAAAGAGATACCTGTTGACTGATGAGTCGAGAAGCAAAGCTCAGATATCAATTTTTCTGATAATCAACGATTCTTCCTTAGAGACTTACTGAAGAGCACTGTAGTAAAAGGGACAGTAGTGTTGGGCTCCTCTCTGGGCAGTGCTAAGCTCAGAGAGGTGGACATGCTCGGCTCAGTCTACCTGCTCTGAAAATAAGATGAAGCCCTTCCTACTGTGGAGCTCTAGCCTCAGCATCAGTGAAAAACCTGGGGGAATAGGAATACTCTTTTAGGGCCTCGTGGTGCTTAGTCATTGAAAAATGCAACTTCCAAAGATTCCCTGCAAAGGCCATTTCTACCTGGTGGGGTGAAGGAAAATCTGAGATCTTCTGTCTGATGAGGTACAAGCCTGTGCTGCTGTAACTCTGGCCACCTATTAATTGGGACCCTTAATTGAAAAATGGTCCCTATTTGCACTGAAAAGATCAATCTAGCATAATGTATAAATTTACTAGCTTTGGAGTTGAACAGAACTGGGTTCAAATCCTAGCTCTGCCACAAACAAGGGGTCCTGGATGAAACTCTTAACTTCTAATAATCAGTTTAATTCATTTCTACAAGGGTGATAATATTCTGTTTTGCAACATCCTATTGAAAGAATTGTGCAATATGAGCAGTTATGCAATATGTGCAATATGATTCCTGGCACATAATATCCACTCGGAAAACATAGCTTTTATGATATCTTGGATGAAACAGTGACCACAAGAAGGACATAGGAAAGCGGTACCTCTTCATACTCATCAAGATGAAAGTGCGCCATGTTCCGAAATAAAGTCCATCCAAGCTTAGGAAAAACTAAGGAGATCTCATTTGTCCCCCCAAAATAGTCAAAATGATTGGGAGGACCCCAAGTGAGAGACTGTTCTTGCCCCTGGCCAACAGTCCTTCAGTCCTTAAGAGACTCAGCCCCTCTTAGGACAGTGTCCACACCTGAGTCCCGGGACCACTCAGGGCTGTCTGGCCTGGTGTTTGCTGGGAGGCCTGGTATGAAAGGCAGTGGCAAGCTCCTTCCTCCGCAGGCCTTGGCGCCAGCTCAAGGGTAAAGGTGAATGAGCTAAGAGCAGACTTGGCAAGGGAGCTGCTGGCAGGGGGCCACCTTCAGAGCCTGTCACCAGGCCAGCAAGGTGTTCTAGCGGCTGACATTGGACACATGCCCTCCACGCTTGGGGCCGTGGGTGGCCCTGCTTCTCCACTCTACATAGGGGAGGACCCGTCTGTATTTGCCTTTTTCAGAGAGAGAGACAGCCCATCCTTGCTGTGAATCAGCAGCCCTTCTGTTGCAGGGCAACCCTAATATAAAATGGGTTCCCCACACTGGGTTCTCCACCCGCGCGCTCAGAAGACTTTTAAAAAGTCCCAACTCCAGGTACACGTGGCAAAAGTTATTAACAGGTTTTATTTTATGAAAGAAGGGGAATAAAATAGTAATAACACCAAAGGAAAAAGAAAGGGATACAAATCCACAAATACCAGATCTAAGCAATGGCACGTTGAGAGCTGGCTCCGAGTCGAATGAGATGGCTCTGAAGGAAGGGGTCTGGCTCCTCAGTAAGAGAGCGTGCCCAAGGCTCACCTCTGGTTTTATAGCCAGCCTGGCTGCCTAACTCCACCCTCAGGTCCCAGTAATCCACTCTTTGATAATCATCTTATCAGATTTGTGGTTCTGGAACACTGATGGTCTGGAGTGGGAGTTGGAGTCCACACACCCATAATCCATTCAGGACTACCTTTCCCCCTAACACTTCCTGGTTAACACGAATACCTGGTCTCAGAAGGGAGCACGTGTGTTATGAGGAATTCTCCTAGGGAAACTCACCACACCCCAAAAGGACAATGACTGGGTAACTTATAGAACATACAAAATACTTCATTTCTCTGCACAGCAAACAGCCTTTTCCGCGCACTGGGGCTTTCTACTTAAATGTGGGTCATTAAAGATGGCGGGTCAAGCCCCCCCACACACTTTCAGGCCCCAAATCCTTCCTCTTCTTTGTTGCTTCCACTGGCTCCTCGGTCCTCTTTCTCTCTGTTGCTTTTCTTCAACATTTTTTTTGCTGCAGTAAAACCCACTTAACATAACATTTTCCATCTTAACCGTCATTCAGTGTGAGGTTCAGTGGCATTAACTACACCCACGTCATCACCCTGCCATCATCAGCACCCCTCATCTTAACCCTTTTCCCTCTTGCAACCCTGAAACCCAGTACCCATTAAATAGCAACTTCGCACGCTGCCCGCCAGCCCCTGGACACTGCCATTCTGTTTCCTGTCTCCACAAACTTGGCTACACTGTGTCCCTCATCTCCCCCTCTTCATCAGGCTTTAGGCTACCCCTTTCCTTCCTACTTCTAACTTCAACCCAGTTCTCATTCTTCTTCTCACTCAGAATCTCTTTAATCCCTTTCCCTCACTGGAATACAACAGATCCAGTGGTTGTTAATCAAGGGGTCTGGGGTTGTGCCATGTGTGGGGGTGACACACGAGGAGAAGTGTTTGCCTTTGTCAATACTGAGCACCCCGAAGGCCAGGCCTGACTTGCCCCTGTGGTCTGAGAGTGAGGGGTGCAGTGTTTTGCTCATAGAGCTTGGGGCTCACGGCTGTTCTCAATCACTTTGTGTGCGCGTCCCTGTGCAGACACTGTTCACTGGCGGCCGTTGGAAAGGAAGTCACCTCCTCCTGCCCCTTCCCATGACCTGGAGTGGAAAGGGCTGATCCCTCAGGAAGGTCTATGTATAACCTGGCAGGAAAGGAGCCTCTGAGAACAATGAGTGATGTGGCTATAAAATAAGGCATGGCTTGTGTGTGTGCGCGTGCACATGCTTAGACATGAATGTTTATGGGTGCACGTGTGTGCACATGTGTGTGCACATGAGTATGTGGGCTTCATATCAAGACCCCTCCCCTTACTTGCCACCCTATTCTTCTACCACTTGTAGGAACCTGGTACAGCTACCCCTCAGCTTCATGATTTACCTCTCATGTTAACTGTGCCTCAGTTTCCTCATCTTTAAGATCATGAAAAAATTTCCATTATCACTTTGAGGATTAAGTGAATGAAATCATCAAGTACCTCCATTGACACCAGGCACAGTCTAAGCACTGAATAAATGTTGACTAGTACGATCACCCCCACTTCTAAACCCCAGTTTCCTTGTATGCTCCATCTGTCTAAAGAAAAATGCCAGAAAAACTATCATAGAGGTGTAGCAGGAAAATAACCTATAATGTTAGGTTCCCCCTCCCACCCCCAAAGAAAGGGTCTGATTAGACCTGATAAGCAGGAGGCACAGAAAACCCTCTGGGCTTTTGAAATCAGATGGGCATTTAGTCAACACATTCCTATACAGGGCAGTTCACAAAATTAAACTAACACAGCAAAAGGACCCAGCAGTCCAGAAACCTAACCCCCTTAAATGGCTGTCATCGGCAAGACAGAGTAAAGGCAGAGCAAAGTGCTTGGTGTTGCTTGTTGAAAGTCGGTGTTCACATATTCCTGAGCAACTCCACGGGGCCGGCTCCCATTCCAGGATACGCTTCTGTTTTCTAGACTTTACCACCACGACTGACTAGCATCTTATTCTCCAGAGCAGTGTGTCCTGCGGGGTGTCTCCAAAAGAGGAGACTCAAAGGACACTGGCCATTGAGCCCTAGAAATCCAGCTGCATTCTCTCAGCTTCTGGACACACAACAGCTTCATTGTGCATAGAGAAAAAACTGAACTGAAATCTTGCTGCAAGCATATTTGAACTTGGGCCTCCAGGGCATGGACTGGCAGCAAGCTCTCAGCTGAAACAGCCCCTCCTCTCTCGTCTCTCCTCCTCTCTTCCTCCTCCGCTCTCCTCTCCTCACCTCTCCTCTTTCCTCTCCCTCTCCTCTCCTCTCTCTGTTCCTCATCTCTGCTCTCTCCATCTGTGCCAGAATACAGCTCCATTTAAGTCCAGGACACACGGCAGAAACAGCACTGCAAGCACTACTTCCATTTATGGCAACGGGATCCTTCAAACCAGGGAGACGGGAGACGCAGCTCTCCAGACACAGCCCTTAGGTTCTCCCGGCACCGCCTACGTGGGTTTCCTGGCTCACTTCCAAGAGAAGGGACAGACCCCAGTGGCGGGATTTGTTTTTTAAGGAGGAAAAACACCAATGTCAGCAAAACTGAACAGCATCATCAGTGACCAACGCCAGAAAGACATTGACTAGCCCAGACCTACACTCCCGTTTTCACATGAGGAAACGGGGGTCAGAGAGTCTAGTGGCCGAGGCATCGCACTGAGAGGCGTCCCCAGCACCAGAGGCCACAGGCTGAGCCCTCACTTCCCTATTTACCTGCGCTATCAACCTCCCATGAGCATTTGCTGCTAAGCTGCCAGGTACGCCTGCCCTCAGGAGAAGGTAAACTCTCCCCCCAAGGAGCCCCACTCCATCCCTCACATCCCTCACTCTTGTGGATGAAGTGATAACCATTCCTTTCGCCATCTTGTTCTGATCCTCAGCGTCACCTGTGTGTTTCACGTTCACACCTTCTCAACACGTCAAGGCCTGTTGATGATCTAACTATCCTCTCACTCTCTCCCCTTGTTACAGGGCAACCCTAATATAAAATGGGTTCCCCACACTGGGTTCTCCACCTGCGAGCTCAGAAGACTTAAAAGTCCCAACTCCAGGGCCTCCCCTGGTGGCGCAGTGGGTTAAGCAACGCACTACGAAGCAAATCGCAGCCACTGCAGCACGAGTTCGATCCCTGCTGCCGGCCAGG
>JAGFMF010011645.1:6727184-6738303 GCA_019455555.1 Galemys pyrenaicus | reverse complement strand
CCAGTAATCCACTCTTTGATAATCATCTTATCAGATTTGTGGTTCTGGAACACTGATGGTCTGGAGTGGGAGTTGGAGTCCACACACCCATAATCCATTTAGGACTACCTTTCTCCCTAACACCCTCTCCTGCTCGGTGCCAAGCACTGTCCCTTCCTACTGGGGCACCTTCCCCTCCTCTCCACACTTGTCAGCCCCCAGTCCCCACCTTTCTGGCTGAAGGGGATTTGGAAGAACCACCTGTGGCCCCTCGGCCAGTCTCCTGGCCTCCAACAAGTCACAGAAGTGAGTTGTCCTGGAACAACCCCTGGGGGGTTCTTCTGCTCCTCGACCTGTGGTTGATCCCCATCTTTGACCTACCAATTTGGGATCACATTCACCCCACTACCCTGGCCTGGTTTTCAAGTTTTGCTATAACCGCCTCATCTACCCAAACTCATCATCCCTCTGTTCTCAGCTGGTGAGATGGCACTCATCCTTCAAGGACACGGTCAAGTGTCACCCGCTCTCTGGAAAGTTCTTGCCCACACTGGAGGGGCCCCTCCTGGTGGCCCTGGGCGCTCACCTCCAGTGTGGGTTTGCCCAGGTTGCCACGTGGCTGTTCGTGACTGTTCCAGGCTCCTCACCTGGATGTTGAGCTCCGCCAGCGCAGGGGCCATCCTGCCTCTGGGGCCATCCTGCCTCTGCAGCCAGTGCCCAGCAGGCGTAGCTGCAAAATGCCGCCCTGCCCTGCTCAGCTGGGCTGCTCCCCCCCACACACACACACAGAGTACAAGTCCTCTGCAGGGGCTCAGTGAGGACTTGCCACCCAGGGAGCCCAACACGGACACCCCCACCCAGTGATGTAGGCAGGGAAGGAACAGCTATTATGACACAGAAAAATAGGTTCGTGAGAGCATTGTTTAAAGGGCACCTTCCCTTTTTATGGGACCGAGGCCAGGGAGCGCAGGTCCAAGCAGCATCTTTTTAGGATTTATTTATCTATGCATACCGCGGTACATGAGAGGATTCACCAGAGACAGAGTGGGAAGCAGAAAAGCAGATCCACTGAAACACACTGCTGAGGGGAGCAGCAGGCGAGGCAGGAGAGGTCTGCTGCGCCATGTGAGTCCCCTCCCTGGCCGGGGAGTTGCACTGCTGTGCTGCGGATGCTACACAGCGCGGTGCTCAACCCGCTGCACCACCAGGGAGGCCCCAGAACTTTTCCTTTTTGACATGGGGTCTTAGAGAATTGGAAGGAAGGTAGTCTGAACTCAGGTGTCAGTGCTAAGAAATAAAAATACTATGTTTCTGAGGGAGCAATGTCAAATCTAAGGAAGACAACCTAATCTGGAGTAATACAGTTTAAGGAAAAATTTAAAAAGATAATTAGCAACCTGAGACCCAAGGGGCCAGGAGAGCCAGGATGAAAATGGATGATCGCGAACCTGAACCTTGTCAAACCGCTTAACTTTAATTAGTATTCATTTACTCAAGATTTCCCTCCTGTGCCCTTGCTACCAGAATGCCCCTCTTACCATTTTCTTTAAATACTTTTCTTCAGTAGCTGAGCATTTACGATTACAGACGACTTGTTTGGGATGCGTCAGCTGATGCAGCATTTTCACAGTTCTTAAAGGAAAGGCTGCCTTAGAGAATGGAGCACATCAGGATGACGTCATGGTTGATACCAGAAATTAACAATACACCTCCCATGATATGCAGAAAATGACAGCAAGTTCCCTGAAAAATACAGTGTGCTCCTCGGGGATTAAATCTCAGATCAAACATTTACCAAATACACATAACAGACAAGATACTGTGCAGAAAAGCCAGAGATAACCAAGCAACTCCTCACTCTCAGATTTACCAAGTACAGAAGGGGGCGTTTGAGTGGGGAAGCTTATGGCTCACTCTTTTCACTTTTCTAGAGAAACTGTGAGTTCTTTCCATGACTAGCTTCATTGTTTGGACCAACCGCAAGTCTGTGTGTGTGTGAGGGTTCTGAGCAGAGTGTGGGGAGGGGGCTTCTGGTGAGACTCTCTCTCTCTCGAGATGTATCTGCCCACTCCTGCCATCTGGCCCTGTTGGGGAGGGGCAGCCACCTATGCATTTTGTCCTAAATACATTTGTTCATCTTTCATGCCTCAGGAACCAAGTTCATTAGGTTTTCTCTGGGCTTAGAACCATATGGTCTTCAAAATAATCACAACACCAACGCTGCCTGAAATACACTTGGAGGAACGTTCTCAAGAAATAAATAACTGAAGTTGCATCAAACATGTTTCCATCTAAAAGCACTAGAAATAAGTAATTTCCCAGGCCCACTGGCTTCCCTCCAGGAAAGTACTACTACACCACAAAACAATTGGACTTTTGCCTAGTTGCCTCTGGAATGACCTGAACTTTGTATACTTTTCCAAATAGATGCCCTGTATGATAATCTAACCATAAGAGAAATTTCCCAGCTTACAAAGTAGAAGCTATGTGATCTTATATTCCTCTGGAAGAACCTGATCCTCACAACCAATGTTGTTGGATTTCTCCACTTGGGCTTTCATTCACCAAGGGCAGCGATACCCCACCTCTCGTATTAGACCCTTGCCTTGGACACACAAAATTCCTTTCAAATCATTTTAGCAAATGTTATCTATGTAGCAAAAAGCACTTAGCCACTAGAAGTTGAAAACGAAGAAGACTGGCCCCCTGATCTTGAAGAGTATATAGACACTTGTTATATATGTCAGCATGGACTGGGGGATCATGGGAACTCAGGGAGGGCACCTCCCAGGTAGAGTGGCGGAAAGGTATGGGAAACGCTTCTCAGAGAAGATAAAACATAACCTGAGTCCTAGCAGTATTAGGAGGAGTCAATCCCAAAAAGGTGGGCAGGGTGTGCTTAGCAGAGGGAACAGTATAAGTAATATTATAGGGGTAGAAAGAGAAAGGCACTTGTCAAGAAGTTGTAAAGGAAATGCAAGGTGGAGCGTGGAGATGGAGGTAAGATAAGGGGAGTAAAGCTGTGAAGACAGAACCTGGAGGACCTTGGGTGACCTCCTAAGGAGTTGGGACTATTCAGTGCGCAATAGGTTCCAATTGGTGAGTTTTTGTTTATTTAAGAAGAGAGTTGTTTGAATGGAGAGTATTTTATTAAATTTACCAAGGATATCGATAGTCATTTTATTAAAGGAAGAAAAAAAGACTAAGCTCTTTAACTCCGAATAAGCAAGCCATCTAGAAAAATTAAGGGGAAAAGCTGGAGGTTTCACATTTCCTGATTTTGAAACTTACTACAAAGATCACTAGTAATGAAACAATGTGGTACTGGCATAAAGACAGACACACAGATCAGTGGGAGCGATGGATAGACAGTCCAGAAATAAACCTTCCCACATATGTTCCAATGATTTTCAACAAGGGAGTGAAAACTGTTCAGTGAAGAAAGGACATTCTCTCAACAATGGTGTTGGGAAAGCTGGATATTCACATGCCAAAGAATGAAGTTGGACCTTTTCCTTATTTAATATGCAAATGATAAATTCAAAATGGATCGAAGACATAAGAACGCACACTATAAAACTCTTAGAAGCAAACACAGGAAAAAGTCTCATGACATTAGACTTGGCTATGATTTCTTGGACACATCACAAAAGTATGGATAGCAAAAGAAAAAGCTGGCAAATCGTATTACATCAAAATTAATAATTCATGCACTTCAAAGAACACTATCAACAGAATAAAAAGGCAACACACCGAACTAAATAAAATATTTGCAGGTGTCCTTTGGCATCTGATAAGAGGCTAATATATGAAGGACTCTTATCACTCAACAACATAAGAATAGTCCAATTAAATTAAAATGGGCAAATTGAGTTGAACAGTTATTTCTCCAAAGACATCCAAGCGACCAATAAGCACACAGATATTCAATAGCATCAATTATTAGGAAAAAATGCAAATCCAAACCACAATGAAACACCACTTTCTATCCACTAAGATGACTGTTTTCTAAACAAACAAAACCAGGAGGAAAAAAAGTGTGGAGAAGATGTAGAGAAATTAGAACCCTTGTGCACTGCGGTGGGAGTGTGGAAGCCACGACAGCAATTCCTCAAAAAAAAATATATTGTCATTGGCCTCCCTGGTGGCCTAGGGGTCAAGTCTCAGGGCTATTGCCCCTCACCTGAGTTTGATCCCCGGCCAGGGAGGGGACCCACATGGCGCAGCAGACCTCTCCTGCCTTGCCTGCTACTCTCCTTAACAATGTATTTCAGCAGATCTGCCTGTTCCACTCCCCACTCTGTCTCTGCAGAATCCTCTCACACACAACCTCCCCAACATATACCTCTGGCCTACACCCCAGTTCTTCTACACACACACACAAAATTGTAAGTAAAATTACCATAGTACACAGCACTTCCACCTTTGGGGAGGCATCCAAAAATGCTGAAAGCAGACATGTAAGCAGATATTTGTACATCCATGCTCACAGCAGCAGTGATCACGGTAGCCAGAGGTGCAAGTACCCTGAGTCCGTGCATGGGTACTGAGTAGACCAGCAAGAGGTGGCATACACATGCAATGGGATAGTATTCAGCCTTAAAGAGGAGAGATATTCTGATACATGCCACAACATAGATGGACTTGAGGACGCTATGCTGTGTGAAATAAATCAATGATAAAAGGATAGATACTGTTTGACTTATAAGAACCACCTAGAGTAGTCAATAGTCAAAATTAAGAGATAGAAAGGTGAATGATGTTTGGGAGGACCTGGGGAAGGAATGGGAAGTTACTGTTTATTGAATGGAATTTCAGTTTGGGGAAATGGAAAAAAACGCTGCGATGTTGGCCAGAGAGGTGGAAGGGAAGCATGGCCGTTTGTGTTGATGCAGGAAAGGCCCACGTAGGGTTAGGAGGCCCTGGCTAAGCTCACACACGCTGGCACTTGTGTGTGGGTTCATCACCTATGTGCAGGGCACCAGTCCTGGGGCTGATTCCTCTCTCCCGGATCTCCCTCAGCCTTTCTAACTCCAGGCTATAGGAGTGCTCAGTTCCACGACAGTCCCGCCTCCTCCTGGAGACACACACATCATCCAAACCGGAGGTAACAAGAAACCGACGCAGGTTTGAGTCCACCTGGGTGGGATCTCGGTGGTGACTCTGGGTCCAGCTGTCCCTTCCCCGCTTCACACTCTGCTGGCCTTCCCCACCCCTGTCCTGCAGATGCATGTCCAGCCTCAGGCACAGAGAGCACAGGACACAGCTTCACAGGGACCGTTTAACCGCATCTCACAATTGTGTAAGATCAAATCTCTGGCGGTTTTGACAGCCACAATCTGTTCTCTGTAGCTAAGAGTTTGTTTTGTTTATTCCTTTGCTTTGTTTCTTTTTCGTCCACATGGCAATGAAATCAAAACTAGACTTCTGGTGGTGATCAGATAGTGTAGCAGATACAGATCTTGAATTAGGGAAGCTGTACATCTGAAACTTATAGAGTGTTATAAGCCAATGTTACCTCAAGAAAAAGTTGTTCTTGAAAAAACCTCGAGTGGTTTTGCTTTTCTGAACTCTGAAAGAGAATTGTTTATTGGACATGATTCCAGGTGTCTGAGGTTTAAAGGGTGAGTGTTCTGGGTTATGGGGAATTCACTCTCTGATTTTACTAACTATAATGGTATTAATGGGGGACAGTACTAAACTTTTTTAATTAAAATAAATTAAATGGAACAGCAGACAACATGCAGTGGCAAAATAGTTACACAAATTATCACAGGTTGAAACCTTTAACCAGATACTTATAGGAGTTGGTACATTTTTTAAAAAATATTGTATACTTTGTAATATTGTAGACAATACTATAATGTTTAAAAAATTATAGACAATATTTTTGAAATATTGCAGACTTTGTAAGCTACAGCTACTCAATTCTACAGTGTAATTCTCAAAAGCAGCCATGGACAATAGAAATATGAACAAATAACTGAGTTCTGACAAAGCTTCATTTACAAAAACATACAAAATGCCAGATTTGGCTGCAGGAGGCAGCGCTTACCAGTTTCAGTCATTCAAGGAAAAGCTCTGGCTCTGTGCATCTTTGCTGCCCTGAGAGAGCCTGAGAGCATTACCAACTAAAGTCCAATGAACTGATTTCTTTGAAGTTGCTGGAGAACTTAGGAAAGAAAATGATGAGCTCAGGGCTCAGCTCTTAGCTTAGTGGGAGGTTTACGTAGGGGATCTGGAATCATCTGAGCAAAGCTAAAAGAATCCTCTCAGTGATCAAAAGACTAAAATCAGTAGATAATTTGCAGACTAACTGAAAAAGGAGGGAGAATATAGCAGCTAGTGAAACTACTCAAGTTTGAGAAGCCTGAGAATGTAGAGATGCTTAATAAGCACACGAAGTGTGGGAGACGAAGTGAGATAACCATGAAAATGTAGAAGAGTAACAGGCTAAGTTCTACAAAGGATGACTCCTGAAGAACTCAACCATCAGTGGATAGACAGGTAAAGAAGAGCTCAGAAAAAAGCCAGGGAAATCTAAGACCCCAAGAAGAGAGTAGCGGTACAGTGGTCAAAAAATATGGAGCGTCTCTCGAAGATGTAAGGGAAGCAACAAAACTGGAAATGATGATGAGAAATTCCCTAATTCAAAATTGAAAGAGACAGGAAAATGGCCACCACTTCCAAAGAAACCACTGGAGAGGAGAAGCAAGATGGTGAATGTTTTATGAAGACTTTGTTCCCAGGAACATGCTCATTCTTCTAGTATTCCCTACTCCAAATAGCTGCTTAATTTGGAGAAGATGCAGATGAATTTGGAGAAGTTGTTGCGTGGTCCCCTTCCAGGAGGGGCTAGGACTGTGGGTGAGGAGAGAGAGCACAAGAAGCAGCTTGATGGCCTCTGTTTATTTGGTCATGCACCGCCCTCCATCATCAGAGAGAATAAATCCGAGACTGTTCAGAATCATGCAGAGAAGTGAAGTTTGGAGCAATCAACTGAAGATGGGAAATGTTTATGGAAAACACACAGCACAACCATCTGAATGTCCTTTCTTCTGTGGCTTATAATGTGAAGGAAACATCTTGCTCTTGGTCAAAGTGTACAATACCAGACATGGTTATCGACGTTCAGACCAGTTCTAGCTTCGACACTTATCATCTTTTTTTTTTTTTCAGTAGCCATGACTAATGAAAAAACAAATAAAAATTTTCCTGGTTTCTAGTAGTTCTGAGAGTATTCCTTTAAATTCCCACTTCTCTAAGGAAATTCTCTGAACACTCAGACAGAAGAGCTAACCAGACCTGCAAGATGCAACAGTACAGACCCCCACACTAGCTTACCAAGGTATTGCTTGTAGAGTCTTATTTCACTGTGAACCGTCCTGGGATTTGTTCTAGGAAAATGACAGTGATCCCTGTTGGAATGCCAGGTCGCTGCATATGTCCATGCCTTCAGACCAGGAGACTCAGTTTTCCTCCTAACAAAAGAAAACATAAAAACCATACTTTGGAATCTGATGGAAAAATGAAATCAAAAATTCGTTTGTAGATCCTCCTGCTAGGTTATAGTACATGGAACATTTCTAAAGAGTTGTTTCTGCTAAACACACACACACATGTTCTTTACACACACTGTGAAATATAATTTTTATGTTTTTTTTTAACAGATGAACATCCCCAAAGTTAAATTAAGGAGAATCTGTGTTTAATCAGTTATACATAGTAACTCAAAATCAGAGAATTGATTTTAGAGAAAAAAAAAAAAACAGAAGAATTTCATTTCTGGGGAGGTTCACAGCCAAAAGGGAAAAAGTATACAGTCGGTCTGAATCCTTTTCCCACCCATTCTCCATCCAGCAAGAGTGATTTCTTAGAAACATCAATCAGTCTTCTGCTTAAAATCCCCGGGAGTATTCACCAAAATGTCAACCCAGTCTCAATATTTAGGGGATGTGAGGAGTGCTTTTTCCTTGTAGAAATATGCATCTCAACTTGAAGAGGAGAAGGGAAAGAATCCTAATGCAGACCAGAAAGACTTGCCCTTATTTCTACAAACGTATTGCCAACCCAGAGTGGCCCATTTTTTAAGTCAATAGCGTCTTGCTTATTTTTTTTTAAGATTTATTTATTTATGCATACAAGAGCTGGGGTACAGGCCAGAGGTGTGGGGGTGGTGAGAGAATCCACCAGACAGAGCAGGATGCAGAACAGGCAGATTAACAGAAACACACTGCTGAGGGGAGCAGCGGGCACAGCAGGAGAGGTCTGCTGCGCCATGTGGGTCTCCTCCCTGGCTGGCGGCAGAGATTGAACTTGTGCTGCAGTGGCTGCGGTTTGCTTCATAGTGTGTTGCTTAACCCACTGCGCCACCAGGGCGGCTCCATCTTGCTTATTTTAAAGCATAAGGCCTTCTCAGAGAGATAACAAGCTATGTTATGCAAAGAAGGGGAGGGCTTCCCTCTCTCTGTCTCCATGCTAAGGGTCTCTAAATCCAGTTTCTAGCCCTGAACACTCACTAGTTATCAATCAAGAGTTCACAATTTCCAGTCAAATGTAGAGTCTTCAGTTGGAAGCCAACATGTTTAAAGTCAAATTTGCCATCTGCCTCAAAAATCAGGTTCCCTTTTCCAGTATACTCATCTATGTCAATGAGATAATTCTTTTAATTACCCAGACTTGAAGTCTCAAAGCAATTCATTCACCTTTGATTCACTCCTTTTTTAAGAATTGAGATCAAATCCAAATAACATAAAACTTACCGTTTTATAAAGTTTAAAGTGTACAATTGTCACGTTTCAGTATACTCACATTATTGAAAACCACTGCCAATATCTAGCTTCCATACATTTCCATCTTCCTAAAAATAAAGGCCATAGTTTTCAATTCCTACTTCCCTATCCCATGACAACTACTTAAGCTACATTCTGTCTCTATGGACTTGACCATTCTGGACATTTCTATAAATGAGATAATAGAATATGTTATCTTTGAGGGCTAAATTATTTCAGTTAGTATAATGTTCTCAAAGTACTTCCATGTTGTAGCATTGTCAGTATTTAATTCCTTTTTGATGCCTGAATAATATTACATTATATGGATAAACCATATTTTGTTGTTCACATTGCAATACAACTATCACCACCATCCTTCTCTGAAACTCTTTCATCTTCTGAAACTGCGACTTGATATCCTTTAAACAATAACTGTCTAATTCTCTTCTCCACACAACCACTAGAAGCCACAATTCCATTTTATCTCCATGATTTTGACTTTCTAGTTACCTTGCATAAGTAGAGTCATATAATATTTGTCCAGTTGCATCTGACTTATTTCATTCAGTAGAATGTTCTCGATGTTCATCCATGTGTGACATGTGTCATACTTTCCTCCCTTTAAGACTGAACACTATTGCACTGCATGTGCATACCAGATTTAGTTGAGCCATTTATATGCCACATTTCCTTAATCTCAATTTAATGATTGTACAGAGATGTTCTTAAACACCTAGAACAACGAAAACCCCCTAGTCTTTGTGGAGAGAGTTTGTGTGTTTGTTGGGGCATGCTTTTAGCCAGGAAAATTACAGCTCTGCCTTGGCCTTCACTTACAGCTTGTGTAAGTCAACTGGAGGTCAGAACTTGGGAGCTTCTCTGATCTTCCTTGAGCCTATGAACAGCCCTGGGATTTCAAGATTCCCAGAAATTTGTCAGAGCTTTCTAAATCTCCCTAGGAGCGTCTTACTCCCCAGGCTTCCCAAGAAGGTATTTGAGTAATCTGTTATTTGTCCCAACTGTTATCCATTGCCTTAGCAGCTAAGGCTAAAACATTTGCTTACAAGTGTTTTCTACAAATGACTTGGGTATCCACTTGAGGGCGGGACAAGTTCTGAGTTAAGTGAGATAAAACATGCCTTCTGAAGCATATTCTATGCAGCCACCAGGCAGATCAAAGACAAGTATTTCCAAATGGCCTTCATTCTCCTCTCTCTGGTATTGGCATTAGAGTGCAGGCTGCTATTTTCAAGGCCACCACTGAGCTGGGGTGCTGGGAATGGACCTAGAGCAAGTTAAAGTGCTACCAACGAGGTTGTTCTTACAGAGATTAAGCTATTTTTTGAAATATGTGCTCCTTGGACCACTTCAAGCATCTATTTAGCCCCATAGTTCTAAAAAAGTTGACTGTAACAGATTTTTAGTAGTTTTTTTTGGAAGGGTAGACTTTGAAAGTACCTCTCCCCATCATTTTCATAAAAAACAAATCTCTAAAATTGAAACTCATTACTTTTTTCAATTTCCTCTATCCAGGAAATCACCAAAGTCATCCAACTATTCCATTGAGAGACCCTCTTTTTCACTACTACCACCACCAGGCAGACATTGAGAGGTAGTATATTGTACTAGAGTCATATGTTGATATAAGAATCCTAACTCTACCCCCTCACCTCCTACATGTATCACCTGGAGCAAGTCAATGTGAACTTTCTATGCCTCAGTTTTGCCATCTGTAAAATGGGATCCATAAAAGCAGCATTGTTACAAGCATTAAATGAGTTAACATTTATCAAGTGGCTAATACTAGGTCTGACATATAATAAGCATGAAAAAATTGTCAGCAAATTAACAAAGATTTATTGAAGGTATATTACATATTTATCTGTAGGACTATAACTGTGGGTACTGAAACAGCAGGTTCCTCAGTCAGTTTTGGCTCCTGTAACAATGCCATAGGCTGAGTGGCTTAAACAGACATTTAATCTCACAGTTCTAGAGTCAGGGGAGGCAAAAATCAAGGTGGCAACAGAAGGGGCATCTGTTAAGTAACCCTTCCTGATTCTCAGATGCCCTCCTTCTTGCTGTATCTTCACAGGGCAGAAAGGTAGGGAGAAATGTTCTTTTTTATCTATCTTCCATAAGGGCATAAATTCCATTCATGAGAGCTCCACCCTCATGATCTAATCACCTTCCCCACCCCACCCCCTAGTGCCATCACAATGGGGATTAGAACATCAACTCAAGGGCCTCCCTGGTGGCGCAGTGGGCTGGTGGCGCAGTGGGTTAAGCAACACACTATGAAGCAAACCGCAGTCACTGCAGCACAAGTTCGATCCCTGCTGCCGGCCAGGGAGGGGACCCACATG
>JAGFMF010011645.1:6684099-6716220 GCA_019455555.1 Galemys pyrenaicus | reverse complement strand
CCCACACACCTCTGGTCTGTGCCCCAGTGCTTGCATGCATAAATAAATAAATCTTTAAAAAAAAAAAAAAAAAGAAGGCAGCTTTAGTGCGGTACCTAAATGCAGTAAGGGAGTCAGCAAAGTCTATTGGCTCTCCAAGAAAAGAGCTTTCCAGGCACAGAGAACAAAGTGCTCTGTGCCGGAGGTTAGAGCAGGCCTTGGGTATTCAAGGAATGGCAGGGAGCCAGCCAGGCTGCAGCGGGTGAACAACAGGAGGGTGGTAGGAGATGAGATCAGAGGGTTTAGTCAGGGGTCACTTTCATGATGTCTTAAAAGCCCAGAGAAGAGTGGGGCTGTCCAGCATCCAACCTCATTCAAACAAGCAAACTAAGCAGCAGCTTTTGCTCAAGCTTGTCGGCTGCTGAAAATACAAAGATGAGTACAACAAAGTCCTAACTGTCAAGAAGCTTAGCGTCTAACGAGAAAGAGACACTAGCAAGCAGACCACCATGCAGCCACCGAGAGGGCACCAGCGCCAGCTGAGGTGGTCAGCGGAAGTGACGTCTCCACTGTGCTCCCTGTGCAAAGCGACGGTTAGGACTGAGCACCTGAGTTTTTCCCTTTTGTTTAATTTTAGTGAATTTAAATTTAAAAACTGAAACAGCATGAACTATTATCTCTTAAGGCACAACACCTTGTGTTTGCTGTCACATCATGGGGGATGTTGTGTTGTTGTGCTCCTGAACAATTTTACTATGTAAAATGTGGCTGCCGGAAAATGTGCAGTTAAGTATGTGACGTGCGTAATAGTTGATTGAGAAGCATTCCTCCAAACTGAAAGTGGAAGAGATGAGTCAGGATGAAGACTCCAGGCAGAGCGCCACCACTGCCAAAGAGAGCTTTCAAGGAACGACAGGTAACTCAATGCGATGAGCCCGGACTCGTTGGCAAGAAGTGGGGGACATAGGGAGGAAAGTCAGAGCAGATTCAGCAGGTCCTGAGCTTTGTTTCTAATCCCACAAATCTCAATGCTACCTTGAGTGTATGAAGTGAAAAGAGGAATTCAAGCATGGGAGCTACGTGATCAATTAGGAATTGTAAAGCTCACTCTGGCTATTGTGTGAAAGACTAGTAGGAAAGGAGCAATAATGGAAGGAGGAAACCCAGCTAGTGCTGGTTACCTTCAGGGGCAGGACACCAAGGTAAAGGCAACAGAGGCAGAGAGAAGTGGGCGAATCTGAGTCACGAATCTGGCCAGGCTTTGATGGAGCAGTATGAGCAGCAAATGACTCTTGGCCTCTGGAACTGACATCCTGGTCAACAGCTGAGCTTGGCTTGTTTTGTTTTTCATTAATAAGATTTTTGGAACTCAGTATATTCCACACTCCCAGGCCCACAACTCTAGTATTTTCATTTCCTTGGATCAAAGGATGGCTGAGTGACAAGACTGTATCTCTTAAGAATGGTGTCAGGGAAAGAGAAATGTGTTCGAGGTGCTTCCCTCCCCTTCAGTGACAAACAGGGAAGAAACAACAAATATAAAAGCGACCCACACCCCATCTTACAACCCAGGTTTTGTGGGACTTAAAATGGATAGAATTTGGGGGAGGAGGGGTGAGTGATCTCCGTAGGGAAAAATATTACTAAATTGTGAAATCGAAATTGCTTTAGGTCCAGCCTCAGAATCAACAATTTTAGGAATGCATTTTGTTTATCCATCACTTGTCCAATAGCTATGGGTCATGAGCACTGAGGGCAATGGGGCTAGATGAGAAAGAAAGGGCGCCATGCCCACTACAGGATCTGCACACACTGCCAGCATAGGCTGCGTATGCACTGTATGACTAATGATCTGTTTCCTTTCTGCTAAAACTCTTGCTTTAAACTGAGGTTACCGCTCCATGATGCCCGAAGGAGTGTGGGTCATGGACGCCATGGGGTGTGCCAGGGTCAAGGTAACTAGGAGGCTGATAGCAAGCTCTGAATGTGATGAATACCAGGAACACCAACTGTGACAGGCTATTCTGATGGTCTGTTTACTTATGATTAGCTTTTGTTGATTAGGCCATTATAAAGACACCAGCTCCAGATGAGAGGGCAGCAGATGAGAGGGCAGAACGGTGTCTTCAGGGTGTGCTGCCTTCCTGTCACTCAAGGCACTGGCCAGCGATCTGAAAGATAAAAGCACTTAAAGATCGAATTCCTGTCTCTCTGTTTATTGGCTTTTCAGCAGTGACAACCAGCAGAACCCAGGCCTGGTCCACGAATAAGGGTACTGGGGATTGTTAAAAACAAGACAACAGCCCCCAAGTAGAGTCACTTATGCTATGCTTAGCTCCATGTCACAAATGGGGGTGTGATCACTGTGTCAGCTCTTCCAGAAAGGGAATCTCAGACTCACCAATCAGGAATCAGTTGATCAGCACCAGTTAGGTAACCCGCCCGAGAGACTCCTGCTATCCTCTACAGGAAAGTAACTTTGCAAAAACCAACCCACTTTTTAATGGTTTAATTTCCTTGTTTCTGCTCCCTTCTGCCAATAAAACCTTTCATTTTGTGCCATTTCGTAGCTCTTTTCTGTCTGCCAGATTGGATGATTTAATATGTTTATCTTTTAACAGCTCACTGTTTATCTTTTAGCAGTTTGTAAACATGAATGAGTTTAGGTGGAGAATCTGCCATCAAGAAATCCACCATCGAGGGGAGAAGGTAGAGAAACAGGTCCCCTGGAACCATATCCACAAATACAAGGATGGGTGCAGAGAAGAGGGGCACCTGGCTCATCTGCATGAGGCTGGTTTGGGGATCTTGCTTGAGGGGGGTGACACTTGAAGATCTTAAACACTATGTAGAAAGAAGTTTGGGGATAATATATTGTGTCCCATGAAGCTTGGAAATTTGTCAACCAACTAAAAGTTGAAGGGCTCAAATAGTAGACCTGATCCTTGCCAAAAACCTCACCATTGCCAAGATGAACTTACTAATAACTTGAGATCCTTCCAGGGTAAAATGAGTCCTGCTGTGGACTAAATTGTATCCTCTCAGAATTCATATGTTGAAGCCCTAAATTCCATTGTGACTGTATTTGGAGATAAGGTCTTTAAGGACGTAATTAAAGTTGAATGAGGTCAAAAGGGTAGGGCCCTGGCCCTATAAGAATGGCATCCTTACAAGAAGAAGGGAGAGACACCAGAGATATAGATACACACACATACACACACACACACAGATACAGGAATGTCCCCCCGCCCCTCACTCCCTCCTACGCATACAGTACAGGTGAAATGGGGACACAGCAGCCATCTGCAAGCCAGGAAGAGATCCCCCACCAGAGACTGAACTTCCCAGCACCTTGTTCTTGGACACGTAGCCTCCAGAACCAGGAGAAGAGACATTCCGTTGTTGTAGCTGCCCAGTCTGCAGCACTTCATTATGACAGCCTGGGCAGGCCAAGACAAACCTTTAAAACAATGTGGTCAGTTTCTCACAATGCCAGGCCCCTGGCAGGAGAGCCAGGAGCAGTGGGACATTGCTGTGCCCCCTTGACATTTCCAGGGATGATGTAAGAACTGTGGTTGGTGACCCCTTGCCCCCTTGGGCCCTACTCCTTCCTGACACCTTAGCCCCTTGAGGCTACTCTCTTCCGAATTACCCCCTCCCCCAACAGTCGTGTGCACAGCTAGCAAGTGAGTTTCTGCTCATGCGCTAAGGAGTGCTCACACTGCTTGATGAGTCCGGGTTTTTCTTAGATATAGCCCAGCTGGACCACTGTCCTGGGTGGAAGTTCCCAGGGAAATCAAGTTCCGTCTCTGAACTATAAAATCAGGGGAATGGGGCTAAATTATCCAAAACGCTCTTGCCCAGTGACTTAGGATTCTAAGCTATTGTTCTTCTGGCATTTGCTTCCAAGGGCCTCTGCAGCCTGACGCGGTTCCAGGTCCCATATGAGAGCATCGTTCTCTAAGATGGGGAGGTTCTAAGGCCAGGAGGACTTCCCAGCACGTTTCAAAGTGCCCAGCTGCCAGCACTGTCTACTCAGAAGCCTCAGAGTTGCCTGTTTTTCACACTTTTGAAATCCACAAATGTGTTTGTGGGAGGTGGGAAATCAAAAGCCTCTCTGAAAGATTCTGATTCACAGAGAAACATCAAAAAAGTCTTTTCCCAGTGAGAGGAGACTCTGGTGTTCCTTCCTCTTGGAATAAAGTAAAAGCAAAGCGTAAAATGTCAAGGAGGAAACTCCAGAGTACTGAGTCCTGAGTGTAGGGCATGGGTGAAGTTTCTTAATTTCCCAGAGGATGTGCAAACATTTGCCTGCCGGCATGGGGACTCATATGTTCTGTGAGCAAGCCATGGTTAGCACCCAGCTCTCACCGCCTTGCCCAGTTCTGGCTGGTCAGTGTGACTGGCCTGCCAGGACACAGGTCTCTGTGGTGATGCAGCAGGTGTCAGCTCTGAGGTGATGCAGCAGGTGTCAGCTCTAGCCTCAGGGTTTGCTAAGTGGTGCCTTAGTACAGGGCTGGGGTCTGCCGTGGTGCTTTTGATGTAGAAAGCATCAAAGCACCCAGACCTGCTGCCATTTCTTGAGTAATGACAGCGGGAAATTCACACAAACTCATCATCTGTCATCTTCACGAGCCCGACAACCACGGCCAGACGCAGCACCTTCCCCATTCGGAACTTAATGGTGTACTCGTTAACTTTGCCCAACACGTTCTCATTGTGAGTCAGCCAAGAAGGAAACTTACTGGTCTTCATTCAGACCTGAGCCCAGGAATGATTAGAGACTCGGAAGCCAAAGAAGCCTAGTACTTTTTCGCCAGTTTCTTCACCAGCTTCTCATTCTTTTTGAGTTCCTTCAATGTTCCCATGTCCACGTGGGGAATATCCACAGCCTGGGCCTTCCCACGGTTCCCCAAAGACACACATGGAGAATTTGGGGTGGGGAGGGACTTAAGCCTGACCATGACTGAAAAAGATGTGTTCCACCGAGGCTCCTAGTTCTTCAAGCTGATCTACAGCTTTGCCATCTCAAAACGTCCAGCACTTGCTGGGTTCCGTGCACGACTTCCTCGCCCACCCTCTAGAGGGCGCCTTGCAGAGACTTTGCTGCTCGTGGTGCAATAACCAGGAAAGAGCCTCATTATGAGCCCAGCTATCTCTGCACCATAAAGCATATAGCCATTGTAGCTGTACTGAAGCTGAAGGGACTTCAAGGTCAAACTGAAATTTAATGAGACAGAGTAGTTTACTAGTTGGGTCTGTATCAAATGACTTTGAATCGTGCGTTGATTCATAGCCACTAACTGAATCCCCACTAACTGTAAACTCTCCACTTGTGACTGGCATCTTCTGAAGTGGAGGCAGATTTGAGGGGCTGGACTCTTCACCTGTGGGGGGGTCTGACGCTGACTAAGAGTAAGTTTCAGAACTGAGTTGAACTGTCACTCAGAAAGGCCACCTGTTTCTTGTGTGTGTGTCCTCTTCAGTATTTAGTATGTTCATTGCTGAGTGATGTTTTCTGACACCAAATGTGTGCAAGTTTCGCACACCATTGCTCCAATTCTCAGATGCCAACAGGTGTGCGACAGTTCAGTCATTTCTGAAACTCACTCCTCGTCAGTGTCAGACCCCCACAGGTGAAGAGGCCCCTCAAATCTGCCTCCACTTCAGATGCCAGTCACAAGTGGGGCACCCTGGCTGCCCACGCTTCGGCCTGGTTTCCATAGTTCTCCATTAACCTCCATAGTGGGCTAAAATGACCCAAAGAATTCAGAAAAACACTTCATTTTTACCAATTAATGATAAGGGTTGCAACTCAGGAACAGTCAAGTGGAAGAGGTGCATCAGGCAAGGTCTCTGGGAAAGAGAGGGTGCACGGAGCACCCCTGTGCCCCTGGTCTACCTCCTAGCTCATCAGTGTGTCCATAGCCCCAGGTGCCCCTGAGTTCCACTGCTTGTGTTTTAATAGCCATCTCCAGTCCCCTCCCCTTCCTGGGGGTCAGGGTAGGACTGAAAGTCTGGTCTTTCTGGTGACCGGTGTTCATCCTGAAGTTATCTAGGGTTCCTAGCCTGAGTCACCTCATTAGCAAGAAGTGTCACATGGGGCTCTTTAGGAATAGCAGAGGACACCCTTATCACTGAGGAAATCCCCAGGGCTTAGGGAACTCTGTGTCAAGAACTAAATATATATATAGCTCCGATGTGCACAGTAGGTTCCTTTTGAAAAATATTTTTGGGGTAGCACTGACTTACAACACTGTGTAAGTTTCAGGTACACAGCTTCACACTGTGACACAACTAAACAAGTATCAGTTAATCTCTTGACTAACTTTGAACACAAGAAGCATAATTAGAGACTAAATATGACTTAAGTATCCCCCTGAAATCAGATTACAGAGACATTTGTTTTTGTAAAAAGCCATTCTTTCAAGAAACTAATCCCAACCCACACATAGTCTTGGGTAAGACAGTAGATCAAATAAGCTTTGTTCTTTTTTGTTAAAAAAGTTAAATTTCTTATTTAGGAGTTTCCAAAGATCCAACTAACCATGAAGCTCCCTGACTGTTCCCATCTCATTCCCTGGCCCTTCTTTGAGGGTTTGAGGGCTCACAGAACACAAAGCAGAGCCGCGGGAAGGCGCACCTGGCCCCTCGGTGCTGGGAAACTCCCGTTTCCACATGCAGGAGCTTCTGCCCAAGAGGCATCGAAGCGAGTGTAGGGTAAATGGAGAAGTGATCAGGCTTTTCCGCCCTCCCGCCATGGGTGTGATGATGGACACCTGCGGCCCTGCACGGTGCCTGAGTGCGCATGCGCGAGTGGGCGCACCTGGGCTGAGACGCGGGCGTATAAGGGCGGCGTCACGAGGGCACCAGGAGAGAAGAGAGAGAGCAGAAAGAAGCAGAGAGCACAGAGTGAAGATGTGCCAGGGGCTAGAAGGCCTGCCAGCCTCCCGGCCCCCTGGCCGCCCTGTCTGCTGTATACCTGGTCGCCGCTGATGTAATGATGCAATAAAAGCCACCCAGGGCTCCAGGGCTCCTCCCTGACCCGGCTGCCACAATCATTGAGAACCTGCTCCGTGCCCTGCTGGCACCACAGCAAGTCACAAGAGACAGTGGGCAGTGGCAGATTTGCCGGCACGGGAACGTGGAGAGCAGGTGAGCAGGGCTCTGCTGGGGTCTGCCATGCAGTGGGATTTGCTTGCCCTTCCGAAGCTCCTTTCTGCGCAGTGCAAGGGCTGGCGCATTAGAAAGTACAGCACTCTCTGGTCCCCCACGATGGCAGCCTCTGAGAGAACTTTCTGGGCTGCCTACAGCTTCCTGTTATTAGAGTTTCTCACGTTATTCAATGAAATTGAAATTATCTAAGGAACTCGGGAATTCCTGAGTCCTGGGGCTTAGGAACACCCAGAGATGACCTAGTTTGTGCAGGATTCGTGCTTACACTGAGGACAGGCAACGCTTGGGGTGTTCCAGTCTCCCGAGTCTGTTTTCATCTGTGGTGACAGTAGGTTGGAGCGGGTTGTTTGACGTTAGCAGTAGAAAGAGGCCTGGGTGAAGATGGAGTTTCACTGCCCATCAGTCCAACTTGATTCTGAAACTGGGCTCTTTTTATGTAATTGTAGCAGCAGGAAATGTGGCACACAAGCAAGGTTCTGGATGGTTCTGGGCAGACGGGTCAGGGAAGGAGTCTTGGAGCCCTCAGTGGCTTTTATGCTTTTATTAGTAGAGGTGGCCAGGTACATGGCAGGCAGGGGTGCCGGGAGGCTGGCAGGCCTCCCAGCCTCTCACCCTCTCGGCTGCTTTGCTACTGCTGCTTGTCAGTACTGTTGGCCGGTCCTGTTGGTCCTGGTGTCCTCATGATGCCGCCCATTTAAGCCCGTGTCCAACTCAGGTGCGCCCACTTGCGCATGCCCACCCTGGAATGCTCGCAGCACTGCAGGTGTCCATCATCACACCAGTGGTGGGAGGGTGGTAAGACCTGATTGTTCTCTGACCCTACAGTAATGTCTGCTCCTTCCTCATTCCTAACTCTTGCGGCTCCAGTCAGGAGATAGTAGGGTAACTATGACGGTTAGCCTGGATAGGAAGAGGTTGGTGGGACATAGGGTTTTCAGTGCTAATACCAGAAAAGTCCTAGGCAAACTGGATGAGTTGATCACTCTAGGAAAAGGCCAGGACCTGAAACAAATAGAGCCCCAAAGAGATGTTTATGAACTAGATTCAGAGGCTGGTTTTGTTGGAAAGGTTACCATACTGTTCTTTTGAATTTGTCAGTAAATATGGTGTCAGGCTACCCCAAAATGAGTCTGCTTGGCAGTAGAGAGGGTAAGTATATAGACTCCAGGTTAAAAAGTAATCCACAAAAGGTAAGATTTATAAGAGCAGCAACCATGCTTTCTTTACTCCTGCCATATATACAGTGTTGCACATAGCAGACATCCAACAAATGTTTGGAAAAATAAATGAGTAAACAAATGCATGAGTAAACAAAAGTTCTAGTTCTGGCGCTATCACTACTAATCGTGTGACATCAAATAAGTTAATGAACTTGGGTAAGCCTCTGTTCCTTCATCTGCTTATAAGAATGATAATAATTAGCGACTGTGTCATTGTTATAAGTTAAACTGTGTCCCTCCAAAATTTCTATGTTGAAGTCCTAACCCATCTCAGAATGGGCCCATATTTGGAGATAGGTCTTCAGAGAGATAATTAGGTTAAAACAAAGTCATTAGGCTGGGCCCTCATCCAATCTGATTTGAGAGGTAGAAATTTGGGCTCACAGAGGAAGATACCAGACACTGCCCACGCAGAGGAGAGACCACTTGAGGACGCAGAGGAGACAACCCTGAAAGACAAGGGAAGTGTCTCGGAGGAAACCAAGCCCCTGATCCCTTGAGCTGGACATCCAGTCTCCAGCTGTGGGAAAGTAAATGTCCGCTGCTGAAGCCACCTAGTGTTGTGGCAGCCGAAGCAAACCATCAGTAACACAGCACTGATGAGAAGAAGCAGTGCAGGTAAACTAACCAGCGCATGAATGCTCAGTAAATATTTCTTGTTCTTATTCATATTTACTACTAATGAAAATATCAGCACAGGGCACTGAAAAATATACACTGTGTACAAAAACACACCCAGCAAAGGACCAGTACAATTATTGTCCTCTTGAGGATCCTGGGGGCCGGAGAAAACTGCTCCCGCTCTGCCTGCTGATCACCAGTCTGGAATCATGAGTGCACATGTCAGTGAACCTTTTTTTTAAAGATTTTATTTATTTATGCATACAAGAGCTGGGGTACAGGCCAGAGGCACGGGGATGAGAGGATTCACCAGAGACAGAGTGGGGAGCAGAATAGGCAGATCAACTGAAATACACTGCTGAGGGGACCAGCAGGCGAGACAGGGGAGGTCTGCTGCACCATGTGGGTGCCCTCCCTGGCCGGGGATCGAACTCACACTGCTATGGCAAGTGATAGTTTGATAACGCTGAGACTTAACCCCTTGGGCCACCAGGGAGACCCTGTATCAGTGAACATTTTAAGCCAGAGCTTCTCCAACTTCCAGCTGCCTGTGAATCACTAGGGGCTCTTTGTAAAATGCAGATTGTGATTCAGTGGTTCTTGAGGCATTTGCATTTCTAACAAGTTCCCGAGTTGATTCTTATTCTGCTGGTCAGAGGATCATACCAGGCAAGCTGAAGAAACAGGTGTTTACTCCCACCCCAAGGGGACTAGTAAACTCTTTGGATACACGGAACATAAAAACATCAATTGGGCCCTCCCTGGTGGCGCAGAAGGTTAAGCAATGCACTATGAGGCAAACCGCAGTCACTGCAGCACGAGTTCGATCCCTGCTGTCAGCCAGGGAGGAGACCCACATGGCACAGGCAGACCTCTCCTGCCTCACCTGCTGCTTCCCCTCAGCAGTGTGTTTCAGTAGATCTGCCTATTCTCTTCCCCACTCTGTCTGGTGGATTCTCTCACCACCACCACCACCCCCCCACACACACACCTCTGGCCTATACCTCAGTGCTTGTATGCATAAATAAATAAATCTTTTTTTAAAAAAATCAGTTGAAGAGCAATAGTCTTGACTGCCTCCTATGTCTATGCAAAATGGCCAGCATTCACGATACCATAAAGTTTCCAGCTGATCCTTGAACAACACATGATGTGGGGCGACGACACCCCCAGCCCATCACAAATCCACTTACAGCTTTTGACAACTGCCATTGCTTGCATCTGTGAATGCGGAACAGGGATAGAAGAAAATACATGCTTGCGTGCGCCTGAACATTTCAACCCCGGTTGTTCAAGGGTCAACTGTACATATAATTCAGGGCCAGAGAGTTAAGGTCCTCGGGGAGGGCAGTTTATCTGGAGAATTCCTGGAGGGAGGAAGGCAGGCACTTGATTCAGCAGGGGGGAAATGAAGAAAGCACTCTCTGGAGGAGACCCTCTCTGCACTAACACAATCTTAAATGCACCAAGTGGGGTCAAACTCGTTCTGTATTTCACTACCCAAATAAGGACAGGGGTGTCATTCTGCTGCTCCTTTGGGGTGAGGAGAGGAAGGTGTGGGTGTGTTTATGGCACTGTTTTCTACCAGCTAGCTAATGTTTGGTTTCCTTATCTTAGGAGAGTGTAATGGGTGTTGGTGCCAGCTTGGAGGCCACCTGATCTCAATCAGACTCTCAAGTCATTAACGAAGCCGCCAGGAGGAAGGTGTCCAGGTGGGCCTGCAGCCAGGGCTTTGAGAGGGAAGAACGCCCTCAGCCGTGGGTTTCCAGGTAACCTAAGAAAAATAGCTAAGGGAGCCCCCAAATCTGCAGCATCAAGGCCTACTGCTCCGACTGGGCCCCAAGACACAATGTCTTCCAGGTACTTGGCCACACACAGGTCAGAATTTCCTTGTGCCATGGGAACCAGGAGGTCTCTAGGGCCACCGGGTACAGATCCAGCAACTGGGGGAGCTCCGTGTTCTCAGTGTTTCTCTGGAGATGGAAGAGCAGAATTCTCAGCTCCTGAAAATTAATCAATGAGCTGCTGGGCATTGTTTGTGGGCATTCAGGTTTCCAAGAAGTTAGCGGGCAAGATGACCCCTGATGGTAATTACTCCATGAATAGATTTTTTGAGGATTTTATTCAAATTGTAGGGTCAAGTACATTATTGTGTTTAGATGGATTGTGGACGTTTGCAAGCTGTTTAGACAGGTCACTTCATTAAAGCCTCAATTTCCTATATTTACAGAACAATAGTACTTATTTCCAAGTGAGTCAGGGATTCAAAGAGAGATTAAACAGATGAAGTGTTTTGCTTTCATTATAATTTCTTCTTTCTTAATCCCACTTCATCATATTCATTTCCATGATTCAATTGCATGTCCCATGAAGGCAGTAGGAGTTATGGCTTATTTCTTTTGCCTCCTTCTATCCTGACATCTAATACAATGCTTCTCAGTTAGATAAAATCTAAATGAGGGTTTCCTATATGCCAATTTGATGTGCCTAAGGGGCATAGTTCTTGCCTTAAGAAGTATACAGCCTCCTAGAGAGAGAGAGACTAATCAAGCACCCTCAGTGCCCTGAGAAATGTCTGAGTGGGCTGGGAATGCCAAAAGAGTATGTTTACTTTTGCTTTGGACACTAGAAGATAAGAGACCATTCAGGTAGGCTGTGTTGGAACTGAGTTTTGAGAACTGGCCAGGTACCCCAGAGTGGGCCCTAAGTGTGGATTTGTGTCTGGGCACAGGATGAAAGCAAAGGGGTAGAAGGCGTGATCAGCAAGCAGAGGGTGTGTCCCGCGCAGAAACAGGCCAAGCCTGGCTTGTCCAGGGCTCTGGGTGAGTTTCAGAATTACCAGAGAGTACAATGTGTAGGAGAAGTGGTGGAGCATGAGATAAGGACACATAGCTAGGTCGAGGCCAAATCACAGAGGACCTTGTAAGCCAAGAGGTTTGGACTTGCCCAAGCAGGCAGTGAATGACCAAGAGAGGGGCGTGGCATGATTGGGTATTATATAAGCGTGTTTAATCAAACTTTTTTTCTTTAGTTGCAAAATGACTTTTTCAAATGGAAGATGGGCGTGGTAGAAGGAAATTGAAACGTATTGAGTGTCTACTGTATGTCAAGCTCTTAATATACTCATGCGACATAATGGTCACGACAATGCGATGATGGAGGTTATTAACTCCATGAATTGAGAGGGAAATAGACTCCCAGAGATCAAGTAGACTTGTCCCAAGTTACCCATCTAGGAAAAAAGGGAGCCAAGAACCAAACCTAGTTATGACTCATATTGAAGTTCAAGTTCTCTCCATTGTCCTATGCTGCCATCATGCTAGAGCCAAAATCCAAGTGACATCTCAGCCTTAAAGGATGAGCAGGAATGTACCAAATAGGGGAGAAGGAAGAAATAGGGCCTTTCAGCACGTGGAAAGGCGCTGTGGCATGAAACAGCCTCGCTGGCAATGCCATCTTCTGAAGCAATGCCGCATGACATGGGCATGAAAGGTGGGTGAGCTGGACACCATCAAAGAGCTAAGATCCTCTCTTCATCAGAGCCTCCCCTCTCCAATTTTTACAGGTTTTCATTTCGCCCAGTACCATACTTCCCATGTTCCAAGCACAGATATCTAAACATTGGTTTAGGGCTTAGTAATTTTTCCCCTTTCCTATGCCAGCAAAAATGAACTATATAACTTATAGCTCCCTTGGCTCAGACACTTACTTTCTAAGGAAAAATGAGTTATAGATTAAGTTGGGATATTTAAGCACCTGTTAAGGAGCAGTAGCACACAATTGCCCAGAACATAAAACCAGGGACTAGCTCTAGCTTGTTAACGCTAATGCCGGATAAATGTCATCCCCTGCTCTGTCTTTTTAATAGTTTCTTAAAGAATAAAAATAAGAAGTACTCATTTGTACTTCCTAAGGCATTTCCTGTTTACAGGGTGTGTGTTCTGTCAGCTGTGTTAGAAAGCATGACCTAAGGGTTTCAGATCAAGTTGTCCTCCTAGACTAGTGGGTGCCAAGCTTGGGGATTACTCCCACTGGGGCCAGAGGCAGGTCTCCTGGCCCAGAACCTGGCTGTGGTTCCACACTCCCATGACCTGTCCTGAAAGGGCTGCAAGGGAGAGCAGGGTGTGCAGAGACTTAGGGTCCTCCCTGTCTCCATGGAATGTCTCATCTGATAGGAAAGGCGGGAAAGAATGATTGTCACAAGGTATTGTGCAGAAATTCCTGTATTCCAGGTCACAGAGCCTAGATTACCAGGCACTGATCACTGTTGGGCTTCTAAACTCCCCCTCAGCCACCACCAGATCTTTCCCTGCCTTGAAAATGTACAAAAGGGCAGGATCTTTCTCTGATGGCTGATATGTCCAGTTATCCTCCAGGACAAGAAGTCCACACTGATGGTGAGATAATGGTGAGAGGTTAATGCACATGCGCTCTCTCTCTCTCTCTCTCTCTCTCTCTCTCTCTCTCTCACACACACACACACACACACACACACGCAAGTCACTTTTAGGCTACTAATTCACAAATTCCCATTTTAGTATATTTAAAAATGCCCAGCCCACCTGAACGAGTTGAATCTGATTTCACACCACAGAAGATGAATTACAGAAAGATGTTCACAACAGCATTATTTATATTAGCAAAAACCTGAAAACACTCTTCACCTACAATCGCAGGAGAATGGGTTTTTAAAAATGATACAGTCACAATGAGATGTTCTGCAACTCTTAATAGTACTGATCCAAGTGTTAGAACATATGAAAATACTTATATAATAATGCTGAGTAAGCAAAATGAGCACCAGTTCTACAGATGGCTAATACTGTAGCTGTACTAAAGATGCAGCAATAAGGACCAGGAACGGTGATTCCATGCGTAGGATCCATTTCCATGGGTGCTTGTGACATCTTCAGGTTCCCAGAACAGCAAGCAGATGGAGAGCAAGCTCACCTTTCAGGAACCTGGAAGAGTACAGAAGATAACCTTGTCGTGTTAATTTTTCAGTCATGTGATGGGGCCTTGCAAAATGATGGAACCTTTCTTACAAAGGATTCCCAGGCTGTGTTTCTTGAAGCAGAAGCAGATGTGGTTGATGGTCAGGATGCTGATTCAGAAGGTGAAGTCCAATGTATGCCAACCTCCCCATTTTTAAAAAAGGGACAAAAGTTAGTTGAACTTTCTGGCACTAAGAAAAAAAACTAAAGCTAACATTAACGATTTAATCTAATTGCATTTTCTGGAACCATAACCAGATATTGATTGTTTTAAACTTAACGTTCTTTTTAAAATTTTCCCATATATATTTTTTGCATTGAAGAAGTAGGGCGTAGGCGAGAGGTGCAGGGGCTGAGATGATTCACCAGAGACAGAGTGGGGAGCCCAGAATAGGAAGATCAACTGAAATACACTGCTGAGGGGAGCAACTCTTTTGCCTCATTATAATGCCTTTAGAGTAAACGGGAGACAGGAGAGTCTGCTGCACCATAGGTTGGTCAGCTCCCTGGCTGAGTATGGAGCACAGATGGTAGTGGTGATAGCGCTGAGACTTAACTCCTAAGCCACCAGGGAGGTCCATAATATCTTCTTTATTTACAAAAAAAAAAGAAAGATCAGAAGGATTCATGATAAGATACACTGCAAACTGATTTTACTATGAGAAAAAGGTACACTCTCCTATATTGGAAATGCCTGAAGCTAATCGGACCCTCAAAGAGTGGAGAAGAGAGGAATAGGGTCTCTCATAGATCTTTTACTTCCTTGCAAAGCCTTTAGTGTAAACATTTATAAACAGGGATAATTTATAACAGTAATTCATAAGTGACAGCATGAATGGTGGCCACAATTCCAATATTTAGCAAGAGTAGGAACATGGCAGCGATTCTAACCCAAGCAAACAACAAATTTCAGTCCTACTTAGATCTGATACTGAGACCTGCTACTGGTCATAAAATGTTCACCACAAGAATCTGCAGCTCCTCATTGCATGACTAGAAAGCTGTCTCCTTCATTTTTGTTTTCACATTTTCTACTGTATTTTTTCGCCAACACTGTCTTGGGAGCTTCGGATGGTAAGTGAGCAGATTGCTTCTACGATAGCAAGGACGCAGGCCTGGGCAGGAGGAACTAACTCTGCCTGGTTACTCTGGTGGTTTAACAGGATTGACACCCCTGTGGTTCTTGGCTTAATCCTCCCTTTCAAGTGGAGACACTGACTTTCCTGGACCATCTCGGCTCTGGGGGAGGATGAGCAGTAACTCCTTAGTGATTGCTATCAGATTCTGTCTGAAAATGGCTTCCTATGTCATGAAATTTTCTTGGAAAAAGTAAAAAGGGACTCTGGGAGTGCACTCTCTGAGAGATTTAAACGAACATCAGCAAGACCAGTGATTAAAGAGATTAAATAGATATAGATAATGGTCATCTATCAGAAGGCTGTAGTCAAAGATTAGCAGTTATTAAACCTGTTTATCGTCCTCCCACTAGGGCAAAAAAAAAGCAATCCCAGGGTTTTTAATGGAGGTCTGGGCCCCAAGCTATTACATAATTTTTTCTTTTCTTGCTCCTTTTGCCACAAATCATGGCAGCATCCTCTAGTGCATAAATTTCCTTTGCCTCTAGGAAGCTGCAGGGTGTAATCCTGGGCCAGCCCCCATCTCTTATGACTTAGCTTCATCGTTGGGCTTGTAGTTCTGACACTCCACACTTCTCGAAAAGAAAATATTTAGGGAGTCCCAGGGCATGAATTGGCATATACTATGCATCCAAAAAGAAAGAAGAAAATCCTGCCAACTAATCCATGATATTTCTCTATCTCTGTGACCCAGGATCACCTTTGAAATGTGGGACAGCCACCCCCCCACCCCGGTGTTTAATTACACTGCTTGTTAGCTTAGGCAATTCTTTTGTGTATCTTCAAGTAACAAAGCATAACACAAGCCTATTTGATGATGGGTATTTTTTTTTTCTTTCTTCAGTCCCATATAACACTTGGTTCTTGATTTTTGCAATAACGTATGAAACTGTGATAATTTCTTCAGTGATGAGTATTTGCTTCAACATCAGAGTCACGTCCCATAATTTCCAAGCCATTTACAAATACAAGAACTTTTCAGTGCCAAATGATAGTGTCATTTTTGGTCATTTAAACAACTAAGCCAACATGTCATTACTGATGGCATGCTTAAGGCAAGTGGAAGGGATGACAGCATGAACAGCTGTGACTAAGTCCGTGCCTGAGCAGACCACGGTAACGCCTTCATGATTGTGGTCTGGCTGCCCTCAGTATAAGAAGTGTGTCAACTGACTTCAGAGCTATTAAAAAATTGGAAGGAGAAGGAGGGAAGCCGTGTTTCAGAACTGATGGGTTAGGACATGTGTCTCAAGATGGCACCTAGTGAGTGCCCAAAAAGTGTTGAAGGAATGGAATGAGAGAATGGATGAAAGGAAGAAGGCAGCTACATGGGAATGCTGAAATGGCACCTCACCATCTTCTTCCAGACCGTTCTTATTTAGTGGTGAACTATCCTGCCATATCAAAGGAAGGAAGTTGACTAGTCTCCTGAGTCTCCCAACCTTCACCTTGAACTTAGCACATGGCTCACATCCTTTGTGCCCCCACCACCATGTCAACATAACCTTCTGCTTCCTTTTTATCTTATTTCTTCATTGAAGTGACACTGCTGTGCAAGGTGGGGGGAGGGGAGGACCACATCCTCCTGATGTCTGCTACCGCACCACCTGCACCACCATCTCCTTGGTTCTACAACATCAGTGGCTTGTCCTCCCCTCTTGTCCTTCCAGCAGGTTACTCCCAGCCCTACTCCTCCTTGTGCTGGTGTTTCAACCATTCCCTAACATCCCAGCCCTGATTGCTGCCTTCCCACCTTCTGCACCCCTGCATCCAGGTGGCTACGCCAATACAGTTTCATTCACTTCAGCGCAGATAGCCCCAAGCTGCTGCTAACCTGCTCCTCCTGTCATTCTCAACAGCTCTCTCATCCATTCCCTTTTTCCTCAAACTCTCAACACTTTCACTTTCAGCAACTCATCTTACTTTCTACTCTATGAGAAAATTGAAGCCATCAGCTAAATTCCCTGAACTTCTGTCCCAGCACCGACAAACTCAAACTTCTAATTCTACTCTGTGCTCCTCCTGTAATATTTCCATCAAGTCAAGGCTAATCCCTCCATCTGGTCTCCTCCACCTCCTCCTCAGGAAACTCTTGCTCTATTAATCATCTCCTCTCTCTCTCCTTTACTCCAAACTGCCCCTGTACTTGATCTTTCCTGACAACGCATAAATATTTTCAGTTCTACTCTCTAAAAGCAATTGCCACCCTCTGCACACCACTGTTTCTTCTAACTGTAAACTTTTCTCTCTTCCAAAGCCAAATGTGTAAAGTCTACCTACTTACTGTTTTTACAGAGGTAGTCTGAAACACTTTTCTTGGATGTTCTCTACCTTCTCCTGGTTCAAGAATAATGCAGAGAAAGATAGACAAAGAGGGAGTAACATACTGCATAATACCCTTTCCAGCATCTCCCTCTCTAGGAAACCTTCCCGAACTCTCTGATTAGATACAAGACCATCCTGTGTTCCTCTAGCACCTCTGTTACCACCACTGGTTTATGAATATGTCTTGTCCTAGAACATATGCTCCATAAAACCAAGTCACATGTGTTGTTTGACTTAGGCTGTTATAAAAGTGTAATGAAATGAATGAACAAATGAGCCACTGAATATTCAGTCTAAAAGTGAGGTCAAGGGAATTAAGTTTTACACTCAAAACAGGAAAAATTACAGATAAACTAAGTAGTAGGAATGGTGAAAGATGCATGAGTAAAAATTTTTCATTAAAATATCTTCAATTATATCTTTCTCTAAATGATATAATTCCCTTAAATAAGTGTGCCAATACAGTTAATGTTTTGGTATCTTGTTGATATTCTATAAGTGAAAAAAACTAATTTATTTGGGAAAAAATCTTTTTTTACTTTATTTTTCCTGAGTTAAACAAATTTATTTTGCTTTATTTTTTTTTAAGATTTATTTATTTATGCACACAAGCACTGGGGTACAGGTCAGAGGTGTGGGAGGTGAGAGGATCACCACAGACATAGCGGGGAGCAGAACAGGCAGATCAACGGAAGCACACTGCTGAGGGGAGCAGCGGGCACAGCAGGAGAGGTCTGCTGCGCCATGTGGGTCCCTCCCTGGCCAGTGGCAGGGATCGAACTCGTGTTGCAGTGGCTACGATTTGCTTCATAGTGTGTTGTTTAACCCACTGCGCCACCAGGGAGGCCCTTATTTTGCTTTAATCTCCACTAAACCACCCATACCTATACCCCATCTGCCTCCCTTCTCTATTCCTTCCACTTTTCCCCCTATCCTCTCTGGTAATCATTATCTTTTCTGCTAAGTTCAAATTTTTATTTCTTCTATTGTTTGCATCTAATTTGGGGGGTATTTATATTCCACAGATGAGGCAAACTACCCAAAATCTGTCTTTCACTTTTAGACTTATTTCAATCAACATAATCTCCTCAAGATCCTTCCATTTTGTGCCAAATGCCACCATTTTATCTTCCTTCACAGCTGTGTAATATTCCATTTAATATGTACTCCAAAGTTTCTCCATTTATCTGTTGAAGGTCACTTGGGTTGGTTCCATGATTGGGCAGTTATAAACAGTGCTGCTATGTACATAGATGTAGGTAGATCTTTCCATGTTAAGTTAATTTTTCTTGTTATTTGGATAGATACCTAATAGTGGTAGTGCTAGGTCAAATGGGATTTCCACTTATATTTTCTCAAGACATCTCCATACCATTTAACACAGGGGATGTTCCAGCTTGCATCCCCGCCAACAGTGGATGAGAGTTCCTTTTTCACTGCAACTTTGCCTACATTTGTTAATTACATTCTTTTTCATATGGGCCATTCCACAGGAGTGAGGTGGTATCTTAGTGTAGCTTTTAAATTGCATTTCTCTTATAATAAGTGATGTTGAACATGTTTTCATATGTCTATAGGCTATCGAATGACTTCTTTAGAGAAGTGTCCAATGAGGTCCTTTACCCATTTTTAAATAGGCTCATTTGTTTCTTTGTTGTTGGATTGTATAAGTACTGTGTAAATTTTGGGAAATATCCTAAACAGAACTCTGAAGAAAATAAATTCAAGTGGAGATCAAGTACTTGAAACATAAGACCAGATACCCTAGTACATCACAGGTAGTTTAGGTTATCCAAATTTAAATACCCTTTAACTTGATATTTAAATTTCCCCAAGAGTTTGTCCCAACCTATCTTGCACCATTCTTTTGTAGTCAACCTATACTTCAGTCAAATTGAACTTCTAAGCACTCCATGAAAATGCCCCACATTGAGAAAAAGGAACTCTCTTACACTGCTGGTGGGAATGCAAGCTGGTCCAACCATTATGGAAAGCAGTATGGCGGTACCTCAATCTACTAAGAATGGAACTTCCATATGATCCAGCAATCCCACTCCTGGGAATATATCCAAAAGACACAAATACACTGATTCAAAAGAATACCTGCACCCCTAAGTTTATAGCAGCACTCTTTACAATAGGTAAGACCTGGAAACAACCTAAATGCCCAAAAACAGATGAGTGGATCTTGAAGCTGTGGTACATATACACAATGGAATACTACTCAGCAATCAAAAGTGAAAAACTAGACGCATTCATAGGAACATGGATGGAACTGGAAGGGATTATGCTCAGCAAAGTAAGTCAGAAGGCAAAAGAAAAATACCAGATGGTTCCTCCCCTAGGAGGAATATAAGGGAACCAAATAAGGATCAAGGAAACAAATAAGAACAATAATAATAATAACAACACCAATAAAGACACAAAAACCAAAAATGAAAAGACAAGGACAGACTGGGGACACTTGGTGGGGAGGGAAGAGGGGAAGGGCTGAGGGCAGACGGGAGCACAGGGGACTGAGGTGATGGTGCACTGGTGTTACGGTGGTGATGGGGAATCCATGGGGATTACAATTGACGTCAAATATATGTAAATTTTTTAAAAATTATATAAATAAATAAAAGTAAAACATAAAAAAGTAAATAAAATGCTCCACATTTCCCCAGCATTTATTTCCTCAACCTAGGTCTTCCTTCCCTCCACTAAGAACCTCTTTACTCTATTTCTGCCTACTTAAATATTACATTCAGCTTCATGCATGAACACTTTTCTTATTTCTTTTGGGACACTCATTATGTTGAACCTCTTATCCATTGTTTAAACTTTAATATAGCAAATATAACTATATATTTGCTTTTATGTTGAAGTTTTTCTTTACTATTTTTCCAACCCCATAAAGATAGTATTTAACTTCTTTAATGACACAGTTTAAGCAAATATATTTTATGTACAGGGGAAAATATAATACTCTATAGACATTGATACATGTAGCTCTAAATCATGCATTTTCACTGGCATGTATAATTCCATTGTATAAATATTCCACAATCTATTCTTCTACTTCCATGTTGTTGCTATTTTGAAACAATAAACATACTTGATACTATCTTTTGTGTACACATATGTGAGAAGGTTTTTTTGTAGGCTATCTTCCTGGGACTCATATGCTGGTGAATGGAGTATTAGATTATCTGCATCTTCAAATTTACCATTTTTTTTGTCCTGGTCTCCCTGCAGTGCCAGGCACCATTCTAGGTGCTGGAAATTATGCCCATGAACAACAGGATTCTACTCTCCTGCAACTACTAAGTTGTATGCACACAGGCTCCCACATTTTACACCTAACCTGATAGGTATAAAATGATACCTGGTTGCTTTAATTTTCATCTCTCTGCTTAAAAATACACTTGACCTTTTTTCTTATCTATTCACCAACTTTAGTTTTCCTTTTTGTGAAGCATCAGTTCATGTCTTATGTTTATCTTTCCCCCTATTGAGTTCTCTTGTTCTCGATAATTTGTAGGACACATTGTTAACAACACTAATCTTTTTGGTTCTATAGATTGTAAATACACACTGCTAGCAACTGCTTAACTTCTCACTCTAAGTGTATTTGTTGTAAAGAAATTTATATTTTAATATCCTGGAAATGTATCTAGATCTTTATGATTTATGCTTTTTGTGTCTTAATCTAAAAATCATTTCCTTTCACAAGATCATAAAAATATTCTTAAAATCTTAAGGTTTGTTTTTGACATTTTGGTATCTAATTCATACACTCTTAATTGTGTATTATTATTTCATTTTTTTCTATTTGGAAACCAGTTTTCCTAGCCCCATACCTTGACTGATTTGTACCACCACCCACTGAAACAGTGCAAAGCTATATGAAGCTTTGTCTGGGACAACATTAGACTTTCCAGCCTGTTTCATTGGCTATTTCTCTATTCCTGAGTCAGCCTCATACTATTTTAATTGTCGTTGGTATATACTAACTACATATTTAATAAGACAGGTTCTTCCATTCTTATTTTTCTTCCAAATTTTGTTGCTTCTTATGGCACTTTGATCTACTTTCTGTTGAACTTCTCAAGTGCCACTCAAAAAAGCAAAACAAAACCACACTTGGGGATTTTGATTGGAATTGGACTGAATTTGTCAACTTAATTTTTCATGTTTTTCTGGGTAGATACCTAACAGTGGTATTGTTAGGTCAAATGGGAGCTCCACTTTTATTTTCTTAAGACAGCTGATCCAGTCACATCTTTACTGTGTCTTCCTTTCAAACAATATAGTAATTCATAGGTGATTAGGTATTTTTTTAGCGTCTTCCAATATGGTTTGATATTGATTTTCACAATTATCTTAAGCATCTTTGGTTAGACTTCATTTTTTTAATGCTTTGCTACATAGGAAACATGTTTTAATTACAGCTTCAATTATTTGTTTCTCTAACATAGGTACACAGCTGATTTTTGCATTCTGACCTGCTTCTATGGCTTTTTGCCAAACTCTCCAAAAGTTCAATTACCTTGAATTTTCTATGTAGATGAAATAGTTTGTTTCTTCCTTTTAAATCCTTATTCATTTATCTTCTTTTGCTCTTATCTTTGTTTGCCAAGACCTTTAGTACTCAATTTAAAAGAAGTAGTGGTTCTTGTCTTATCCCTGACTTTAAATGGAATGCTTCCAGTAATCATTAACCCTAAGTATATAAAGCATATTGTTTGCTGTAAACTGAGGGTGGACAGCTTTTGTCAAGTTAAGGAAGTTCATCTGAAAAGAATTTGCTAAGACCAAAAAGAAAAAAAAAGAATTTGCTTAAGAATTTCTACCATGAATTAAATTTTATCAAATACTTTTTCTGTATCCATTGAGATAATACTTTCGTTTAATCTTATTTAATATACAAATGATTTTAAATTATTTAAATTTTGTAGTATTCTAATGTTGCACTCTGGAATAAACTGAAGCAAATCATAGTAATTCTTACGCAATCCTGGATGTAATTTTCTATTATTTTGTTTAGGATTTTTACATCTACATCTGTGAGAGATTAATTTGCAATTTTCCTTTTTTAGCTATCCTTTTCTGGTTTGCTACCACAATTCTACCAGCATGATAAACCAGCATGATCATTCTTTCATTCTCATTCTTTCTTTTTCTATTTTCTAAAATGGTTTGTGCAAGATTATGATTATCTTTTTCTTCAGTGTCATAATTTTCTTATAAATCTCTCTGGACCTCATATGTTTTGTTTTTATAGATAAATATTAGCATACCAATTCAACTTTTTAAAAATAACAATGCTATCTAATTAGATTTTCTATTTCTTCTGGAGTCAGTTTTGGTAGGGTTCACCTTTCTAGGAAACTGAACGTTTTTTATAAATTTTCAAATTTAGTTGCATGAAATTTGTAATAGCCTCTTATTTTTAAAAGTCTATTCTACACGTACTGAATTTCTCATTTTATTTCTGTCAATTTCATCGTCCTTCTCAAAGCACCAGCTCGTTCACTCTGGTCCTTCATCAGTTCGGGGCCACTCCAGGAGCATCAGTCCTAGCGCTGGCAGAGAACTGTGGTTTACTGCCCCGGCCAGCATCGTGACACCGACTGCGTAACGCTAGGCTGAGAAACCTGTCCCATATACGTGTTCCGAACATGCTTAAGGTAGGCTAGGCTAGGGTATGATGTTCAGTTGGACAGTGTATTAAATGCATCTTCTACTTCATTTATTTTAGATTCCTATTCTTGGTGGGTTTATTGGGCTATAAAAAAGAAGACGAGAAATTAATGAGTCATGGGTCTAACTCAGAACTTCGGAAAAAAGAACAACAGCACACATACGAAGAAAGTAGAAGGAAAGAAATAATTAAGCGCAGAAACTGATCAAATAGAAAACAAAGATATAACAAAAGTTGTTACAGGGCAACCCTAATATAAAATGGGTTTGCCTGATTGGGTTTTTACCCGTGCGCTTGAACTGCACTTATAATGCCCCAACTGCAGGCACACACAACAAAGGTTAATAAAGGGTTTTATTTACAAGGGAAGGGGAAATAGCGTAGTGAATAACATAAGGGGAAGAGAGGGATACAGATTTGTAAATATTTTACCAGTTCCTTGGAGCTGGAACCCAACGGTGCGCTGAGAGCTGGCTCCCAAGAGAACCCCCCCCAAGGCCCACGTGTTGGCTTTTATATTCAGCCTGGCTGCTCAACTCCACCCTCAGGTCCCAGTGATTCACTTTTTGATAATGACTTTATGGGATTTGTAGTCCTTGGATCTTGTAGGTCTGGAATGGGGGTCGAAGTCCATAACCTATTTTTATAATTCATTCAGGAGGGTTTTTCCCCCTAACAAAGTGATCAGGAAAATAGCCCTGCCTCTTAATGTCTAGATATCTCCCAAGCCAGACAGGACCAGCCTGGAGGTGCCTTTTGGTCTGAACCGCCCACCTGACTTCCTGAGCCAAGAGGCTTGTTGGGAAGGGGGTAGAGCTGAGTGACCATTTTGTGGGACTTTAAAAGAGGTGCTTAGGCTCTCTTGCTTTTTGGTGTAGCTGCCGCGGACAGCAACCTTCCTGCCAGGCCCTGCCAGCTCCTGTAACTGCCTCTCTGCCCTGCACCATCAATAGTGGCTGGACCCGCTCCCTCTCCCTCTACATGCTAGTGCTTAGGTTAAAAGAGTTTTGTTTTGTTTTCCTGCACCAACGACCTTCTGTTCACATGTGTGGCAATATTGGGGTGGTGGTACCAGGACTGAAGAGAGAAGTTCAGACCCAGGGACAGCCTTTAGACCCTTTCCTCAGTAACAATACTGAGTACTGTTGCCAGTACTTTTGGATATTGTGTTTTATGTTTTTGTATCCCATCAGATATAATGTATGGTTTCTGTTGAATACACACTGCTTTTGCACCATCCTAAAGTTGAGAAATTGTAAGTAGAGCTATCACAAGTCAGGGAAAGGTTTTATCTTCTATTTGTCACTGTTTCCAGTAAAATGATTTCATATAGCAGCTGTCAGTGAAACCTGCTGTTACAACATATTAGGTTGTAAAAGAAAACATTAACAGCCCAAACTCAATAATCATAAGACTTATCATGAGTCGGTCTTTCCTCTGTTCTCATGAGCTTCTTTCAAATGGAATTCAGAGTTTTGTTCTGAAATAGCCCATCAGCGCTCTTTCCCATTGTCTCAGCTCTGGACTTGATGGGCTGGGTTGAATTAGGCATTTGGGGAATATTTGTCAAATTAAATAATGCATAATTGGAAAAGAATGAATCCTCCCAGGATGCTCATCTCCCAAGCCCCAAACTAGAAATAGATGGCAAATGTCACAAACAGTAATTCAATCCTTTTACTAAAAAGATCAGAACTAGAACAAGCCAGACTTCACAACACAAGGAGAAACATCATGTACTACATACACTGAGAATCAGGAAGGGTGCAGGCAACAATTTAGGGGACATTCATTCTAAACAGCAATTTTCAGTCATACATATTCACAAATCTGCCAGCTGACTTTTACATATGACTTTCCTGTTATTCACAACATAAGCAGTGTCTATCTGTTTGGAAAAAATCTGTGCATCAGATCTTGTCCACAGAGCAAATCTAGACGGTTGAACCAAAGGCTATTCATGGTATTGGGGAGTAGGAGACTGACGTTTAGGGTACGTGTATTTCATAAGCAGTGCTTGGCTGTCCCAAAAATGCACCCTTCCACCAAATGCTCTGACCGAGTCAACACAGCTTGGGTGTGGTTGCCATAAATATTCCCAAAGAGCAATGATGACTATTCTGGATTCCTGAACGCGCCTTCCCTCTCTGTTGTGGGAGAACTCTGGGGGGTGTGTCCAGGCCTCTCAATGAAGTTCTCATCAAAGCACTGTTTCCTTTCCGTTGTTGCTTTTGGAATGGCCTTGTTCCCTGAGTCTGAGCTTTGACACCTCCACTGAATTTTTCCATAGCAGCTCTTGGATTCCTGCCCCACCCCCTCCCATCTGCACGCCCCCATTTCCTCTCCTCTCTGTTTTGGCTCTGTGTGGTTCTTCTGGGTGAAGTGGCTGAAGAGTAAGGAACCCAAAATACCTAAGTAACAAATGAGTCACCAGTTCAACAGCAGAGCGCTGAAGAGCAGCGGGTGTGTTGGGGGTAAATAGCAGAGGAGGTGACTGCCCAGAGAGAGAGAGAGAGAGAGAGAGAGAGAGGAGAAAAATAGAAACAAAATGAACAAGCTGGCAGAGGTGGCTGACAGCCGCTGAGTGGGTGGAGGGGGCGGGAAGCTGAGTTGGCTTACAAAGGTGAGATCAGCGCTGTGGCTTGTCACACCCCATTCCAGCTAAGCACCGGCCCCTGGGGAATGGGCTAAAACTCAGCTGGACAAGTCACCTGACTGCTGCCCTCTTCTGTTTACCAGTTCTGAGTCCTAGAACTTGACATTCTTTGTCCAGCTTGCTGCCAGGGCCATTCCCCTTCTGGTCATGTGATAGCTGGGTGACCAATGTCAGGGCAAAATTTAAACTACTTCTTTATACTTTTCTGTTTGTTGGGTTTTGGGTTTTTGTTTTGTTTAATGTATCACTTTCTCGAAGGGTAGTAATTGAGCTGGGTGGCTAACCAGGGCTGAAGCGCTGGGCAGCACTGGCAGTAAAAACAATGGGTAATGCACAGGCTCTGGTTCTGCTGAGATCCAGAGCCACTGCCCATCTGTATCAGCCTGACTTGGTGTTAGGGAGACAGGCCGTCCTAAAGGGATCACACAAATAGGTTTATGGACTCCAACCCCCACTCCTGACCAACAATATCTCAAAAACACAAATCCTATAAAGTCACTTTCAAAAAGTAAATTACTAAAACCAAAAAGTAAAGTGAAGCAGCCAGGCTCGGCATAAAAGCAGACACGTGGGCCGTGAAAGCTCCCTTCATTCAAAACCAACTCTCTTCATTCAAAACCAGCTCTCGAAGTACCATTAAATTCCAACTCAAATCTAATAAGGTATTTACAAATTTATATCCCTCTCTTCTTTTAATATTCATTACTTTATTTCTCCTTCTTATATAAAATAAAACCCTTTATTAACCCTTATCATATATACCTACAATTAATACTTATAAATACCTTTCAAACACGCAAATAAAAACCCAGTCAGGCCAACCCATTTTATTTCAGGGTTGCCCTGTAACATTAGGAGCCACTGGGCATGTGTCCTAGTACTTAGGACATGACTCCTACTCTTATACTTTTTTTTTTTAAAGATTTATTTATTGATGCATACAAGAGCTGGGGTACAGGCCAGAGTAGCAGGAGGTGAGAGGATTCACCAGAGACAGTGGGGAGCAGAACAAGTCGATCGACTGAAATACACTGCTGAGGGGAGCAGCGGGCAAGGCAGGAGAGGTCTGCTGAGCCATGGGGGTCCCCTCCCTGGTGGGAATCGAACTCGCGCTGCTGTGTCACGGATGCTTCACAGTGCAGTGCTCAACCCAGTGCGCCACCAGGGAGGCCCTCTTTATACTTTTTTTTTTTTTCTCTTTATACTTTTTTAAGTGAAAAAGGAGTACAGTGGGCTGGCCCTAGGCCTGCCTGATGGTCCCTGTCTAGGGATCCCTGTCACAGGGATCTGCTTGGCCCATCCATTGTCCTTCTCTAATGCTTTTAAACAATCACAATAAGCCAGAACAACAACAACAAAATAATGTACAAAGAACAAGGGCTAAGATGCACCTAGGAAGGTGAGTGTGATAAGGCCCCCTAAAGATGTTTTCTTTCGGGGGAATGTTTCTAAAATGTCCCCTGAGATGAGCTGCCTCCTATCATGAGGATGATGGGACTTGATGGCAAGTTGTCTGGTTCTCGTTTTAGGTCAAAAACCAGGAAGTTTGGGGACTACCTTAAAAGCAGAATAGAATAAAATAAGTTGATGTGTGTTTTTAAGCTTGCAGCCATGTTCCACTTCACTTGACCCTGCAGTGGGGGCTGGACACCCCCCGCCATGATTTTATCTTCAGCAGCCATCCACCCCTATCCCGCATAAGTGCACAACTAAAGCCATGACTTAGAAAAAGCAGACCTTGATCTCCAGAGGAAGTGGGGACACAAAGCTAGCAAGGCTTTGGCAACTAGAAAGAAAACAACTATAACCCTTGCAAAGAAAGAGCAGAGCCCAAGACTTGATCGAGACAAACTTTCTGAGTCGCATTAAGTTGCTTCAAAATTGTACTCAGCTGGGCCACCCGGTGAATTGCTGAAAATTCTCTTTGGAAATCATCTCAGGGAAGTCCATATTTTGGACCTTAGAAGAGTTTGTTTCAAATTGCATTTGAAAACAATAGAAACGTTATATGCTTGTTACAAAAATAAAGGAGAAGCGAAAAATTAGCCATAGTTCCAACACTCAAATGTTGACATTATAGCGTTTCCTTCCAGTCCTTTTATAGGCAGAGATTTATTCTTTTAACACAGTTGTTCTTGTTCTGTATGTAGGATTTTGTATTCTTCTCTTGCTAAATGTATCTTACTGTTTTTCCCTTTTATCATATGGAAATTATGTCACCAGAAATACTAAGGGTTGTCTAATTATTTGTAGCATTAGCTTAATTACCCCTATGTTTTACATGTTTGTTTCCAGTTTACTAAATTATGTCTTTAATGTGCAATATCTGGAGTATTTGCATGAGCCCCATCACACTGAGCCTACCAATATCTAAGTCAATAACTTGAAAGCAGAGTGGGAGGGGGTACTTAGGGAAGGTGATGCAAGAAAATTTAGATGTAGCTACCATGAGACTCATGGATTTTTTTGGTACAAGGATCTTGACGAACATAAAAATTTCCTGAGATAATGTCACCAGCTGTCTAGCTATGTATTTTCCTGTTGAATGGGGCCCACAAATATCAACCTATATTTTCAAGCATCCTGGAGATAACATAGTATTTTCAATGAGTGAAAAGAATAGAAAAGCACAGGGGCTACATTTACTACAAGGAAACTGAGGATCTCGTTTTAAAATATTTATCAAATGTCTTACTGTCACTTATTCTGATTTCTTACTGGAACATTATGATTCCTTTGGAGCTCCCTGTTTGGGTCATTTGCTGAACAGGAATGTTTTGAGCTTCAGAATTAGGGCAGCAGAAGCACAAAGAGCTGACACCTGTCAGGATAAGCAGAGTCAGCTACGGGTATAACTTATCATTTACCAAATAACTCATAGTTGCATGTCCTTAGATATTCCACACAAACTGTTTTCATTCAAAAGCAAGTCTTGTGTTATGTAGAATACAGTTACTAAGCATATGGAGGAGAGTGTACTCCTTGCTAATGATTATTTCACTTAGGAATCTCAACAATTCAGTTAAGTGCTCTTTCCCCATGTTGCATATGAGATGATTAAACCACAGAAAAGTAAAATAATTTTCCCAGAGGGTTGTAGCTAATAAATATTTGAGCCAACTTCAAAGTCAGCTTTGGACTACATCATGCTCTCTCTCTTGTTAAATCTAGTAACTACACAAGCTTGTAATATAAAATAAGTTGATACTTATTGATTAAAGGTAGAGCTTTCTCTGAAATCCAGAAGTTATGATTATGCAAGGAGGGATTATCCATAGAATCCTCTTGATAAGTTCCTAAAGACAACCCATGAAGACTAGGGGGTCAGTCAAGTCCACTGTGTAAAGGAAATCCTCTGAGTTCTGGGGGTCTTAAAGACCCCCAGAAAGACTGACGCTAACGAGGTCATAGGGCAGCTTCTACCTCCCATTTTCCCAAAGTCCAGTCCTTGTGATATGTTGTAGTAGACGGAAATAAAAACTATTGCTTTACTGTGTTTTTTTTAATATCCATATACCATAATGGTTAGAGCATAAAGATGTGTCTGTTCTCCCACTAGACTTGAGTTTTGTGAGGTCTGTATGTCTCCTGCATTACTATGTTCTCATTCCTTGTACAGTGTTTAGTCCAGAGTAGATACTCAGTAAGACTTGTTGAATTTGGGGCCTCCCTGGTGGCACAAAGGGTTAAGTACCACACCATGAAGCAGCCACAGCCACTGCAGCACAAGTTCAATCCCTGGCCAGGGAGAGGACCCACATGGCACAGCAGACCTCTCCTGCCTTGCCCGTTGCTCCCCTCAGTAGTGTATTTCAGTCAATTTGTGTGTTTTGCTCCTCATTCTGTCTCTGGTAGATCCTCTCACCCCCACACCTCTGACCTGTATCCCAGTTCTTATATGCATAAATAAATCTTTAAAAAAAAAAAAAGACTTGTTGAATTTGTGAGTGAAAATAGTATTTTACCAAGTCTGGGCCAAAGATGTGGGATGAAGCTAAAGGTGGCTCAGGTCAGCTCTCCAGGTGAGGGTGTGCTTTCTCTGGGTGTGTAGTCTGAATTGTGGTGACCTAAATCAGGATAGGTCATGGATATTTGAGGGCAGTTTCCATTTTTCAGTATCCATAATAAGCTCTGGTCATAAGCATGAAGCCATCTGACAAGAGGAGGGAAGAGTTTTCTTTACCCACTGTTATTGCATGTGGTGTGAAAATGAACTTTCTTTTCCTGATTCCCCAATCAAACTGGATTTACTCGCGGCTTAGGAGGAGCTCTCTCCCACAGAGAGTGCTTGCAACCTCCTGTTTGTTCACTAAAGAGAAATTTGGGGCTTAACATTTGCATGAAGCCCAGTTTTTAACAATTAATATGTGCCCAAGAAATAAAAAGCTAGATCATTACAAATGGATTTTGTCATAATCCCACATCTCCCAAATCTATAAACCCCAGGAAAGTCCAGAACCACAGCAGGAACCCATCTGCTCTAATTCTGGTGTGATACTCTTCTGTTTATATTTGCTCATTTCTCTCAGAGTGTCAGAAAAGAAAAAGTGATATTTAAAAAATGCATCTGCTCGTATTTATGCAAACACATTTCTCTCCAAGTGTGGGTTGAGCAACGTGAGTACAGCACACTCAAACGCCTCCAACAAATCAGAGTACTTTAACAAAAAGGAGGGAGAAATACATATCTTTGCAAATCTAAAGATCAGAGAACAGGGACTCTCCCCCCGCCAGTGACCCTTGACAGGGGAAGAATTCTGGGTCGCAAGCCCCAGATTTGGAGGATCCTTTGAATCTGTCAATGAATCTACTGGGCTTCTCGTTCCTCTGCTCTAGCAGTTAGGGGATGATAAAAACTTCGGACTCCTGGCCCTCCCTGGTGGCACAGCAGGTTGAGCACCACACTGTGAAGCCTCCGCTGCACTGCAGCACGAGTTCGGTCCCCCAGTCAGGGAGGGGACCCACATGCCACAGCAGACCTCCCCTGCCTTGCCCACTGCTCCTCTCAGCAGTGTACTTCAGTCGGTCTGCCTGTTCTGTTCCCCACTCTGTCTCTGGTGAATCTTCTCACCTGCTGCGACTCTGGTCTGTGCCCCAGCTCTTTATGCATAAATAAATCTTTGAAAAAACACAAAACTTCAGACTCCTGGTGGAGGACATTATAGTAAACAACTATAAGAGAGCATGTTACTAGCATAAGGAGGGAGGGAAAGAAAGGTTGGTTGAGCTTCAGTTATGTTCCAAAGTCTTTGCACACATTATTCCATTCAATTCTGGCAGCTCCGCTATGATATTATTATCTTTGTTTTCCAGACCAAGTTCCACAGTGACCATATAACTTTTCAGCATCATTTAACTTAGACTGCCTATTTTGAAAGCCCATGCACTTCCTCCTACATCATCCCTAAGAAGCTTCTAAGGCTTAAAATGTAATGTTGTATGTGTTTAGAATCTAAATATATTTCTTCTGTATGTACTTGGAACCTAAATAATATTTCTTACATGTTTAATATGAGGTAAGCAGAAATCTACATTCTTTTTTTTTACTTTTTTTTTTTAGATTTATTTATGCATACAAGCACTGGGGTACAGGTCAGAGGCATGGGGGGGGTGAGAGGATTCACCACAGAGAGCAGGGAGCAGAACAGGCAGATCAACGGAAGTACACTGCTGAGGGGAGCAGCGGGCACAGCAGGAGAGGTCTGCTGCACCATGTGGGTCCCCTTCCTGGCCGGCGGCAGGGATCGAACTCATGCTGCAGTGACTGCGGTTTGTTTCCTAGTGCGTTGCCTAACCCACTGCGCCACCAGGGAGGCCCAGAAATCTACATTCTTAATATACGTGAACAGATTTAAACTAATCACTCTCTGCAGTTCATACTACTATTATCCCATTTTAAGGATGGAGAAACTGAGTTGCTCTGTAGTACAGTCTGACAACCAAAAGTGTGATAACTTCATTTCTCTTTTCTCTCAGGAATGCTTTAACTATTGGGGGTCTTTAGTGGTTCCATATAAATTTTATAATTGCTTTATAATTGACTTGAAAAAAGTCAATGGGATCTCATTACTATTTCAGCACACAAAGTCATCCAAATCACAAGAAAATGAAGAAAATGGCAGCACCCAGTGTGGGCAGAATACGTACGTTTAAACAGGCAGTACTGCCTCTCCTATGAGCCTGTGTGTAGGGGCAGGAAAGTGGGGCACTGGAGGCAGGTTCTGGGCAAACGGGTCAAAGAAGGAGAGTCTTGGAGCCCTCGGTGGCTTTTCATACTTTATTTAGTAGAGGTGGCCAGGTACATGGCAGGCAGGGGTGCCGGGGGGCC
>JAGFMF010011645.1:6652062-6679988 GCA_019455555.1 Galemys pyrenaicus | reverse complement strand
GACCTCTCCTGCTGTGCCCGCTGCTCCCCTCAGCAGTGTACTTCTGTTGATCTGCCTGTTCTGCTCCCCACTCTCTGTGGTGAATCCTCTCACCACCCCGACACCTCTGGCCTGTACCCCAGTGCTTGTATGCATAAATAAATAAATCTTTAAAAAATAAAAAATAAAAAAAATAAAAGTGGGGGGTCATACCTATTTACTATTGTCTTGTGAGAAAAGATTAAATTCTTTATCTGAGGCAACCAGCGTAGAGTTGGCCCTCAATAAATGTCGATTTCTCTCCGTTTATTTTTCTCCTGTTTTTCGAGATGAGATGAGATCATGAAGATGGCAGGAAACAGACACCCTTGGGTCTAACTTTTCTACCTCATGCAAATTGCCCATCTCTCTCTTCTAGCACTTACCAGCAAATGATCAACCTCCACCTGATCTTCAATGCTCTAGTAACAAACTAGGCCTCAAGAAAACCTACCCCACCCAATATGGCCCCCTCCCAAAGCTTGTGGGATGTATGTAACACCTGGTGTGCAAGACTAGTGAGATGGACAACGCCGGGCCTCTGCTCTAAACACTTCTTACCCTCACTCACAATCACAAAACTCATCTCCTTCCCCACCTAGATCTTTCCAGGCACCCAACCATCAGACGTACTGAGGCTTCACTCTTCCTCCCTGTCTGCCCCATTTTTTTCAACTGCCGCAGAACTCTTTTGAGATGACACAGAGACCAAGAGCTGGGGCCCCTTGAACAGCAGTTGTCTTAGCTGTAACACACAAAGTAGTCACACTGGAAAGTACCTCGAAAAGCCACAGAATGACAGACATGCTTGAGGCTGGGTTTCTGGAATGCCACTGGTTTGCTCCAGAACCTTGAAGTCATACCTCAGTTTCCCAACATGTGGGAAGGCTAATAACGACAAAGGAAAATTGCTACCTAGTGCACAGTCAGACATGACTAAGAGCATGAATGACTTGACCAAGTTCAGAATGCTGTGAAAATTAATTGGTATTTACTGTGTCCTCTGAGATGAAAGGTACCCAGCAAGGCAGAGCTAGGGCAAGCTGGAGGGTGTTAGCCGGAGTACAATGAAGATTTGACAGAATGTTCCTTTAGCTTATAAATTGAACTTCAATTTTTGTCAACATAGAACATTTTAGGTAACAATTACTGTATATATATATTTTTTTCCTTTGTAAAAATACTTTCTCCTCACTCCTTCTAAGTTTGGGGCATGAGCAATTATGATGGGCTACAAACCTCCTTCCTGTTGAACTTCTCAAGACTGCAACTAAAAAACTGTGGAACATCTTTGAGATTCTTCTTTGTGCCATGCCAACAAAGAGGCTAGCATCTTGATTTCTTCTTTTGTTTCCTTCTCTCTTCAACAAATGAATTGTGAGGGACCGAGGCTTAGTGAGACCCCACTTGGTGTTTGCCCTGAACGTTGTCTCTGCCTCCAGCTACGTTTCCAGAGGAACTTTATTTTGGACTCATTTGGGAAACGTAGCTCTGGATTTGCTTCTGGGCTACTGATTCTTTACCTCGCTGCTCAGGCTTCATGAGCAGAGGGAAAAAACTGCAAGCATCATTTGTACCCTTCCATCCTAAACCACGGTGGAGCTGCAAAGACTGTGTTTCTAGTGGGTCTAGGTGTCTCTGATGAGAAGTGCAGCGTGAAGGGGAGGAAGTGGGAAGAGGCCCTGTGCTGCGGTATTGACTCTGTCGGCAGAGTCAGCACCTAGATACTGATGAAGGCAGCAAATGAGCAAGGACCCAGCGCCCCGCCTCCAAGCTGCCCTATCTGAATATCAGGCTGGCAAGCCAGCTTTCTGCACACTCTGTACGCATCAGCCTGTCAGTGACACAGGCACCCTTTCAAGTCCAGTCTCTGCTTCCTGTGGGACTCGTGTCTCTGCTCCTCCTTATCTCCTCAGCGATCCCCCTCACTGTCACACTCCCACCCGCTCTCTTCTCAAGGGGTCCCTGTTACATTCTAGTCGTACTTGAAATAATTCCCAGTGGCCAGCATGTCCAGCCTCACTTACACCCTTAAAAGCAAAACCAAAATTTTAAAAAGCATTCTCATCAGAATAAACAAAAATGAGTGCCCTCTGCTGACATCATTTTGCTTTTTAATTTGTTTGCAATGCTGCAGTCTCTACCGACTTCCCATCTTGCATTTTCATTTGCCTTCTCTGGTGCTCTTTCCCCTCTTCCTCCTCTTGGGTCAGTCCTTTGATAACCATCCCCACAAATGGCTGGATGGTGAACTTCCTGTCTCACAGATTTATCATTGAAAGCATCGTTTAGTCACAGCAGTCTTGGGCCCGCCATGGACGTGATGTGCAGCATCCCCGGGCACAACCAGTCCGATGTCTCTCCCAGACATTGCCAGGACCACGTCTGTCTGTTTCTGTGACGCGTCAACTCTGGTTCCCACACTATTAGACGACTCTGGGGTTGTGAGAGGAAGACCAACACCAGAAGTTCAAGTTACTAGTGACAATACGCCATTGAGCCTCAGACCGTAGCCTGCGAGGGTTTCTTATCTGCCAGCAATCAGTGACCACAGGACAGACGTGATTTCCAAGGTTCATGACTCACAGAGTGGTCCCAAGAGCTGACAGCCAACAGAGGAGGAGGACACCTTACACCCGCCCATCCTGCATGGTGCCGGGCACAGCTCTTCTACCGTGGAGGGTGCTTGGCACATTCTTGTGGCTTGCCATCATGCTGGCTGAATAAAAATCCCCAAGGACCAGTTTACACCACTGACCAGCACTTACCAGTGCAAAACCAAATAAACTTGTGTTTGTTTGTGGAAAAGAAAACCAAACTTAGGGAGAAGAGAGGGGTATGTCTTGGATGCCTAGGGCCAAATGGTTTCAGAAAATGTTGAGGTCATTTGATTCCTCTGATGATTTTCCAATGATTTCGATTTTGGAACTTCCTTGCAGGGTAGATATCTGTCTTAGAGTACAACCAGGGTAACAGACTGACTTAATTCTTTTTTTTTTTTTAATGCACACGAGAGCTGGGGTATAGTCCAGAGGTGCAGGGGGTAAGAGGATTCACGAGAGACAGAGTGGGGAGCAGAACAGGCAGATGGATGGAAATATACTGCTGAGGGGAGCAGCAGGGCGAGGCAGGAGAGGTCTGCTGCACCATGTGGGTTTTCTCCTCGGCTGGAGATCCAACTGGAGCTCAACCCCTTGCACCACAAGGGCAACCCTGACTAAATTCTTGACTGTTCTAGAACACAAGGAGGAGAGGGACAGCAGAAGCCTGCAGCTCCCAATGTTTAGAATTAATTGATTAGCCGAGTGAGGATTTGTTGAAAATGTTTCTGTCTAAAAATTGGTGGGGGGTTGGGAGAAAAAGGTCCCAAATTGGTCACAAGGATGACCTGAAACCCAAATTCTGTTATAGGTAAAACCCTTGGCATAAGAGAGAAGAAAATTGGGCAACAGAATTCGACTGTGTTTCTGTGGTCACAGCAGCAGCTCCCTGGGCCCCAGCTTTCGCTTGCACAGAATGCAGCTGGGAGAGCAGGGCTTCAGATACAAAAGCATTGGCGGGTGAGAGAAAATCAAAATAATCCCCATTAAGTCCCCATTAGCTTAAAAATTAGAAACCGTAATGAGAGGCTTCCAGAGCAAGCCGAGCAGCAGGAGGGCACCCTGATGGACGCTGTCCTCTGTGAAGATGTCGCTGTCACCAGGGGCAAGCTGAGTGCCTGAGTGCTTCTGAGCAGTTTCCCTGGAAGCGGCCAGGATTGATTGGGCACCGGGGACCAGGACGCCATGATTAAGATACAGAGATGCCCATAAGTGAGGCTGGCACCTCAAGACCCTTGGCCTGAGGGGTGATTGTTTTTTACTCTGAATCTTGCTAATTGTTCCTTAGAAACTTTCTCTGAAGAGGGCCTCCCTGGTGGCGCAAACGGTTAAACACCTCACTGTGAAGCATCGGCAACCACTGCAGCATGAGTTCGATGCCCAGCCCCAGAGGCAGCCCACATAGCGCAGCAGACCTCCTCGCCTCACCCGCTGCTCCCCTCAGCAGTGTATTTCAAACTGCCTGTTCTGCTTCCCACTCTGTCTCTGGTGAATCCTCTCACCGCCCATGCCTCGGGCCTGTACCCCAGTTCTTGTATGCATAAATAAAATTAAAAAAAAAAACAACTTTCTCTGAAGAGATTTAACACTGACATTCTAGCCTCTTGTCAGTGTGATGCTGCCTTAGAAGCAGCACTCCCTCAGCTTTGTTGTCCACTGCGCGACCTTGTCTCTGGTGGAAGAAAACTGAGGAGAAGGAAGACTCCCTGGGCAAGGAGCCACTGCGGAGCACTCCCCTTGAAGACCTGGGAAACAGTTTCTGGTGTTTTCTGTACAGAGACTAGGTCTCCTCACTGACTCTATGTCACATCTCGGTGCTCCACAGCCCAGTAGTACCCAGTCACCGGTGGCCCTGAGCCGAGAGCGCTTAACACCTCACGGGAGTCTGTGGCCCTGCCGCTCCCTCCCCCACACTCCTATGGGGTAGAGGAGAGCAGCAGGCAGCAAGTTAGAGTGTTGTTATTATTACCCCGATGTGTAATAAATCTGCGTGGTGCAATAAATTAAGGCCAGGCTCTGTTCTCACTTTACGGGCTGCCAATAGTTTTATTGTAACAGCTCGAGACTTGAGTTTTCCTTTTTAGGCAGAGCAGAGGAAGCTGTGAAATCTGAGAGAGAACAAAAGGATCCTTGAATGCAGTTGGCAGGACAGGTACCCGAGGGGAGCGGGCTCATCAGGACGTCCGACATCTAGCAATTTCGTGCTTCACGTTGTTAGGGATGTGGAAAGGCTCACGATGCCACAGAACTCATTTGAGCTCATTTTCATAGCAACATCTATCTCGCTGCTGAGGTTCTGTGAACTGACCTCTCTCGCTTCGGTGATAGACCTGAGCCGGTGGTAAGATCACAAATTGGCTCTGGAACTCATTAACGTCGGCCAATGGCTGCATGGGCTCAAATTATGGTAGTCTGTTCAGTTGGGCAATTACAGCTCCAGGGCTGAAGAGAGGGGCAGTGAAAAAACCCTGCAACTCCCAGCAGGAAGATTAAGATCCATTTCAGAGGCCTGACCAGATAAAAGGGTTCTGGCTCTTCCCCCACACAGCACGCACCTTGCTTCTGCAGGTGGCATGAGAAGCCTTGGAAGTGCCTCACCTCTACTCTTTGCCAAGTTCAAAGCCCGAGTGAGCCCCTCAGTTATGTCCCCAGTACACCTGACAATTTTTTATTTTTGGTCAGGACTCCTCTTTGGCTGCAAATTTCAATTTCTATTTTCTGCTTGAGAACTCAGCTCTTACTTTTTTTCCAAATTCAAATGTAAGTCATGCAAGATTTCTTAACCCTCTGGTTCCAGAGCTTCCTTTTATTGTCTTCTGTATCTGCCAGGCTTCCAGGGTACTTTCCTCTGGGCTAGATACACACAGTGCTGGTGTTGTGCTTCTGTGTTGTCCTGAATTAAGCTGTTGGGCTCCCAATGGATGCTCAGTATAAATGCTGATTAATCCGCTTTCACAATTGCCTAGCAGTTCATTGTACAACCACCAGCATTACCCCCTCATTTACTGTCATCCTTGTATTGCCCTAGAAAGCTACGTATGAGCTCCCCTTAGTAATCCCCTTTGCAAACCCTAATTAATACTCATCCCTTCACTCCTTTGCTGCAGTCTCATTTATTAGCAGGAATTTGTAAGACAGCAAATTTCATTCTGAGAATAAGTATTCTTGTGACTTCTATTTTTCTTTTTTTTTTCCCTAATCTACTCTATTGCTGGTTAATCTGTAACAAGCCTAATCAGTAGAAACTCTGGAAAAGCTGAGGTCATATTTTCTGAATCTGGTTTGAACTTGGAATTTGTTCCCTCAACTCAAAATTAATATTGTTAATTTACTGGGAGTGTGTTTTCTACTTCCTGGCCTTCAGCTACTAATTTTTAATACACAAAGTTTGATATCTGGTTCAACTAGTTATGAAAATGAAGTGGAAATTTTCAACTCCTTTTTTGACCTTTCCCCATCTGTACCACTGTCCCTCCAACACACATACACACACACACACACACACACATGATCACTGGCGATAGGAAGGATGAAGTCCTTGCTTGAATTCCCCTTAACTTGTATCATTGTTTGGAAGTTACTGGGTCTCATCCAGAAGCAGACAAGGGCAGAGGAATTACTGTTTTAGCTCAGCCATATAAAGTAACACAAACCTCAGCCTCTAATCTTTCTGTAAGGCTGTGCCAGTATATTGTCCTCCTTTCAACGAATAAATTTATCTAAGCAAATATTCATCAAGTGCTTATTTTGTTCCCAGTATTGTATTGTGTATTATATTATCTCATTTAACATAATTCTTGTCCCTTAAGATTTGTATGGGTATTTTTATATTATAAATGAAGAAGCAGATGTCCTCAAGTCCTAGACGACCTAGACTGAGTAGTAAAACCAGATTTTAGCTGCCAGGTCTACGGTTCTTTACACTTCACCCTGTTTCCTCCTGTCTGATTCTTAACTTTGTGCTAAGAGAATCTTAATGCAAGAACTCGGTGCAATTTGCTCGTAAGCCACTATGGACCACAGAAATCCCATCACAGTGAACACCATTCTGACAAAACGATGCACTAGCTGGTGTTGGCTTCTGCGTTTCAGCTAGTGAACACTCAAGAAACACTTTATGGAAGTTTGCCTGAATTTTCTCAGTGGAAATTTGAAGTTTAGGACATCTTCAAGATTGGGTCCAAGTTTAGTATCAAGGAAAGGATAAGGAAGCCTGATGGCACAGTGAGATGCTTGTATATTCCTTTATGTCAGACAGAGGTCTGAGATTTGTCGATTTGTTGTAAACTCAATTGAAAATATCATGGAAATGGGGGAAATCTCCACTTTGATTTTTTAAAAGGCACTTTGAATCACATCAGTTAAAAACTGTTTTTCCTTTGGTATATAACCATCTATTTTTTAGCATTTTCCATCTACCCACTATCATAAATGTTATGCATTACTTAATCTTCATAACAATTCTACAATGTAAATTTTATCCTTATTTCACATATAGACAAACTGAATCTCAGAGAAGTTAAGTAATTTGTCCAAGGTCACACAGCTGGTCAGCAGCAGGGTCAGACTCCAGAGCTCCAGCTTTAAGCACTTCAAGGACTCCTACCCGAAGCACAAGACGTCCACTTATATCTCAGTTTCAGATAGATAAAACCCTGACACTGCATGGAACATATTTATACTAAAAATGCATTTGCTGTTTCTTTGAAATTCAAATTTAACTGGACATCTTGCATATTTATTTGCTAAATCTAGCAACCTGAATCACACTATAAATTCCTTCTATAAATTCATGTATGTGTATATATTTGGGTTGCTTAATTTGTGTTTTACATATGCTTGAATTCTATTACAAAATAAATGATGCTTACTCACATTTGCAAGTCCTCATGGATTCCTTTTCCCTCCATTTACTGGGGCTACATTGCTCTGGGGAGTCTTCTCCCAGATAACACAGTTTAAGTGCAACCTTTTCTCGTCTGATAAAAAAAAAAAAAAAAAGACTTCACTTTCTGTTTGCACATTTTGGCCTCCTGCCTATGTTGGGCTTTCTCTTCAGTGGCCAGCTGTGCCCTGTCTGGTGTTCACCCTGCTCCAAAATTCTTGCTGCAGAATCCTGATTCTTTCTAGGAGTTACAGAATTGCGTGGCTGAGTAGGTTCTGCTTCCTTCCAGATGACAATGGTCAAAGGACGAATGGAAAAGAATGAGCTGGCTACAGCTTAGCAGAAAGGGACCCTGCAGAAGAGGACTGCTCCATAAACACATCAATAGGCAATATGGCTACTGCTACCAGACAAGTAACTTCTGACTCTGTGTGAGTGCACATACCCTCTAAAGTGCTTCATGCAATGGACATGCACTTACCTGGTTGCCTGCTTTCACCCACCCAGACCACCTGAGCTAAATAACTTAGAAGACATATGTTTTGCCCAGGTTACACCATGCATTAAAACACAAATACAGGGCCTCCCTGGTGGCACAGCGGGTTGAACGCTGCACTGTGAAGCATCCGCTGCACAGTAGCGCGAATTCCATCCCCAGCCAGGGAGGGGACCCACTTGGCGCAGCAGACCTCTCCTGCCTCGCCCACTGCTCCCCTCAGCAGTGGATTTCAGTCGATCTGCCTGTTCTGCTCCCCACTCTGTCTCTGATGAATCCTCTCACCTCCCGTGACTCTGGCCTATACCCCATTTCTTGTATGCATAAATAAATAAATCTTTTTAAAAAAAAAACCAAAGACAAATACAATGCACTTTGGAGTTAACTGATTTTTATTATCTTTTAATAATGTACATAATTGAAAAGTGACCCTCTATAAGCCTGAAATAGAGTCACTTCCAGAGTCTATAGATTTTTAAAATCTTTCAAACAGCATGCGCATTTATGAACCCAGAATAAAATAATGATGGACGTCTATTTTAATAGAAAAACAACACTTTGTCATTATGTGCCAGGTTGTATGAAAAGCACTTTAAATACCGATGGCTTAATCTTTACTAAATCCCTATGATATTCTATACTTTTACTAGTGCCATACCACAGATAATAACTCTGGGGTGGCAAGAGGTTAAGTAACTTATCCAAGGTCACACAGCTGGTAAGTGACAGAACATGCATTTAAACCTACGTGGTCTCACTGGAGAGACTATGTGCTTAATTACCATGCAATAGTACCTCCACAGCATAAGATCAGCATATACAGCCTCTTTTGTAGAAAGCAGGTTATAGATTCATAATATGAAGATATATATGTATATACACACACACACACACGTATTTAAATCTCTTGCTGACTCTTTTATTCCAAAGGCATAAGTGTTCTCTTTCTGAAGAAGTTTAAAGAATATCTGGAGGATAAGAAGCTGTGTGGCAAACGGCCAAAGGGTTAGGATTTAATTAGCTGCCCTATCACTACACTGCATGTGACTCACCCTGACTTGGACAACGCTGGCCTGTGCCTGGCTCAACTAGACAAGTCTCCTGATCTCCCTGGGATGTCACAGCAAAGGCAAATTGCCGCCAAAGAGCCTAAATGTTTACTGTCGTCTTCTGTACTGAAGGTCCACTGGTTCTATGGACTGAATACTTGTGTCCCCTCAAAATTCACATGCTGTCATCCTAATCTCCAAAGCTCATGGCATTAGGAGATGGGCACTCGGGAGGCACTTAAGTCATGAGGTGGCGCCCTCCAGTAGAACTCGTGACATCACAAAAGAGGCAAAAGAGATGCCTTGGCCCCTTCCAACAGGTGAGGACCAAAAGAAGGTGCCCAAAGGAACCAGGAGAGAGCTAACAAGGCATCCTGCCTCCAGAACCGTGAGAAATAAATTTCTGTTGTTTATAAACTACCCAGTCTGTGGCATTTTGTTACAGCAGCCTGAACTGACAACTGGTAATTAACAATTTGTGAACCAGCACCAGTTTGTGGACCACACTTTGAGAAGTGCTAATAGGGAAAAGATAAGCTTAACACTTAATTAGTTAAAATATACAAATATGCCAATAAATTAGACGGCTGACATATTCTCTTTCTTGTACATACACGCAACTGAATTATTTATTAAGAAGCTACTATATGCCTGATACTTTTCTAAGGAATATCATAATGAACAAAACAAATCAAGTCCTGAATTTCAGGTAACTGAGATTCCAATTCAACTAATGTTCTGACCCCAAAGACCTGGGTTCCAATTTGAGGCTTTGCCTAATGATAGCTCTGTACTTTTGTGAATTCATTTCAACCGTCTAAGCAAGTCTTCCTCTGCAAAGTAAGACTTATACCTACTTTAATGACGTTGGTGGGAGGGTTAAATCAGGTACCATGGAAACACTTTGAAAATCTTAAAATGATATATCCATGCAGGTCCTTCTTGAAGGCAGTGACCACACCGTTCCTGTCTGTGCCCTCAGCAGGACGTTTAGTTCCCTGGAGCATGCAAGCCCCCAGTTAAGGTTTGTTGAACAAATGGGTATACGTTCCTATTGTGGGAGAGGTATTTTTTTGAGCAAAATATTACACCTGCTCCATGACCCTTAAAACTAATAGGAAAATATTTTTATTAAGCAGAGCATATGTAATTTTACTCTTGGTTTCGAAGAGTCCAAAGTGTAAAAATACATTTTCCAAGTGTTTATGGGATGACAGCCTCTTTTTATTGATTTGTATCACAATCTGAATGCTTCTTTCCCTAGAAGTGGCTGTGCTGGTCCTGCCGGTTCTAAGCACAGCCACCCTCTCCAGGATTACAAACTAGACCGGAGTTGTAATAGTTCCCTCTCTGGGAAGCACTTGGAAGAAATTCTTAGCAAACTGTTGCAGGCAAGGAAATAGTCTGCTTCTCTTCAAAAGCTTGACTCTCCCCTCCTCCCCCTGCCAATAAAAAGATTAAAAAAGGGAAAAATAAAAATAAGAACCCACAAACAAAAGATAGATACATTAAAAAAAAAAAAAAAGAAGAAAACAAAAGTTTGAATCTGAAATTTCTTCCAGCGCATAAGGCATTTTCTCTGAGGGTAGTGAGATTACTGCTAGCTCCAGTGAGGGGTCAGGTGCTCTTCGAATCCTATGTGTGTTGCTCCATTCAGCAGCAGCTGCAGTGTGCCTCATGCAGGGCCGGGGCAAGACTGAGTCTGCAAGGGGCACTAACAGAATGAAAATATAGTTACCTGCAAGGAAGGATAGGCAGGAACCCGAATGAAATGAATACATAAAGTATATAACCAGGACCACCGAAGTTCCACAGGTGAGGCAAAATCAGAAGAAGCTTCCAGGCCTTCAGGACTTCAACAAATTTGGGGACAGGGATGGGAGGGCTGGGAAGCATTGTTCTGGTCAAAGACAGCTTAGACAAACAGGTGGGCTTCTTTGTAAAGTTAGTGGAAATTGTAGCAAAGACTGATTTTGCTTGAGAGCCAGCTCTACATATGTAAGGCTGTAGAAGAAGGTAAGGCTGGAAGAGTGAGGTGGAAGCTGCCTAATTAGGCCAGTGTAAGTAATATCAGATTAAGCAGTTTGCATGTAACTCGATACTTTTTTAATATCCTCTGATAATTTTTTAAGTAGGTGCATCATGATTTAACCACTGCTTTAGGGAGCTGGTTCTGGCAAGAATACAAGATGGATTTAAACGTAAACAGGAGACTAAATAGGAGACTCCAGCAGAAGTCTAGACCAGAGGTAATCAATACCTGACGTGGGGTAATGGTGATGGAGACAGGGAGGAGGAGGCAGGTAGGAGAGACTTGTGTCGGAAGGATCTATGCTGTGTGTCCAAAAGAGTAGCCCGATCCATGGGTGGCTACTTAAATCTAAATTACAATTCATTAAAATTAAGTAAGATTTTAAAATCTAGTTCCTTGGGTGTATTAGCAACCGAGTATCTCAAGTACTCGGTAGTCACATGTGACTGCTGTATGGGACTATGTGGGTAAAGAATGTTCTATGGGACAGAGCAAACTGCTACACTGTGGGTAGTAGGGACCAGAAAAGAGGAGGTCAGGAGGATGTCCTTCAGTCTCTGTCAAACAGCAGACACAAAATGGTGTACACAGACACTTGGGGATCCAAGCACAGGAAAGGGCAGGTAAAGCGAAGTCCCTGTGGGCTCTCCCGACTTGTAAAAGGGCCTGGCAGGATCTAGGGGTTCTACCCTCTCCTTCACTACCCATGCTATAGGGAGGCTGGGGCCTCAAGTCTGCTGTTTCCTTAACTGCACAGCACCTGCCTGAACCACATGTGACTGCTGAGTTTTTGGAACTAGACTTTAAATCCTATTTAATTTTAATGAATTGTGATTTAGAGTTAAATAGTCACATGTGGGTCGGGCTACTCTACTGGACAGACAGCATAGATGAAAGCCTCTTCTACCTGCCTGTCTCCAGCACCACTACCCCAGGTGAGGCACTGATTACCTCTGGTCTGTCTTCACTTCCCCTCCCTCACACACTCTTCCTAGGCTCAATCCTTGGAAAGTCCCTCTGTTCCCTTATTTGATAGCTTCCTCTTGATCTATTCCTTCCCACAAAGACAGCAAACCATAAACCATTAACCTCACCACTTTTTTATTTGCCTTTTCTTCCCCCCTCAGCTTAGATCCCAAGGTCTAGCTACAAAAACATTTCCCGCCATATCGCCCTCTGCCATCCCCCTCATCCCCGACTTTCATCAGCAAAACCCAGCCCTGGTCAAATCCAGCTCTCCTCCAGCCAAGCAATGTAAGGTGGCTGGAGAAAAAAACACAAGCTGGCAGAGTGGTCTCACTTTAAACGTGGACCTCCAACTCAAGTGGGCCCTCAGCACTGTCCATACCTTTCTCTACTAATTCTTCTAATCTTCAAGGAGATTCTTTCTCTCTCACCTTCTCCTGTCTCCTTGAATACCAATAGCTCCCCCCACCCATATAGCTTTTCATTTTTTTTTTAAAGATTTTATTTATTTATGCATACGAGAGCTGGGGTGCAAGCCAGAGTCTAGGGAGGTGAGAGGATTCACCAGAGACAGAGCCGGGAACAGAACAAGAAAACTGACTGAAACACACTGCTGAGGGGGACAGCGGTTGAGGCAGGAGAGGTCTGCTGCGCCATGTGGGTCCCTCCCTGGCCTGAGGCAGGGATTGTACTCTGCTGCAGTGGCTGGGGTTTGCTTCATAGTGTGTAGCTTAAGCCACTGCACCACCAGGGAGGCCCCCCATATAGCTTTTCATTGCACAGAATAAAGAGAAATAGTCTAAATCCATCTCATCAAACCTAGTGATGCAATCAGCATATCATACTCACTGCGGACTGGGAAAAGGTACAGTGTGTATGTGTGCGTGCGTATGTGTGTACATGCACACGTGTACAGATGATTAAGAGGCACCCCTCTTCAGATATATTAGGGAAGGTACCCCTTCCTCTAGGCTGACGTGATACCATTGTAGTGGGGAGAACCGGGGTGAGAGGTGGGGAAGGTGAAGGAATTCCCCAGAGGCAGAATGGAGACCGGAAAGGTAGATTTATTGAATACACTGCTGAGTTGCAGAGGTTGAGACAGGAGAAGTTGCCCACATGGGAAGGAGGATTTGAGGCTCTTTTATAATCTGCTACTGCTGAGATGGCTGGTCTTGGGAACTGACCTTTGTTACAGAAGGTGTCTTGGCCCTGCATCAGCATTCATGGTCAAGGTGATGGTCTTCCCCAGCCTGGTTCCTATAGCAACCTTATCTATTCCTTTTAGCTATTCAAGTCACCCCAACTTGCCTACTGGGCAAGGGATGGGGACTTAGTTTTTAACCTTAGCAATGATACCACAGCCACCAGGGCACATAGCTGGGCTGGCAGAGCAAGGGCTGGATTTCGACTCCCACCTGCCCCCCTTCTGCTCAGCAGTGGCCTGAGCAAGCTGCCAGTCAAGGTTCTGCCTGACTGCCCTGCATTTGCAGCCATGGCTTGGCCTTCTCACCAAAAACAAACAGTGTGTAAGCACGCAGCCTGTGCTCTGATCCCAGCCCCTCAATACCAAGCTAGGTCCCACTGCTTCTCACCTACTCTTCCTCTGGTCTTCACCTCTTATCTTCAGCACCATCACCCTTCCCTCTCTAGAGGAACATTCCAGCATACTAACATGAGGAAACATTTCCCATTCTAAAATACCCTCCTATAGTCCTACCACTTGCTCTTCACAGTAAACTTCAAGAGCATTTCGATTTTGCTATACTTTCTCTTCCTCACCTCCCATTCTCTTATGAACACACCCTAGTCAGACTTTCTCCCCTAAGACTTCACTAAAACCGCTTTTATTAATGACACTAGCCACCTTCACTAGGCCAAATCCAGTGTTCAAACTCTCAACCCTCATCTTATTTATTTCAGCAGTAATTGATAAGACTGATCACTCCCTCCTTCCTTATAAAATTCTCTTATCTTCCAACACTCCACCCTTTCTTGGTTTTGCTCCTGACTGGTAGCTCCTCCTTTTCTACTTAATCGCCAAGTGTTCAAACTCCTCTGAGCCCTGACCTCCAGCTACCCTCCGTAAGAGGTTTTTATGTAGATCTAAGGCTTAAACAGCACCTATGTGCTGATGAATACATTTCTATCTTCAAATTCACATATACAATTATTTATTCAATATTTCCATTGGGATTTTAAACAGGTACTTTCTTTAGCATGTACAGAGCAGAACTCTTAAGTTCCTTGAGTCTTCAGTCTTCTCCCTCTCCCATTAAAAGGCACTGCCATTCTGGGTCCTCCCTGGTGATGCAAGGGGTTAAGTGTCCTACTATGAAGCATCCTGCAGCCACTGCAGCACGAGTTCAATTTTTGGTCAGGAAGGTGACCCACTTGGCACAGTAGACCTCTCCTGCACTGCCCGCTGCTCCCCTCAGCAGTGTACTTCAGTCAATTTGCCTGTTCTGCTCCCCACTCTGCTCTGGTGAATCCTGTCACTCCCCACGCTGCTGACCTATACCCCAGATCTTCTACGCATAACTAAATATATCTTTTTTAAAAAGGCACCACCATCCCTCAGGTCCAGAATCTACACATCAAGCACCTCACAACCTCTCTACAAAATCCATTCCAGTTCAAAATGTATATGAATAGCCTTCTCTGTTGCCATCCTAATCCAAACTACCACACAGCCTCCTGACTGACCTTCCTGAGGACGTCTGTGCTTCCTGCTGTGTATTTTACACACACTACCTGCAAGAGTAACATTTTAAAATATGAATCAGATGCGGCCATTTTCGGATGACCTTCCTTTCCTTTCTGTTGCCCTTTTTACCGCCCATAAGGTTCCACAGGCAGTCCCCTCCTCCCTCAGCTCACTGCTACAACCCTCTGGCCAGATGACTGTGCTTGACCATACTGGCCTTTGTAGTTCTGCAACCTGCCAGGTGTATTCCTCCCCCACCCCCACCCCCTCCAACTATAGTTTATTTTCTTTCATCTTGGAAAGGTTGTCCCTGCAGCCAGCCCCTCCTACCCCACCCCAGGCGTTTGCTGGTCTCATTCCTTTACTTCAGAGCTGTATGTGCTTAAAGGTTTCCTCTGAGGGGTACTATTTGGCCATCTACAGCCACCCTATTCTTTTACTTAAACTCGCAGTACCTGAAAATTTGTTTACCTCTCCCACCCTGCTAAAACGCAAACTCGATATGAGCCTTTGTCTGCTAAAGGTTTTATGCCTCGTTCCTAGAGCAGAGCCTGGCACTTAGTAGGTGCTCAATTAGTGCTAGTCGAAAGCTTGCACTCCCTCCAAAATTTTATTCCTCCTGCATCTTCCCACACTTCCTGGTCTTATTTCCGGCTTAACACCCCCTCTCCACCCCCCCCCCCACAGTCCTCCTTCATTCACACACACACACACACCCATCCGTCCTCACTCCCACCGCAAAGCGACGGCTCCCCATTCCTCCTCCCTCTCCTCCTCGCCCACGTTCTCAGCTCCCCACCCCCTTCCTGCCCGGCCCCTTTAAGCCGGCTCCGGAACGCGCGAGGAAGGCGGGGCCGAAACCTCGCCCGGGCGAACTCGAAGGGGCGGGGCCAACAGCGGGGGTGGGGCCTGCGTGCTGCGTGCGTGCGCGTTCCAGAGGCGCCGCCGCCGCCGCCGCCGCTCCCGAGGCCGCCGCCGCCGCCGTCGCCGCGCAGAGCCGGAGCAGGAGCCGCGGCCGAGAGGAGGGAGGAGGAGGAGGAGGAGGTGGAGGAGGCGCCGGACCCGGGGGGGTGAGTGAGGGGCGGGGAGCGCGAGCCGGCCCCAGAGGGAGCGGGGGGCGCGGGTCGGCTGAGCCGCAGCTGAGGCGGCTCAGGTCGCCGGTCAGCCCCGTGGCTCCCCCTTCCTCCTCCGCGTTCCCTCGGTGTCCGGGGCGGCGGCCCGGGGGCCTGGCCGGCGGGAGGGGCCAGGGCTCCGAGAGGCCCGGCCGCCGCCGCCAGGGCTGGAGCCAACCACGCCCGCGGACCGAGCGGGTCTGCTGTGGCTGGGCCTGCGGGAGACGGACGGGAGGGGCCCGGGCCGGGTGTGGGAGAGAAAGAGGACATTGTGTCCCCCACCCTCCAACTCCCCGAGGTGTCATGGCACTAGCCGGCTCCCTGGCCCTCTCCCCGGACACAGTGCCCTCGTCCCTCCGGAGAGATGCGGAAGATTCCACATCGCTGCCTTTTCCCTCCTTTTGCATGTCCCTAGACTGGGGTCAAAGCTGCCTTCAAACCCAGCTCGCCCTTTGGGGGGCACGCGACGACGGGGTGGGCGGCTTGGGTGAGTGTTCTGCCCTCTGAGAGGTGCGGGGAGACGGAGCGTTGCCCTTTCGGTGTCCACTTCTGTCAGGGCTCAGGGTCTTGTTTTGTTTCCTTTATTCCCCCAGTGCCCGGGCTGACATCTCCAAGTCCCTCACCACCTCTCAGCCCTTTCCCGCTCTCTTCCCCCCCTGTCTTCTGCAGCTTGCCAGGTGTTCGCCTTTTCGGCGTTCCTTTTCTGCGCTTTCTGCTGCTTCCCTGAATTTTGCCAGCCAGGAGGTCACCGTGTGATTCTTCCTTCCAAGTGGGTTTGGTGGGAGTGTCGCCAGCCCCCTGGCTCAGGAAGTTAAGGACAGTGCTTTCGGTTGAATTGTGTAATTGACTGCTGTGGGGAGATGACTGCAAGACACGTTTGCCTAAAAAATACTTTACACCCCCGAGAAGCAGAATAGAGTAGACCTTTTGACCTCTTGGAAGAAGAACTAGCGATGATGAGTTCTGTGTTCGTTTTTCGGAGGGTAGATCATTTTGTTACTGCTTTGAAGGGAGGAGGGTATAAGAAAAGGAGTTAACAGGACAGGAGGTTAATGGGCCACAGCCTTACAGGTGGCCACAGCTTTTCTGTTCTCTGGCTGGGAGATGACGATTCTTTCTTTCTTTTTTTTTTTTAATCACAGTTAGCAGAGTATCAGCTCTTAGTTTTAACTTGAGGCTCCTGCTTTCAAAGGCATGCTGAAGGGCACTCAGACTCAGAAGGGATGCTGCTGGAAACAGGATTTGGAAACTTTCTTTTGGTTTCCTGTCAGTGTGTGGGGGTGGGCATGCTTGTGTGCAAGCTTTTTTACTTTTGATATCTGTGATATTTTGACATAAAATAAGCACTAAATCAGGCCCCAAAAGCTTTTCTGCCATTATGATTTCCTCCAGCACTTTTTGTTTTGAAGTAATGTGTTTGGTTAAGTTCTTTTTTAGTCTGGCGTTTCAGTGAGTCTTGTTTCCTCCCCGTTTTGAGTTATATTACTTTAAAACATGACTAGGTGTAAGATATTGAGGACTGTGAGGTTCCAAGCACATGGTAGACACTTGGTATTGGTTGAATGATTACAGGAGTGTATTATTATACATCTTACATCCTTTTGAGATGTAGTTTATATTAGACTATTTGCATTTCACTTTCAGTTTATAAAATAGCAGTTCTTAACCTTTTCTAGGCCACTGTCACCTTTGAGAATATGATGCAGTATATAGACTCTAGAGAAAAATTGTCATTTGTGCACAAAATTTTGCATTCAGTTTCAGAGACCCTCTGTAGCTGATCATGGATCCCACTCTCAAAAGTTAACTAGAATCCCCGAGCGTTATTCAGTTCCATATTAAAGTTGTTCAGAAACCTTTGTCACCTTCAGTGTGGCCACAGGAATGAGTGTCTACACTTACACAATCAATTTCGGAGTTTGGGGAACAAAATTTAAGAATGATTGTTACAATGATTTTCTGGGGGAAAAGTTCTCATAAATGACTATTGTCAGTTTTAAACTAATACACTGATGACTTCCAAAACGTAAGATTAGTGGTCAATTTTGACAACTAAAAATCATAATCATGACTGACACATGATTTTTACAGTGCAAATTCCTCAGCAGTGTGACCAGCACTTGAAAATGTTCACAAATCAAACTTCGTTTTTCTTGTTCTCTCCCAAGTATATGTTTATGCATGGATTTTCGTGTAGCTAATAATTATTGTTATCACCATTCATTACTTAACAAGTACTTTTTGAATGAATACTTTGTAAATAAAACCAAGCCCTTACTGCCATAGAATTGCTTTTCTGATCAGGAGAAATGGTCCATAACCAGATGATAAGAGCTCGTCCCCAAAGTAGGGATAGAGAGAAATGGTGATAGAGAAGGGTAGTCAGGAAAAATTTGAGACTGGAGACCCGAAGAAAGGGGAACATATGCACTCTCTTGGGGAAGAAGGTTACAGGCAGAGAGAACCACAAGTGTGAAAACCCCTCAGTGTATACTTGGCCTCCTTGAGAAAATCTTGGTGACCAGAAGGCAGGAGGAAAAGTGAGATAACTTGAAGTTAGAGAAGTAACTGGGGCCACTATAAGGCCTTGCGGGAACCTTGGACTTGTTTTACTTTGAATAAAATAGGAGACCATTGGAGAGTTTTGAGTCGAAGAGTGACCTGTTCTACTTCAAATTTGTGAGGATCATTATGGCTACTGTTGTAGCAGTATGGACTTGAGGGGAGGAGGGCAAGAGTGGAAGCTGGAAGACCAATTAGGAGGTTAGTCTTCAATCTTCAATCTCCCTCAGTAATTTAAAATAATCCGACTACCCTTTTGACTATGCTCATGGGCAATTAAGGTGGTTTCCTTTCTCCCTCTAGTAAAACAACAGTGAAAAGAACACTTTCATGTATGCAACATCTTTTTCCTTTGAGATACTTTCTTGGGGTTGATTTTCAGAAGGAATATTGAATCAAAGTGTATGAGTAGACTTGTCTTCTTTATGTATCTATGAATTTCTTCAAAAAAGTTGTATTAAAGTGACAAAGACAGTTACTGATTTTAAGTAATTGTCATTTTCATTGAGTATTATTATTTAGTAATTAAAAAATAATTTTTCCAGTAGCTTGAACTTAGAGTTCATATGTAAGCAAGGGGGATTGGGGTGGGGGTTGTCGACAGATGTATTAGACAGGGTCTCTGCCTTTAGGGATGTACATTCTGTTGTAATTGTAGTCTAATATTTAAAAAATTCCTGACCTTACTAGTGTTTACTGTTACCTGTGAACTTTGTCTATGTATAGTTGATGACCTTTTATATAAAATAGGTTTCTGATAGCCTCTGTTTTATTGTACTGATAGTTCTTTTTCTTACAAAGGGATTTTTTTTTAAATTGGTATCTGTAATTTAATTTGTTTTGTAAGTCTTCGGAATCCTGCAACTATGACAGCCCCATGTTTTGTTCTTTGCAGTAAATTATGCAACTAGTACTTGGTTGAGGACTCTCATAGTTGAATTGTTAAATTGTTGTAATTCTTTAGTTACTCAAAACACAGAGACTATTGTTTCTGTTAAATAAGATCGGCATTGCATCTTTGAAATTTTATGGTTTATAGGGGAGAATGATAACAGTCTGTTTTGATAGAAATTTAAACTACTATGAGGGCATTGCTCAGAATTTCTGCCGCTGAAATCAGCTGGAACTCTGACATCCATTAGGTGAGGAAGTTGAACTAACTGATTACCTGCAAGCACCTACATACACCATGTCTGACGCAGGTTAGCCCAGCAGATGTTCATTGAACTTAAAACTCTCTTATTTTAGATATTTAATAACTCCTATTTTAGAGGTAAAAATAACTCAAGTTTTCATATCTTAATATTGTAGCACGTTTAGAATTGCAAACATAAACTTCTTCCACCTAGTGTACCTTTTTAAATTAAATTCAAGTTAAAAAAAGTTATGATGCATATTTCCAAGTATTTTCTGCTCATTCTGATGTCATAGATTGTATGACTTTAGGCCTGATTCACATCTTATGGAAATGATTAGTGTTAAACATAAAAATACTTGTTTTCGTATGTTACTGAAACAGATGGAGTAGTTATAATTTCCCGTTTTTGTGCCTGAAATGTGGGGAGTATGAGCAGCTTTTATATACTTTTTCGATATTCTGTATACAGTAATATTAGCCCTTCCACATGTTGAATTTTTGTAATAGTGATTATGGGTTTACACTCCCTTCAATTTGCTTGGCACACAGCTTTGAGATGAGTGGTTAAGAGGGCAGTTTGTTTCAAAGTTAAATGATCCAGATGAGTATTGAACTTACAAGCTTAGCTTATCATGGTGTTCTGATCAACAGAGCAGTTCAACGGAGAACTATGCCATGGTCTCATTTCCGCTTAAACATAGACCTTTAAGAGGAAGAAGGTACACATATGCACTGATAAAAAAAGGAAATTGTGTGTGATGATTAAGGTGATGTTCAAACAAGAACTAATGTACTTTTGTAAGTGTTCTAAAAATAATCCTTTTACTATCATTTTCAAAAGTACATGATATACACAGAAGACTAAATATATTCTATGAAATTAACCAATCATTAGACAAGTTAATGACTTCTTTAAGGATCTAATGACTTGTTTAAACTGTATAAATTTAAGTTAGATAAATCTGGAAAAATACTGCTTTGCATTTCCAGTTTTCCCCGATAAGAGATAAGTTTCCTACCTGTAGCCTGTTTAGTTCACATTGATAGAAAGTGGTTCAAAATTGGAAGTTAAATATGTAATACTATGTTTAGTTTTAGAATAAATTAAATCAGATCATATTTCACAAAAATAGCAACATACTAAACTGCATTAGAACTAATAGAAAAACACTGTTAAAGTACCTTACTTTGAACTCACAAAATATACTTTACATACTATACTATACTTGATATGTATAGTATAATGTTCATGGTTGTTTGCACTGCCATGTTATAATCATTGAGTGTAAAAAATAATTTTACTCAGGATAGAACTGGTAATTTAGTTACCAGTGACAAAAATTTAAAGAAAGACACAAAAAACTGGATACAACTGTTTCTTTGGACAAATTCCAAAGGCAGCTTGTAAGATTCTAAGTTAGTAGTAGGAAATTCTCTCTTACTGTAAACTGAACATTTCATATCTGTCAGATGTGTAATCAGGAGAGTAAGTTCACGCACTGTATTTTCTGTGATATTTTTAAATTCATTTATAAATAGAATCATTCTGTTCTAGGCAAGTTGGCTGCATTAGAGAACATTAAGCAAGCAATCATAACTTAATTATTTTAGCAGTTGAAATTTACACTAATGTTTTAATTTCATATAGTTTTCAGTATCCTGTCCAAATCTTGTTGTTTTTTGAACTGCCTTTTACGTTTCACTGTATACTTAAGAAAATGTCGCATCATTTTTTAGTAGATTTCAGATTTAGTCATTGAGCAGCTGTTTTAAGTGACCCAGTATTAGATTTCTTGTTAGAAACTGAGGTACAAAACTATAGTTTCTACTTCAAGGAATTTATAGTTTAATAATTTATTTTGCTTGCCAGAACTTCACATATCTTTATTCACGTATCTTTATAAATGTTGCATTTTAATGTATAGTAAAAATAGAATGATACTCATTTTCTAAGTAAAATCTATATATTTTAAGTTCTTTCTTAGTTGCTCAGTAACTATTTCTGTGATCTTATTTTCCACCAGCCTTTTAGTATTAGAGCATAATGATTTCCCAGTTTAAAATGTGGCGAAATAAAAGTTGTTTTCTCTACTGTCTCAGTTTCAAGACCTCTTTTTTTTTTTTTGTAAATTGCTTTTCTGCATATATGCCACATTATAGGACAGTTTTTTCCTGGTTTGGTTAGCAGTTTTATTTATTAAATTTTTTTTGTTATGTCATGTTTACTGTTAGAAGATATTTGAAGATAGTTTAGTATTCTTTTCTGCATTGATTAAAATCATCCTATGCCGCTGAAGTTAACAAAAATTCTGCATGTAGACAAATGCATCAGTGTGCATATCAGTAGGGTGCCAGCTTATTTCCTCCCCATTCTAGATTTGACTGGGATGTGCTTATAAGGCAACAACAGTATATTTAATTAAGTTACAAATAGAAAATAGTTTTTCCATTTTGCATGTTTTGAGTTGGGATTAACTGAGTTGGGATTATTGTCTATAGACATCCCGTAAGAACAGTCCATTTAATTGTGGTGGTTTCTGTTGGAGCATTGATTGGCTTAGAGTGAACCTTGTGCAGTTTCATGAACACTGCTGAGTTTTGGATGGTGTTCTTTTCTTTACATAAAAGTAAATGTGAGTGTTAAAGAAACTGGAAAGAAAACAAGCTTGATGTTTTCTGGCATTTGGAAATGTAATTTCTAAGTAATAGGCCCTTGTTAGGTTCAGGATCATTTTCATTTGTTACAACTACTTTAAACATTTTTTTTTTCTGTTTAAACTAATTCATGTTCCATTGTGGCAAATTTTTAAAAATACATAGCTAAATATGGAATTAAAAATGACCCATATACCTGTCACCCAGAAATAATTGCTAACATTTTAATGTACATTTTTCTATTTCTTTTCTTGCATGTACAGATTTTTTGACTTAAAAAAAAATTGAATTAAACTTTTATATATGCTGTTTTGCTCCTTTCTTCTCTGAATAGGATATTGGTCTCCTACTATTGAACTTTTAAGTTGATTCTTTATAATATTACTATTTTAAGTAACACTGGGGCAAACATTTTTGTACATTTATCTTTGATTGCATCTCTGTTTTTTTTTTTTCTTCCTTTAGGATAGATTCACAGAAGTGGGATAACTGGATCAGAGGGTGGTTACCCTGTGTATAAGAGTGTGTGTCTCACTGCACCTTCAATGGCATTGAGTAGGTCAGTTTTTACAATCTTTGCCAATTTGATAGATAACTGTTAAAAATCTTGGGTGGTAATTGCAAACGCCTTTATTATTAATAATTTGTAAAACCATCAGAGAATATGATTAGTAACTTGTAGTCATCTTTGAAAAAGTTGGTTGGGATGAATTTCTTTGAAAATATTTTAGGTATGAAGGTACAAAAAGATAATCCTTGAAGTTGCAATTTGAACATTGTTCTTTATTGGAAAGAAATAGTACTTTAATGATCTTTTACTGAAATGACAAAACAGGAGAAAGCTTGTTTCATAGCGTGTAGTAAGTGGAAATAATTAAGTAAAACTAAATTATTCAAATAGACAAGATGGGGTAGTCACATAGTTAAGGCTGGGGAAGAAAACCAGCAATACTTACTTTTAGTGCAGTGACACTGGAGTTAGGCAACCTGGGCTCAAGTCCTTGCTTTGCCACTTCCTAAGTATATAGTGTGAGGCGAGTTACTGAATACATATATACTTATTACATATATGTTTTGATGTTTCTGAGCTTTGGCTCTTCGTCTTTAAAAGAAGAATAACTACTATGGGTAATACCTACTACATGTAAGATTATTGAGAGGATTGAAAATGATGTGTAAGACTGCCTGGCACATAGTAGGCATTTAATAAAAGCTATTGTTAAAAAAATGTTTTTGCCAGTTTTGGAGGGTGGGGCAGGAAATATCATTTGTATGTCCTTGTTTATATGAGTAAATGCAGAGATGCAAAAGGGCGTCAAACCATGGCAGCTGGAGGGGAGTGGTGGACATTCTTTATGGTGGGGAGGAAGGAGTCAAGATAGAAAGTTAATGACATGTCAGAGACAAGAGTATGATTTAATAGAAATTTAGGCTTGTGTCATTGGGAAATGTAGTGATAAGACCATAAGTACTGTTTGTGACTCAACTTTGGAAGTCTTTGAGAACTAGGTTGAGAAGTGTAGACTTTATTTAAAGCACAGAAAGTTTTGATATTAGGGAAATGACTATCAGAGCATTTGTCTTTTGGAAGATGACTCTAGCTATAGAATACAGAATGAGTCAAGGTAGACTTAAGACAGAGAGGCTGGTTTAGTAATAACAGAGGTAAGGCAAGAGCTGAAGATTTAACGGAAAACGGGAAAAGACTTAGGGGGACTTGTTGGGAGTCACTGTTGTGAAGATCTCTGGATCCGCTGGTGTATGCAATTTGGAGATGAAATTCAGATTAAAGAATCTCCATGGTGGAGCAAGGGGTCAAGTTCCCTCCCCTCCCCTCACTGTGAGGCTACTCCTCCCCCCACCACAGGACCCACATGGCACAGCAGAACTCTCCTGACCCTCAGCAGTGTATTTCAGTCACTGCCTGTTCTGCTTCCCACTCTGTCTCTGTCAAATCCTCTGGCACACACCACCACTGACACACACACAAACACACACACCCCTCCCCCTGCACGCGCTGAGCCTGCACCCCCCCATCTCTGGCCTGTACCCCAGCTGTTGTATGCATAAATAAATAAAATCTTTAAAAAAAGAAGAATCTTAGTTTAAGAGTTAGTCAAACTCTGAAAGAAGGTAGACACAGTACACGCTGATTGTCTACCTCTTTTTAAAAATTGAGTGGTAAAAGATTACTGTTATTTCATCTGTGCAAAGCATGTGCTTATGCTATTTCTTTGACATGCATAGTTTGCAGAAATCTTACACATTTAATGTGTTAAGTTCTTAGTTTACTGGGAATTCTTACTAGCAGATATTGTATTTCTAGAAGTATTAATGTGAAATTATTTTGCATGTGGTTTATTCACCATTCATGAATGCTGTTGGACTTCATGTCACGTGTATGAGCAAATATAATGAAAAGTAAAGCGTAACTTCATGATTGTTAATGCAGAGGATAGTGTAATATGGAGCAAAGTAATATAGGAAATAGACTATATGATCTTTTGAAAAAATACCCTTTTATTACTTCTTTCCTTTCGCCCCTTAATGTCTTAATTAAAATGAAAATGAATAATGTCATTCTTAGTCATTCTGGCACTTGGCTCTAGTTCTATTCAGTTGTATTTGCTCCTTGGCTGGCTGAATAAAACAGAAGTAGGTTCACCAGAAGAGTGATATTCTGTCTTTTGATAAATAAACTCAGCATGAGCAGTGAATTATTTGATTGCTGTCTTTCTTTAATATTATCATTGGAGAAAAGCAGTATTCAACTGAAAAAAAATTAAAAACACAGGCTTGTGGTACTTTCAAGGTGTTTACATTTTCTCAACCAATGAGTTGTCATAGCTTAATGTTTTCCTTTAGTTTTCAAAACTCAGAAGTAATGTCATTATTTTAACTATTTTTATTTAAATCTCTGGTCCTTAAGAGTCCTTGAAAACTTTTTAAAATTAATAAGCATTTGTAGCACACAGTATTGGGTATCGTAAGTGTATGTTACATTTTATAAATACTGTGTTTTTATATGAGGAATTGCAGAAGCCCAGATCTGTCCCAGGTAAATATGGTTTAATGTCACAAACTATAAGATTACTGCTGAGTATATTTTGAGTTGAAGATATTTCTGTCTATCAGCAGAAATCAGAACTGGTCATTCTTGGTACTGGTCACAACCTTTAGCTGAGAACAGAATCTTTTTGGTTTGCGTCATTCCAGCACTGTGGTGGCAGTTATGGCTTTCCTGTCTGTCTGTCTTAACATTTTCAGAGCCTGCTCGCATCTTGGCAAGAAAAATAAGTTATTAAATTGAGTCGCTAGCAACTCATGGTATACTATTAGAAGAAAATTTACAATTTTATGTCAGCCATACCTCAGTAAAGCTAAAGTTAAAAAGAAAATTCAATTTTTGTATGACGTGACATATAATGTGTGAAACTTGAATAGACATATTCTTCTATCCCGAAGGATTGAAATTAAAAGCAAATAAAGCCTGTTTGAATAGAATATCCAAAGAACTTTTTTAAAAACTTCCTTTTCAATCAGCCATTTTGTATGCTAAATATAAGTTCTTGACTAAGAAGTCAGAATCCTTCCCCAGAGTATTCTTAAAACAGTTTGGGTAGTCTGCCAGAAAATTGAGTGATTATTTGGGTGCCTTACTATTCTAGTAATTGGAGATAGAACTCCGAATAAGAATTGCTGTGATAGAACACTTTATACCGGTGGGAAGTGGTGGTGTTGGAGAGAAACAGTAAATAAGTAAGTTCGCAAGATGATTTCAGAGGTCATGGATACCATGAAGAAACTATAATAGAGTGAAATGATAGAGTGAACGAAGAGGGTTAGATATTGCGATGATGACACTGAATATGAGACTTGAATGGTCAAATCCAACATATGATGACCTTCAAGAAGAGTGAACCAGTCAGGGGACCCAGTTTGGTGCAAAACCCCTAAAAGGGGAAGCCGCTAGTCATGTCTGAGAAGCTTATTATAGTAAGCTGAGAAGACACTGATAGATAAGGTCAGCAAGTCACAAGTTACATGAGCCTATGGTGGATTTGGGTTTGAATTATGTTCTTTCAAATACAAAGGCAAGACACAGGATACCGCTGCCTACTTCTATGCACAAATATGTGTAAATTCAAAATGTTCAGGTGGTGATACTAATGATACTGGCTTAAAACAGATGTAGGGTAACCAGTATGTACACTAAACAAAGAAAATCACCAATTTATGGTACATAAATTATGTTTTTCTCAAGGGCTTATAAGAAATTATTTTTAGTGTTAATAAAAAAAAAACCCTTGTGAAATTAATTGTATGTTTGCTCTCAGATTTATATGGGTGAAATACTTTACCTTAACCAGTGCTTTTGTATTGACTCAAATCCTTGATGCTAATTACCACAACTCACTTATTGTGTTGATTTGCAGGCTGTTTGTAAAATAAAATACTGTGCTTGCTTCTCAAGATCTTAGCACTGAATTTCATTAGTTCGTATGGGTTTGACAAATCTAGAGTTCTGATTGGCCATTACTTACCTGATAAGTAAAGCGTCAATGCAATTACTATACCAAAGGAAAGCATTATATTTGTTTTGAAAGGTAGAATTGCTTACATCCATTTAATGTCCCCAACAAATATGTCAGATGCATATTATCATTGTCCATTTTTTTATGGATAACAAAACTCAAACTGTTTAATTATAGAGGATAATACTGACAGCAGACTTTCAAAAGAGCTACCACAGCACAAAGCACAGAACAGGTGACCAATAAATATTTGTACTTTCCTTGCATGCAAACTTGGGTCAATGAATGAGTGAATGACTCAGTGAATGAGTTTAAGTTTAGAGTGTTTTTAAATGGATCTTAATAGGAATGGATACCAATGAGATGAGGGTAAATACAGATAATTGAGATGGAAGTGGAAGGATGGGAAAGGGAAAGGATTGTGATAAGGAATTTACCATTGGGGAATGGAAACACGTGGGCGTTGCTCTACTAGATTGAGGAAAATATATTTTTACAAAAAGAAATGAAGTTGTTGAAATAAAGGCTTTGAAGAAATAAGTTGATACTGAAGATGTTGAATGGATAGAAAGAATGCCTTGGTTAGACCTGGTGGCCTATAGCGACCTTCGGAGAGGATATGATGAGTTCCACCGTTTGTGACAATATCACTGCTTCTTAAAGTATAGGCCCTGTCTTGTTGGCTTGAGGTGAAAGTACCAATAAACCTAGATATGAAGAAGAGGGATGCTTTTGTGAAGAAGGAGAATATTTTAACATTTGTTTTGAGTTGTTTGAGACTGAGGTTATAACATGACAGGTCTTTGAAGGCTAATCTTACAGATATTTTTGTTCTTGGTGTTCTCAAAGTGCCCTTTGTTTTGTCTTTTTCCCGCCAAGATTTGTGTGACAGTTTTTAAACTGTTCTTCTTTATATCCCGCTATTCTTCGTTCTGATCATATATCAGTTTAGTAATTACTTTCATCACCCCTGGTATGAAATGTTCATGCTTCAGAAAATTGTTTATATAAAGGACAAGTAGCAGTTTGCCCTGTTGATATGTATATATTAAAAATAGAGGTGAGTGAAACATTTTTTTTTTTAAAGATTTATTTATTTATGCATACAAGCACTGGGGTACAGGCCAGAGGTGTGGGGGGGTGAGAGGATTCACCACAGACAGAGTGGGGA
>JAGFMF010011645.1:6624927-6652012 GCA_019455555.1 Galemys pyrenaicus | reverse complement strand
CCCTCTCTGGCCGGCAGCAGGGATCGAACTCGTGCTGCAGTGGCTGCGGTCTGCTTCATAGTGCGTTGCTTAACCCACTGCGCCACCAGGGAGGCCCGAGTGAAACATTTTAAAATTTATTTAGGGATACCTGATTAACTTAAAAACCATGGGCAGGTGAATTTGAAAGGTCAGTCTTATGTTTCAGACCCACCTTTATTGTATGTTTAAAATTTTGAAATGTTAGATTATTTTGATGGTGCTTCTTTTACAGAGGTAAGCCTGGGACTTTGGTAAGTCAGATTTGGTCAAATAGTACACTCCTTTTTCAAAAAAGTTCTTGTGATTTTTATATATTGACTTTCACAGTTAAGACGTACATTTGTAAAATTGCTTTGTATTTTTTTTTTAAAGACTTACTTATTTATGCATACAAGAGCCGAGTTGTAGACCAGAGGTGCTGAGAGGTGAGGGGAGTCACCAGAGACAGAGTGGGGAACAGAACAGGTAGATATACTGAAACACTGCTGAGGAGAGCAGCGGGCGAGGCAGGAGAGATCTGCTGCACCATGTGGGTCCGCTCCCTGGCTGGGTATCAAACTAGTGCTGCAGTGGTGCCAGTAGCTAACCAGGGAGGCCTTCCCTTTGTATTTTAAATAAATGTTTCATAACTTTTAATTAGTACTTGGCTATCATAAGTTTTACATTGGCATATTACAGCATTATTCATGAACCAACCAAAATCTGCAGTTGAAACCATGGATAGTATGGTTTTAGGTGATTTAGGATTTTAGGTAATTTGGCCATTCTGTTTTTCCTCTGTAAAGTACCGAGTTTCCGTGGGCACCCCAAAAGAACAAAGAGCGGACACAGGGCTGCAATGGTCATGTAGAGCTTTAGTTACGCCAGCATGCTGGGGCCGACCGTTCAACCGTGACACGCAGGTCTGGCTGAGACAATCGACCCAGATAGGAAGTAGGATTGAGTTTTTATAGCCAATTTAGCCAATAGGCTGAGAGATCAAAGCCCGCGCAATGAGCACAGCAAATAGCTTTAAAGAGAGACATGTTTCAAAAATTTAAACTTACAGGAGATCCATTTTTGGCGGGCTCAGGCTTCTGCCCCATACCTGGGTGCACATGCTACGATAACATTGTTTCATAGCCCTGCCCTTAACTGTCCAGGAGAGCCTAAGGTATGGGATCAGCTGACCTGCTAGATACTAAGGTAACATTCTTGTTTCATCYGCCCTGCCCTTAACTGCCCAAGAGAGCCTAAGGTATGGGACCAGCTGACCTACTAGATAAGGCCTGTAGGTCGTTTTTCAAGTTTCAGTCAGCTAAGTTTAGACATAAACTCTGACTCTAACACCTCTAACACTTTAGACAGAAACTACTGTCATAGACAGAACAAGCTTGAGATCATGTCACTACACAGTGCAGTCTGCTGCCTGTGTAGATAAGGAATAGTATGCCTTAACACTGGAGATAATGAACCCATTGCTTTGTGGTGTTCTTAGCTGCTTTTGTTTAGTTTCAAGTGTACTGGGCTGTGCTAGTGTCTACAGTGAATTATCACATTTTTGATCTTTTTTTTGCAGTTCTAACACTTTCATTGCCACATATTTAATGTCTTCTATGTATTGACATGCTGAACATGGGCATGTGAAATTTTTTAATAATGCAAACAATATTAGTCAATAAAATTTAAAAATGATTTCTTTAAACATTCAAATACTTGCAAGAAAGAACTCTATATGAAAGACCAACCTTTTCATCTCCAGATGAGATTTTCACAGAATAAAAATGTTAGTTTGCAAGTAAGCCAAAGATTTCTAGAAAACCAGTCATAGTTACATTTATATTTACACTGTGTTTAGAAAAGTCTCCTACTGTTAAGTGAGAAAAAGCAGATTGTCAGTCTTTAACATATAATTTCAGTTCTTTCTTTTGCAAAATGACGGATTTCATTTGCAGAAGATAGGCTAAAAGGAAACCCCCAGAGATCAAATTTGTTATTGTGAAGTTGGCCTTACAGGTGATTTTTATTTTCCTCTTTAAACCTTTTATTTTCTCAATTTTATATGTTGATCATAGACTTTTTAGAGAATATGAAAGTCATACAAATTTTAAAGATGACAATTTCTAGGGGTAAATGAGTTTAGACCCTTTACAAATGAATTGATAGGTAGAATGCATTCCTGGGATGGGTGTATGTGATGATGAAGTCTGTACTTTAAAACTGTAAACAAAACTAAGTGCCGGTTTTTTGTTTTTGTTTTTTTTTAGTGTAAAGCGTGAGAGATAAGGGAAAATATATACTGTTGGTATCACTGTTTTGGAGACTTGTTTGATTCTTTTAACTCAGGTTTGCTTCAGTCACATCTATTTATATACTGGTTTAAGGATACTTGTTAAATTACAAAATTTAAATTTATCTATATAATTATTATGAACATTGAACATTTGAACATTTGGTCATTTGAAAATATTTTTGTGGTTAGCATGCAAAACACTTGGTCAAAGTGTACATTTAGTACCTAGACACTGTTACTTTACTACTTTTCAGTTTTTTCCTTTGCAAAATGGAAAAAGAACAATTCCTTTGTTAGACTTAGTGTGAGAATTAAACAAGTGTATCTGATATACAAAATCACTGAATGTCATTGCTGCTGTTATTATTACTGTCTCTAAAAGTTGGTATTGATGTCTCTAAGAAATTAAATTTTGGGCATTTGTAGTTTGACATTTCAGACACAGTTATTTAATGTGGGGCATTTGTAATCTGGTACAGGCAAAATTTTGAATCCTGCATACTCTAAGGCTCATGTGCCAAACAAGTATATTAACTAGAAAAATGAGGATAGCTGACAACACCCAGTTTTTATAATAATAAACAGTGATTGTTGTCCGCCACATGTTTAATTCTGATCATAGAATTAAAAGCCATTTCTTTGTGAGTAATGGTACCCTGAGAAAGCCAGTGGTTAATGCTCATTGTTGCAGATTTACCTGAAGTGAGTTTATTTTAGTGGCAAAGTTTGAATACTATTTATTTCTTTCATATTCTTTTTTAAATTATTTTTTTGGTACACATTCATTTTATTTATTTATTTTTTAGATTTATTTAATTATATTTGACATCATTTGTAGTCCCCAGGGAATTCCCACCACCATTTCACCTGTGCACCATCACCTCAGTCCTTTGTGCTCTTTCTGCCCTCATCCCAGTCTCAACCCACCCCCCAATTGCCGCCTTGCCCCCCACCATGATCCCTTTGGCTTGTCTTTGTCCTTTTGTTCTTGTGTGTTTTTTGTTTCTTTGCGTGTTTGTTTGTTTTTGGCAGTGCCTTGTACTCAGCAGAGAATGAGTAAGAGGGTCTGTTTGACAGTTTGTGAAGAAATTTGAATCTTCTAGTTTCTTTAAGTTAGAAAGGATTCCTAGATTAGGGGATTCAGGTTACTTTTATTTTTATCACTTCAGTGCATCATTTAAAAATTTTCTTAGACCAAATTAAAATATATCTGTCGGAATTTTGTATTGGTATAGAGTGGTTTAAATGTGCCTCATTTAATGAAACCTACTACTCCACCCATAGAAATACTGATTTTATTAGCTCTGCAGTAGGGCCAAGGAATCTATAGGTTATTTCTGCTGGTGACCCAAGATGATTCTGATGCAAGACTTTTTTCAGCTTCTTTCACTGTATATTTTTATTTTACTATTATATGTAAAAAGATAGTCTTTTATTTTTAAAGCCTTGGGAGTACAGGAATAAATTTTACATTTAATAATGGCAATGTATGCCTTAACTTTCTCTGTTTGCCTTTTAATTACTTAAATAATACATATGACTTATTCATACCCAAGTTCATTGTTGAAAAAATGAGAAAGTACCAATAAACAACTTTTTTATAGTTATTACTCCTCCCTCCCCAGTCTTTTAGATTTTTTTCTAATTGTCCCCTTGATAAAACTTTAATACTACTGACATACTATGTATTAGTGTGTGTATATATATAATGTGTAATATATATCTATACTTCTCTTAAAAAGATTTATTTATTTATGCATTCAAGAACTGAACAGGCCAGAGGTGTTGGGGATGAGAGGATTCACCAGAGACAGAGTAGGGAACAGAACAGGCAGACAGACTGAAACACACTGCTGAGAGGAGCAGTGGGTGAGGCAGGAGAGGTCTGCTGTGCCATGTGGGTCCCCTCCCTGGCTGGTGGCAGGGATCGAACTCGTGCTGCAGTGGCTGCGTTTTGCTTCACAGTGTGTTGCTTAACCCACTGCGCCACCAGAGAGGGCCCTATATCTATACTTTTTGCACTAAAAGAGTGAAAATAAATTTATCCCTCAAGAACTAATTTTCACCACTTGAGGATGATATTGTCCTTTTGAAGAATGTATGCAATAAAATTAAAACCCTTAACTTTACCTCCCAGCCTGTTAACATTACAGAATTCATCTTTCCTAGAGGTTTTCAATGCATGTTTATTTTTTCCTTAAAAAATGAGCTCATTCATATTTCACCCTTTAAAAAATATGTTGTAAATTTTTTCATGAAAAATATTTTAATAATACCTAATATATAAGTAATCTGAGTACATAGTATTCTATTTTGTGAAATTGCCACCATATCTTTACATGACTTCCTATAATTTTAATTTTTAACATAAATTCTAAGTAAAATTGCCTTAATCTAAGACAAACACTTTTATATAGCTGTTTTCTGTCTTTTAAAAAAGAATGCAGGGGCCTCCCTGGTGGTGCAGTGGGTTAAGCAACGCACTATGAGGCAAACCGCAGCCACTGCAGTAGGAGTTCAATCCCTGCTGCTGGCCAGGAAGGGGACCCACATGGCGCCGCAGACCTCTCCTGCCTCGCCCGCTGCTCCCCTCAGCAGTGAACTTCCGTTGATCTGCCTGTTCTGCTTCCTGCTCTCTGTGGTGAATTCTCTCACCCCCCCACCACACCTCTGGCCTGTACCCCAGTGCTTGTATGCATATATAAATAAATCTTCAAAAAAAAATAAAAATTGTGACTAATTGCTTTTTGCCTAAGATATTTTGGTCATTTTTTCATACTTCAATGCATAATTCCACCAAATTAAAAAATTTTTATTGCTCTAACTTTGTATTATAACATCATGTAAATTTCAGGTATATATTGAAAATCAGCATGTTCACCTCTAGATCTATCTCATTTCATAAAACAATATTCTGTGGTGATGTGCAGTAATTTATTCATTCTTCTATTGAAGGGCCTTTTGTTTTTGACATGCAGCTTTGTTCAGTTTTCCTGCATGTCCTCATTTATAGTGGAATTATCAGGTAATTTAAGAATTGGAAGTACTTCATATATTCAAATACCTTTTTGGTCCTTCTCTTCTTTTTCATTACTCTGGTCTTTCTGAAATTGATAGTAGATTTTAATTACTATAATTTCATAGCATTAAACATTTATGAACTGGAACTATAAAATATTAAGTAGGCAGATTTTATATTTTTCAGATTGCCGGTTACAGTTTAATTTTGGCTAGGATTTTTGTTTTCAAAGACAAGTATGTATGTATTTTAACTAGATGAGACAAATGCAGATTATTGAGATTTTTAGGCTTTAACTTTGAATGCTTGGCAGTAATTTGCAAGTCTAGATGCACCTCTGAAGCTGCAAAGTGAACAAGTAAGTTGAACTGTGAGATTTCTGGGAATACGTGGAACCACACTTCTGTCAAATAGCCCTTTTAAGCTTTAGTTTATTGATTGAATTATATTGGACATATTCTAGCTCTGCTATCTAATTTTATATTCCTTTATTGTGGTTAACCACACAGATATACTCATGCTCTTCTTATATTTCTAGCCAAGTGCTTGTTTTATTTATTTTTTTTTAAGATTTATTTATTTATTTATGCATACAAGAGCTGGGGTACAGGCCAGAGTCACGGGAGGTGAGAGGATTCACCAGACAGAGCAGGGGGCAGAACAGGCAGACTGACTGAAACACACTGCTGAGGGAGCAGCGGGTGAGGCAGGAGAGGTCTGCCGCGCCATGTGGGTCCCCTCCCTGGCCGGTGGCAGGGACCTAACTCATGCTGCAGTGGCTGCGGTTTGCTTCATAGTGCGTTGCTTAACCCACTGCGCCACCAAGGAGTCCCCCCTAAGTGCTTGTTTTATATATCTCTGTTGCTTCTGCTAATTTTTAGTTGCTTTAGACAAAAATCACATTTTAGATTTTACTTTTTTAACATACCGTGCAAGAACATGACTACACAAGGAGAAGCAGCCTGTTTTCCACTTGATTAAATGAAGAACCATGACCCAAAGCAAGGTGTACCTCTGTCACAAGCCTAAGCGGGTGTGGTAACATCTCAGTCCTAACAGAGATAGTCGGTCAGTAAGCAGCCTGTTTGAATTGTCTATGTTTTTGGTTAGTCTCCATCCTATGGTGAGTGTAATACTCCCGGGACATCCAGATTGTGATTTTTGTCCATTGAGGTTTACCACGTAACCAGATTGGAGATTTTATTTGTTGGTGCAAAATCTAACTTAAGCATTTTGTTGATGTCCATGAAACTGGATTCTTAGAATCACAGCTGCAAGCAAATAACCACCTATATGACCACCTGTGCTTGAGCTTTAACTCATTAGGACTTTAGACCTTTGGCCAAGCCCTTTTGATTGCTTGGATACTGCCTTACCCATCCCCATTAATACTACTTGTTTTCTCAAGTCTGAAGCCAAATTTAAAACTTCAGATCTATTTTAAATAATAGCTCATATAAGGAGGATACTTGACTTTCACTAAATGCTATGTGAGATTAGTATAACTGATGATAATAAAAGTTGAGTGTTAAGACATTTGTGTTTGTAAGACACATTGTTCTCATTATTTAAAATATTTTCCCTATAAGTATTGTGATAAATTAATTATCAGTAAATACATTAACTGCCATCTGGTAGAAAATATTTTTTTCATAGGTTTGTTAAAATACCTATCAACACTTAACATAGAAGTTGGGAGAATTTTATATTTTGTGTTCTGACAAAAAAGTAAATTAGTTTTTAGGAAAGTTTTAATTACTTTTTATAAGTGCATTATATAATTAATATCCTGTTTGAAGACAATTAAAGTAATCCCTGAACATTCTTTTATATACCAGCTTTTTAAAATTTATTTTTAACTAAACAAATTATACATTCTAAAAAATACAGATGAGAAAAACAGATCAATTAAAAATACAGATAAGGCAAAAATAATAGTTACCAGTTTGTTTCATGTATAATTACAGAATTTTCCTGTTTACATACATACATGTATATATAGAAATACTCAGTTTTGTTTTCATGCTTGCTTTTTTAAATTTTTAGATGTAGAAGTGAAACATGAAGACTAGAAATGTCTTTACTAGCATGCTGTGAAACTAAATAGAAATAGATTCTTCAAAGACAAGTTTTTCAAGTTTCCCAATTTCGAACTGCTCTCCTACACTCACCTGAATTATTTTCTTTTAATCATTACTCTTGCCTTTCCATGAAAGAGTAGTGTAGTGTGATGGACCTCATTCAACCCTTGTTTGGGACTGTACCTTAGAATTAACTGAGGAACTTTGAGAAATACCCAATGTCCAGAGGTTTTTAATTGGTCATGATGAAACAAGATGTGGGAGGAGAACATATTTTATCTTAGTTTACATATAGAAGCTTGCCTGAGCTTCTGAATTCAGGTAGGCATAGGGATTGATGAGGATTGAATCCACAGGGGCATCTTCCTCAGTTTCCTACCTTCTAGAAGTAAGTTGAGCATTGGCCTTTGTAGTTCCTCACATTCTCTAAGGAGGGCACTGCCACCAATTTCCTCATTTATTCTAATGTTGGTCCACCTGTGGCATTTGTAATACTTTAATTCTCAGAAAAATTGACGTTTATGCTGAATAGATCAGATAGATAGAGATATGTGATAAATAGTGTGGTGTTGTGGTTAACCATGCAGATTGCTAGAGCCAAATTTTCTGGGTTGTAATCCTGGTTCTGTAATTTATATGTTTTGGGCCTAGACAGGCTTGTTTTAATCTCTACTTCATTTATAAAATGGAGATAGTATTTGTCTCTACCTCATAGGAATGTTGTGAGGATTAAAATTTTAATGCTGTATAGTGTTCAAAACTGTATTTTGTACATGCTAAGTATAATAATAGTGGACGATTTATTCTTTTTAAATATTCTCTTTTCTAACACTTTAGACCTTTGTGCATTCTTCTTAAAGATAAGTTACTAGTTCTTCTGATAGAGCCAGTGTCAGCAAATTTTTTTTCCTGCAAAGGATCAAATAATAAATATTTTAGGTTTTTAGGGTTATGCAATTATTCTGTTGAAATAAATACTCAATTCTGCTCTCATAGGACAAAAGCAATCATAGATACTGCGTGCAAATGAACATGGCTTATGCATTTTATAGACACTGGAATTTGAGTTCATATAACTTTCACATATCACGAAGTACTATTTTTCTTATGATTTAAGAAAATCGATCATCTAAAAATATGAAAACCACTCTTAGTTTATAGGCCAAACAAAAACAGTGGACCGGATTTGGCCTGCAGGTCAGTTTGCTGAACTTTTGAACTAGAGTAAAGGAACCTACACATTCTGACTTACTTTAGACACCCTTTCTTCCTTAAGTGTGCTTTCCTTCTTTAATTTCTCTGTTCTGTGGGGGAAACTAGAAGATGAATTTTATTGCTGTCAGGTTCAGATTTAAAAATTGAACTTACAGCTTTGCTCTTAGACTGTTAGAATGTCTGAAAGTGAGCTCTTCTGTGGACCTTCCTCCTGAAGCCGTGACATATATAACTGTACTTAGGATTCTTTGGTTGCAAGCAACAGAAATAGATGTCTTGTCTCAGCACAAAAATGTAGAAAGTTTATATTAGGGATCTCCAGAAAAACAGACCTAGCAGGCATACACACACAGAGACACACCCATATGTGTAGATGCAAAGATTAATTGATTGATTTCAAAGAACTGACTATGTGATTGTGGTAATTGGCAGCTCCAAAATGAGTAGGACAGGCCAGCTGGAAAGCTCTGGAAGTCTTTGGCAGAATTTTTCTTCGGTAAAACCTCAACTTTGCCATTAAGGGCTTTCAATTGACTGGATGGGGCCTCCCTACATTATTGATTATCTCCTGATTTAATGTTAACCACATTTACAAAATACCTTCACAGTACCTAGAACACATCTAAATTAGTGTTTATCTGGGTACTGTCACCTAAATGAACTGACACATACAACTACCATCACATAATTCAGTAAATGTTTTTCCAGTGAAGGGGTAAACAAATGGCTAAAATGGTTAACTGAAGTAGAAAATATTTTTTGAAGGATGTTGAATAATAGCATTTAAGTCAGAAATGAGCATGCAGACCTCAGGAAACCCCAAGAAGAACCAGAGCAGTTTGCGGGGCTTAGCACCGAGGATGCAGGAACAAACAGTGTCTATAGTGTATCACAGTTAGAATAAATCAGCTCTAACCACATCTCACATCATTTTGCTCAAGATTCAAATTCTTAGGAAATTCAGCCTGATTTGATCGATTGGCCTCACTTGAGACTGAGTCAGGGGTTTCCTTTGCCTAGTGGAGGGCAGCAAGTCTACCATGACTGACCTTCCCACCAGAATTGCACGTGTTATTTCTCAACAGACAGCCAGGGTCTCTTACCAGGAGCAGGAGGAAGGAATATTAGACATGCAAAAATAACAGGTGTTCTCTTAAACTCTTGATGTCCACTCACATAGAGTGACAGCTGGTGAGGCCAATATGGACATGGGCCAGGTCATGGAGAACTTTCCATACCCTGATGATGAACTTGGACCTTACCCTGTAGAATAATGAACCTTTTGAGAGGGCATAGACCCCATTGAGAATTTCAGTTTTTTGAACCAAAATTTGGGCCCTATTCTTCTCTTTAGAAAGTTATGGTTATCGCTTCTCGGCCTTTTGGCTAAGATCAAGTGTAGAAAGTTATGGTTTACAAATTTCTGTTTTGTTTTTGCACAGCATTTCAAGAGATTGTTATACCTTCTAAAGTCTATCCATGACTGGTAGGAAGGACTACTAGCTTAACTTAAAAGGTTAAGAATTCAAGGGGAAAGGGTGATATGTACAATGTAAGGATTTTAAACAGGAACCTTGATAAAACTACATGTAAAGTAAGTCATTTTGGTTATATTGGAGGATGGATTCAAGGAGTGTAAAACCAGACGCTTAAAGACAATCACAATATTACATCTCCCTCAGCTTTTGATACTTGCACTTTGCATATCTTGATGATGTTTAATTCCTTTGATTTCTCATGGACGGATTTGTTATTTAGTTAGGAGATGCTCCTGTTGCATCTCTTTTGGTTAAGAGGGTGCTTACATCTCTAGGAATGGGGAAGATGTATTAATTAATGCAGAGTGAAAAGGGTGAAAAAATTTCTAAAAATATTTAGGAGATGAACTCCATGACAAAATTTTAGAGGGAATTAGTAGAGGGCAAGTAGAAGAGTAGACCTTAAGTATGAGCAGGGATAGTTTCATCTGGTAAGTAGAACTTGAAGGAAAAAGATGATAGTCACTAGATTTGATGTGCTTATCATGAGAGGAGGGAGAGGGAGGGCAAGTGGGACAAAGGTAAGTAAGAGACGGACGTGCACCACAAAGGCCTAGGCGAGCTTCATTGCGAGGCCTGTCAGTAGTGACATCGGTTACATGATGGTGTTTTCTCCAGCAATAAAGGAGGAACTTAGGATTTGGTTTTAGTTGATGTATACTAGCAGGTCTGGGGGAAACCGCAGGAATACATGGACAAGAGAGGCTTGGGTAAAGAATAACTCAGAGATGGTAAGGATGATTAAAAAGCAAACACTTGCAGGACACTGCTCTGTCCTAGGCATATTTTAGGTGTACTCTAAAATACTAACTCAAAATAATCCCGTGAAGTAGACACTGGTATCCCATGGTGAAACAGGGGCACAGAGAGGTCAAGACATTGCCTCAGATTACAAAATAAGTAAAGTGACAGGCGTATTTCAGACCCAGAGGGGTCAAGGGGATGAGGACCCCTCAATGGGACAGTTGTAGGACACAGTACGAACCAACAACCACAGAATTTATTCACATAGGAAGTGAGAAAGGGAGCAAGCCAAGAGAAAGAATGAGCATGAATTGATAGCCTGGCACGTGGCTAGATGTATTATGTTCCATCCCAGATTGAGTCTATGGTGCAGAGACCAGAGTCCAAGCAAATTTAGCCATGGCAAGATGGCAGCTGGCCTGCTCAGCAAAGCAAGCAGGAGCCATAGCATGGAACTTGGCTGTCTGCTGAGGCCTGAGGGCAAGCTAGCGCAGAATCACACACAGTGCAAGAGAAAGAACAAAAAGGGCAGAGTAGGTTTCTGCTCTGTCTTCTAAAGTTCCTGTGGCAGTCGCCGTCTACCCTTCAGCTCTGGAGCATCCTGGCCCAGTGTACTCCTCAGGGCACATGGCACCTGGCAACACAGGAGCACAAGGTACATGTTGGAGCCAAGCAGTCTGAGGGGCTGCAATGGAGCTGGAAGCCCCTGTGCAGGGTAGCTGTATCTCACAGTCACTGTGGCCCACCAGATTGACTGGGAGGTACTACATTTTTGCAAATATTTTCCAGGATTAATATTCCTTTCTAGTTATATTTTCCAAGCAGACATGTTTCCCAGAGTACATGTACTCAAACTAATTTTCATGGTTAAAAATATCTACAAACTGATCAGACTTCATTTTTAAGGAAACTATTATAATATATTGGTTTCTGCAAACAGGCATCCTCACTATATATCAGACCTTGCATTGATGTATACATACTGTAAAATGAGAGGAGGGGAAGTGGAGGTGGGATTACTTGGTTATGTTATTGGATAGTGGATGCAGCTGAATGATTGCAAATACTTCCCAGTGATCATTTCTGTCTACAAACAGTATTTGGACTGTTAATGTAATCCACCGGAGCAGATGTTTTAACACATTTTAAACCAGTGACTGTAAATTCCATGGAGTGGACTTTCTTAAAAAATTCAGTATTCAGTCATGGGCCTCCCTGGTGGCGCAGTGGGTTAAGCAATGCACTATGAAGCAAACCGCAGCCACTGCAGCACAAATTTGATCCTTGCTACCGGCTGGGGAGGTGACCCACATGGCGCAGCAGACCTCTCCTGCCTCACCCGCTGCTCCCCTCAGCAGTGTGTTTCAGTCAGTCTGCCTGTTCTGCCCCCTGCTCTGTCTGGTGTATTCTCTCACCTCCCCGCACCTCTGGCCTGTACCCCAATGCTTGTATGCATAAATAAATAAATCTTAAAAAAAAAAAAAAAAGAAAAACATCTAGGCAGTTTCTCCAAAAAGCTAAACATAGTTACCAGCATATGATCCAGCAATTCCATTCCTTGGTGTATACCCAAGAGAATTAGAAACATGTGTCCTCATAAAATTTGTATACCATGTTCATAACAATATTTGGTCATAACAGCCAAAAAGTAGAAATAACTGAAATGTCCTTCAACTAATAGATAAATAAACAAAATGTAGTGTAGGCCTTGATAAAATTCAGCCATAAAAAATGAAGTACTGATAACATTCTACAACATGATTAAAAAATGTAAGTGAAAAACGTCAGACACAAAAGATTCCATTTATAGAAATGTATAGAGTAGTCAAATCCATAAAAATAGAAAAGTAGATTCTATAGAGCCTGGGGCGAGGCGAAACAGGGAGTGACTCTTAATGGATCCAGGGTCCTTTTTAAAGTAATGAAAATGTTTGGAATTGGTTTTGTGATGGATGTAAAACAGTGCTAACGTAAACAGTGCCAAGACTGGGTGACAAACAAATCACTGTGGGTTCTCACCAGTACACTCATAATTACAAGGTACTTACTACTCAGGCTCAGGGTGTAACAACAACAGGGTTTATTAACATAGGGGTAATTGGAAAAAAGGAAAAAGTTCCTAAGACCACAAATGGCCAGAAGTTCAAATCAAAGACAGCTCGTACCAGCTGGTACTGTCCTTTAATGAGAGCCTGGAGCCAGTAGAACACCAGCAAGTGGTAGACCAAGATCCAACTCCTGGTGGCAGACAAAGATGCTCACAGAGTGCTGAGGTGGCACTATAGCAACCAGTGGTACCTATTCAAAGGCCAAGCTGGACAGTGCCAGACCCTGGGCCAGACAGTGCCAGAGGTAGTAGCACCAGGAGGTGGTGCTAGAGGATCAGGAGCAGTAGACTGCTCTCAGAGGTAGCTGGACACAGGTCAGCTGTGCTCAGCCACAGGTAGGTAAGCAGTGCTGATGGTACCAGAGTTCATGTACTAATATTAGAGCCCTTGAGAGCTGTTGACATAGGCCAACAGTAGATAGCCCTTCTAGAGACAATGGGAATAAGCCATTGATGCCAGACAGTAGGTGACATCTGAGGCAGGGCTGGAGGGCAGGAGGCAGGCTCCAGTTTGAAGCAGAGATCAAATGGAAAGGTCCTACAGGCCCTTGAAGTTCTTCAGGGGGTCTGGACAAGTCTTCCCAATAAGTCTATTTGTGAAGGTCTTTTTCTGTGGAGTTTGACTATCTGAATGCCTTTTCCAGGAGAAGATCCCGATGAATCTGAACCTCTAGACCTCTGGCAGTCTAGAGTGGAAGCCTCTTGGCTTATATCCCCTGCCTTTTAAGCCTGATTAATCTGTTTACAACTCTGACTGTCTGGTGCCGGTCAAATGCCGATGAGATTGGTTCATTTTACAATCCTTAATGGTCTCGAAAGTGAAGCCCAGCCTGTATGCACAGACCCAAACTGTGCTGAGGTTCAGCAGTCTCATTTGCACCAGACTCTGGGAAGCTGCAGCCTGAGCTGGCTTCAGCTCATCCAAGTGGCCCTCATCTGCAGGCTGAACACCAGCCTTTAAATCTGTTTATGCCTCGAGGTAGCAGCAGCTGTGGGACTTCTGTTTCATTTGTGTACAACCTTGTAAATATGATTTAAACCACTGAATTGTATACTTTAAAATGATGAGTTTTATGGTATGTGCTTTATATCTCAGAAAAAGAAAACGTAACCAGAGATTAAGAAGTAATAAAAAGATATTGAAAGGTCAGGTAAAGAGGAAAAGACTGCAGGAGTGAACTAATGGCTATAACTTTGATGTGTGGGCTTGAAATGCACCCCAAAGGGCATGCCTCCATGTGTAGAGTAAGAGGAAATGGGCATGGTGTTACAGATCTTAGGGAAAGGGTATAAACCAGTGTATTGGTGTTTGACAGAAGAGGATTAAGTGGTGAGACAGGGAGAAAGACAAACTGAGACCCTTGCGCTCTCATGACTTCTAGATGGGCATATTTAACTGAATTGGTCTGCTAAGGATCATGCTTTGCTCTTAATGGGATAAATTATATATTCTTCTAGCCTAAGGCAGGGATATTTTAATTTCAGTCAGAAAGCAAGATGGCCATCTGCCATGAGACTTTTAACTGGTTACTATAAAGATTTTAGCTCTCATATGCTTTGAGGAGTTTACTGCCACTTTGAGGAGTTTACTGTGTTTTTTAACCAATTTCAAGTCCTACAACGTTGTCTAACTTTTTGCTTGCCAGACAAAAATCTTAATACTGTTCTTCATACTTGCCACTTTATTCAATTCCTTCATGTATATCGCCTCATTTTTCCACTCACTAAACCTATGATGGTATCATTTCTCATTTAAAGATACAAGAGGCCATATAATCCAGTAACTGGGAGGCAGGATGTGGACACAAGAGTCTGAAAACCTAGGTTCTGCCATTTGATTATGTGTGTGTATTGATGACTTTTATTTACCCTCTCTAGGTTATACATATGTGGCTTCCCTTATGTAATGCGATGATTATAGTATTTTAAAGTATTTAGAATCAGTTGTGGTGTATAGTAATATTTAGTCCTCAATAATTGTTATACTGTTACTTGCATTGAAGTAGTTGAAGTCCAAAGTCTTCTAGTTGATATGTGGTAGAGCAAGCACTTAAATACAGGAATTCTGAATCCAAGTCCTGTTTTTTAGGTACTTTTTCGAGGTTTACTTTATACTTACTACCACATTGAAGCTTTCCAAACTAGCGCAAGAGACCTTCTAACATCTTACAACAGAACTTTTATTCCTGACCCCAACTTTTTGCTTTAATCCACTGATAACTAGTACTTAGCAATTTTAAACTAAACTGCAAGCTATGAAGGGAAAATGCAAAGGAAAATTTACATTTAACATAATAAAAATTACTTAGACTATGATAAAATAAAAGTAATAACAGCTGGGGGAACAATCTATAATTATCAGTCATATGGGTGGTATCCTTAATAAATAAACAATATTGACCAAATGATAGGTAAACAACTTTTTTCAAAAACAAATGAAAAAAGAAAATAGGCAGTTGGCAAAAGGGAAATGACATAGCTGATCAATATTGAGAGTTTAACCTCACCAGTTGATCAAAAAATTTTTAAATAGGGTAATACATTTTTATGATAATTGACAAAATAAGATATCTTTTAAGTTAACTTAGAAACATTTAAATTGAAACTATGGGGTAAGGCTAAAAGTATGGCTAAAATGTGTGCACAAAGATTCCTTGCACCTTTTAACAACAAAATATTTGGACATATCTAACAAAAAAGGATAGCCAAATTATTGTACATTTATTGCGATGTTAATATGCATTTTATTAAACATTTTTATGACAACAGTAAAAATCTGAGAGGTTTGGGGCATTCAGTATTGTGCCGCTAACCTCTTGTGTCAGGTCATGAGATGGTCTCGGCAGTAGTTCATTTTGGACAAGCTTTTACTGAATGGCTCTTAAAAGTTTGATGTACTCAACTTCTGTCTACTGTAAAAATAAAACAAAACCCCTCTTGAAACCAGTTCTTTTCCCCTCGTAGTGACTCCAGTTAACTCTTTCAGCAAATGCATGAAAATGTTTTCCTTTTATGCTCTGTCCAGTTTCTCCTATTCCCTGAACCCAGCTTTCGTTCTCTGGGTTAGTTCTCAGCAATGAACTCAGGGCTCCAGTGACCGCCAGTGGTCAGTTCTCATCCTCATCTTACTTGTCAGCAGCATGTAATAGTTGATTGCTACCTCCTCTTTGAAATGTTTTCTTCTCTTTTTTCCCAGGAAACCATATATATGGTTTTCCTCCTTAGCTTTAGCTCACTGAGCTGCTGCTGCTTGTCCTTTGCTGACTCTTCTAGTTGAGATTTATTTTTTTAATGTTGCAAAAGTTTATTTAACAAACATTCATTAAGAAAATGTACATGATCCAGATTTTGTGTCGTCATAGTAAAAGATTGCTGTCGACAGGGGCCATGTGGATGTGCTTGATTTCTCTGGTAAGCACAGCTGCTTTTTTTTTTTTTTGCTTATCCGAAGTCCTCTAACGTGATGATACTGTTTCCTCATGTTTCCACCATTCCAGTATTGTTCTGTTGCCCACCAGTTGCCATCTGCTCATATTCATCTATCCCAAGATTCTTGTATTCTTTGGACGTGTCTGCCACCATTTAATTTAAGTGATATAATTAGGTGCCACCATTTAATTTCTGTCCATAAATCTTTTCAGCTCGGGAAGATGTACTTAAGCTGTCTACTCTGAGTTCAAAGATACCTCCCGATAAGTTTCTACGTTAATCTGATGAATTGTATTTTTTTGATTAAAAAATTGTGGTAAAATAAATATGACATGAAACTTAACATTGAAACCACCGATAAATGCACAGTTCAGTGGTATTAAGTACATTTACATGTTTGTGAAACTGTTCACACCATCTCCAGAAATTTTCATCTTCCCAAACTGAAACTCCACCCATTTAGTTACTAAATCCCCATTCCTGTCCCACCACCCCAGCCCCTGGCAGCTTCCGTTCTACTTTCCATCTATGAATTTCTGTTGACTAAGCTGGGTAACTTAATATAGGTGAAATCATAGTGTATTGTCCTTTTGGGTACTGAATTAACTTAGCTTAATGTTCTCAAGGTTCATACATGTTGTAGCGTGTGTCGGAATTTCCTTCCTTTGAGTCTGAAAATATTCCATGATACGTACAAACCACAAATAGATGATGAATTTTGTATATCATCTATTGATATTATTTATCATCTATTGATAGACACTTGCATTGCTTCTGCTTTGGTTCTACTGGGAATAATATGTTGTGAGCATGGGTGTATTCCAAATATTTGTTTGAATTCCTGCTTTTAATTCTCTTGGGTATATACCCTGAAGTGGAATTGCTGCATTGTATGATAATTCTATTTTTAATGTTTTGAGGAGCTACCATACTATTTTTCATGGCAGATGTACTGGTTTATATTCCCATAGGTAGTGCATCAGGGTTTCTTAAAATAGTACCAAATCATTAGTGTCATAACTGTAGTGTTTTGGAGGACAGTCACTATCTTGATTAAATTTTTCTAAAAATCACTCTAGCTTCATTGTAGGAAAAGGATTGGAGGGAAGAAAGGATGTGGACGGACCAAACGAGAGGTTATTAGTCATCCAGGTGTAAGTAAACTGGTAGTAACAATCTGCTGGTGTTGATGGCCATACAAAAGCAATGTTTGGAACAGCTTGATTATTATGAAGAAATTTACTGATTAACATGTAGTTAGCAATTCAGATCTCTTACTTGCCAGGTTAAAAATCTCCCATTTACAGAACCTCCACTTGGTTCCATTACGAAACAGTAGATTCACTCACCCACTTGTAATTCTTTTTCAAAATAAATCCTAGAAATAATACAAATCAGTAATTATGTATCTTTTGTATATTTCTTAGCATTAGACACAAAAATCAAGGATTCTTAAGTCAGTGTGTTTCAGTGGCTGTTTTTCAAACGTCGTCAAATTGATCTCAGAAAAGCAAGGTTTCATATTTACATATATATAAAATGTGTTATACTATTTAATTACCAGAAACAAGTGAAGCATTTTATCAGCTTTGCTTTTTTGTTAATGAGCAAATTGAATATTAATGAGTCAAATAATTTCTGCAGGTTTGCATACCTTACAAAGCTGGTTTTAGCTCAGGTATGCTTGCATAAAGTTATTTCCTCTTGATCAAGAGTTGTTAATTTGGGTTCACTTACCCCTCTGTATTTATGGGTGTCAGACTCAAGGTTAAAAATAATTATGTTTTACTCTTCTGCCTTTTGATTTAGGGTTCCTAATCTGATCGTTCTATCTATTTTTATATTACCTTTCTATAGTTCTTAAAAATATCAAGATACTGTAGCTACAATGGTAAAGCAGGGATAGTAGTAGTTATTTTTTTAAGTGGATATTTATTGGCACTGTGCTCAGTTCCATATATGCATTACCTCATTTGATTTTTATAGCAACATTGCTGAACTGTGTCCCTTGCTTTAAGATTAATCCTGTCTCTCAAATTCCAACCCCATTTCTTGCTCTCCTAACTGGTCTCCCTGCTCCAGTTTCTCATGCCTTTGTTCCAACCTACACCATGCTTATAAACCTTAAGTAGTTTTCCTCCTCTGATAGGAAAGTTTCAAGTTCTTAGCATAACATGCTTTAGTAGCTTGCTAACCTATTGTTAAAACCACATTTGTACTCCTTCCTTTCCCTCTAAATGTTCAACCATACAGACATTTGATTAGTTTTTTTGTTTTTGTTTTTGTTTTTGTGGGTTGTTGTTGTTTGTTTTTTGTTTTTTGTTTTTTCATTAAATTCTTCCCTCTTCAATCTGCCTTTTTTCATGGACTTCCATGTCTCTATCCCCACACACTTCCTCTTTTTGACCCTCAAGAAACAACATGGTACATTCATAGTGAAAAATTTCCCTTCTTTCCATGCCTCCCTCACTCTTTAATTTCCTCCCACAGATAGTCTATACATATGCAAGTGTCTGTGTACATATCTGAGTAGAGGTAAGTTAGCATGTTGCTTAAAGAATGTGAACTCTGGAAACAGGTTGCTAGAATTTGAACCATGAGTTATCAGATGTATGGCTTTGGCAAATGACTAATACAATTCCTCATCAGCTTTTTGTGAAAATTTCTTATAGCAGTACCTGTCACATGGTAAGCGCTCAATAAGTGTATGCTATTACTGTTATTGTAATTATGTAATAAACCATAATATATTGAAGAGAGAGTGACATTTAAAATCAACCCTTAGATTTGAATATAGTTTTCTAGTTATTCTGTGCCCAAGTCATGTAACCCAAGGTAAACCTATGTGAGTTTCCCATCTTTATTATGGGAGTGATACACAGTTTTCATTTTGATGAGCTAAACATTAAAAAGGATAGAGCTTTGTAAATGGCAAATGCTATACAAAGTTTACTTGCTATTGATCACATTATTTCTCTTCCAGGAAAGGTCATAGCATTTCAGTTGGCTATAAGAAATGAAGTTTTTAAAGAATGAAGATTTCAAAAATTTATAGTTATGCTGTTTTGCTCTAGGAATTATTTTAAGTTCATACTTGTTTTAATTAGTTGTGACTTGGCTTTGTCTTATATTTTACCATTATGAGTATATAATTCATGTGGCAGTGCTGTTAAAAAAAATCGTAAATACCTCTATTTATGGAAATGTATCTGTCAAGAGTATAGATTTTATATACTTAGCTATACATAGCATAGATAAGTAAACCTAATTTTGTAACCTTTTAAGAATTATTTTTATCAAACTTCAAAGTGTTACTTACTGTCTATAATTTTTTAATGGTTTATGGATTATTAACCAAAATAAAGAGGGATGGAAAATGTATGAGAGAAATAAAATTGGAAAATCACCATAAAAATTGCTAACTTTAACTAGTGGGTGTATTTGTTGAATGCTCTGCTATTCAGCTGAAACTTCCATTTCACTAACTTCATGATAATGGCATTTGACTATATGGTGAGTTTTGGCAATTTAGATGCAAGTGGAAGTTACATATGAGTAGGCTATATAACCTTTATATTGTGCCTGTAAGAGGAAAAAGGGATACACCCTTTCCTTCCTCTTTCTTCCCATGAACGGGAATGTGGACATGGTGGTGAATTGTTTTAGCTACCTGGGAGGGAGGGTAATACTTTAAAGGATGATGCAGCAACAGGATACAACAGTTTTGCTCCCTAAACTGCAAAACTAGGCCTGAATTTACTCCTTCCAACTACCATGTGAAAGGGCAAATGAGTTTTAAAAACCAAAAGACAACAGTATAAATATGTTACCAAGAAGTATGGATAAACAGCTAGAAATTTGAAGTCGTAGTCACAGGCTAAAGTTTTCTTACTTTTATTATAAGCCTTTTGAAATAAGCAAACTCTGGGGGGAAAGGAATGACCCAATTAGTGGTCCTCACACACCTGCATGCTTACAAACAAACAACAGTAACTCTTAATTTACATAGGGAGTGAGAAAAGGTGGGGGGGTGAGGAGGCTGACTTCAGAGGCCATTATGGATGCTCTGTCCTATCCCAGAGATCAGCATCCAAGCAAGAACTGGAGTGGCCAGATGATGGTTGGCCCTGTTCAGCAGAGGAAGCAGCAGCCAGTTAAGTGGAGTCCAGCCACTGGCTGAGACCCGTGAGCAAACAGGGACTGGAGCTACACACCTTGGGGTGACCAGAGCCACACAAATTGAGAAGAGGAGAGCCCACCGCACCCCTAAAAAAAAGGAGTGGACTCCTTCTATCTTTTAAAGTTCACTTGGCAGTGTATGACATCTTTTCATTTTTGTTTTGTCAGTCTACTTTTTGTTCCTTTATTTTCCTTTCCTTCCTTCTGTTTTTAATCAAGCTACCCCAAATTGTTGTGACTTAACACTATAACCATATATTATCTCTCATGGTTTCTTGAGTATGGAATTAGGGAGGCTTCTGCTGATTGGATGTGGCCTAAGTTCTCCACGGTGTTGCACCAGATGGAGGTTACCTGGATCTTAGAGAAGGCTTCTTTATTCACTGATCTTGGAGGATTCCACCAGCTAAGTGTCCTCAGGCAACTCTCTCTGTCTTCATGGTCTCTCCAGAATGACAACTTCAGGGCAGCTGGGCAGCTTGAGCCCAAAGAGTGACTTTGTGACTCCCCAAAGAGAGAGATCCAGGAGGGAGGTCTGGCACCTTAGAATTCAGACAATATCACTTCTGCTGTTTTTCACTTATTACTATGCCCCCATATTCAAGGAGAGGAAGATGTATGTTTTCTCTGAATGCTCTTTAGGATTTTGTCTTTACTTCAGTGGTTTGAAATTTCATCTATAAATGTTCTGTTGTGAATGGTGTATGTGTGTCATTATGTTTATCATTCATTGGCACTTGAAATCTGAAGACTCCTAGTTTTCTCAATTTACCTCTGGAAATGTCCTGTTATTTCTTTGATTTTGTTTCCTGTCAGATACCTAGTGTGGAAATTTGGGATCTAGTCTTCTTACCGCTCTCTCTCATTCATTCCATCTCTCTGTCCTTTTGTTTTGTACTCTCTGGGTGGAGAGTATAAAGACTTAATTTGTAAACTTCATTTATAAATACATTACATTCTATTGTTTTGTCTCTATATACATTTCCTTCCCTTCTCTAATTACTTGTCCTAGGAAAAACAAGAGGAGAAAGTGTTAAGAGATTTCCTCAGGATCAGTGATGAGTTACCAAAAAAAAAAATGAATTTCCATTATGATACACTATGAAGAGCATTGTTTTTTAGTTTAGAAAGTTAAATCCTAGCATGATTTCTGTATTTACTCACCTCTACAACTACCCTAGCCCCAGCATATAGTGGTCAGTTGTCAGTTTTAAAATTTTCAGTTTCTGTAAATATTTTAATATAATTACTAATATAGCTGAAATTGCCTTTAGTAATCTTGAAAATTTTCTTCAAAATTTCTCATCACAACTAAATTTACTTTAATGTATTTTGTATTCAAGATCTTAAAATTAATTAGATTACATATTTAAAATTAGAAGACACAAAGGTAGGCCTGATTTGCTTCATAAAGACAACCAAGTCATGTTATTTTGTGAAATTTAGTAGTTTTGCCAAAGGAAGAATGTAAAAATTGCAGTCTTACAACTTGGATCATAATGTTAGAAACTCAAGATTGATTTAAATTTAAACAGTGTAATATTTATTCCTGTTCATCCTTATTTGTCAGGGAAGCTCAACGAGAGAGAAGTTTCCTGGTACTGTGCTGGGAGTGCAGGGCACAAGAAATTTCCATAAAAAGGCATAGGATTTGCTTGGAAGAACTTAGTGGTTTTCTTACTTGGCAGTAATGAGATAGAACTACCCCCTTCAAAAACAAAATATTAATTATTCCTTATTAGGGGTGTGTATTCTTGTATTATTTCTAAGCTGTATTATTCTTGTATTTGCATGTGTACACTTGTGTATATATTTATATATTGGTTATATAAAATGTGGTATTAGTTAGGTTTTAAAAAAATTTCTGTATGTACAGTATATCTAAAATATGGCTTTGGGACTTGGATATCATATACATAAATGAGGAACAGGGCCAAATATTTTGTAGTTGCAGAATACCAAAAATAATTTGACCACGTCTGAGTGCTTTCCCCAAATTCTGTTGTTCTAGGAGGTAATTTGAGGGGTATAAATGAGCAGTGCTAATATGCTTCTTGTTAAACTGATAGGAATCCCCAGACTGAGAATCTCTGCATTCCTGAAAAGGCAATTATAGATATGGGGAATCTGTCTGGATGAAATATATGCTCTTGCTCTTGTGTTTAGCAGCTTTTTCTTTTTTTTTTTTTTTACAGAAATAAGAGAACTACTGAAATTTCCTTCTGCACCTAAAATATCCATTCAGGGATATTTTAATTTCAGATACTGTTTTTGAATATTAGAAGTTCTTTTGGATTTTTTTATGCCTACTATATCTTTCCTCGTGTTTTCCTTTAAATCCTTGACATTTATAATGGCAGATTTAGAGTCCTCACCAGCTAATTCCAATATCTAAAATCTAGGACTCTTTAGGATGATTTGTTTGACTCTGACTTTAGGCCACATCTTTTCTTTTTCTTCACATGCCTTTTAATGTTTTATTGGATACTGTGGACATTTATATTGTAATAATTTTTTTTTAAAGAATTTTGGACTCTGTCCTGATAAGAGGTTGAAGGGATTAGCTCAGTCCCTTTGAGGCTTGTTTTTAATCTTCATTAAGCAGTAGCATCTAGCATATCTTTTACTTAGGGCTTATTTAACTGTATATTGTAACTTCTGGGGTTTCATGTGAATTGCTTTCACTTGATAAGACTTTTTTGGTTACAATTCCAGTATTTCCTAGCACTCTAGGAATTGTTCAACTCACAGATCCTGATTGATTCTTTGCCTTCTTTCCTCCTAAAGTTTCATCCTGCACGCCTGCTTTAGCATTTGTCAATAGACTCAAGTGGACCCCTGTGTAGATTTCTGGAATTTTCTGTACATAACTACTCCTTCTCTGTTATACTTCATGTTTCTTCTTGAGTTCTTCCTCCCTGCACCATTGACTGAAAGTGCCTTAGGTAGAAAGCCAGGGCAATTGTAGGTCTCTGCTTATTGTCCAATATCTCAAAATCATTTTTTCTTTTATTTTTATCTGCTGTTTTAACTGTTTACAATGTAAAGTACCAATCCTAGTCACTCCAGCATGGCCACTAGAAATTCTTTCGTATGTTTTTACCTTTTAAAATAACCATGGAGGAGCCTCCCTAGTGGTGCAAGGGGTTAAGCACTGCACTATATATAAAGCATCCACAGCCACTGCAGCACGAGTTTGATCTCCGGCCAGAGAGGTGACCCACATAGTGTGGCAGACCTCTCCCGCCTCGCCTGCTGCTCCCCTCAGCAGTGTATTTTGTCAATCTGCCTGTTCTGTTCCCCACTCTGTTTCTGGTGAAGCCTCTCACCCCCCACCCTACACCTCTGGCCTGTACCCCACTTCTTACATGCTTAAATAAATGAATCTTTAAAATAAATACATACATACATAAAATAGCCATGAACATAAAAAACAAAGTTTATATTCCTTTCATTCCTCTAGCAATTTGGACCTCATGGAATATATTACTATTCCCAACCTGTAGCATTTTTAAAATTTTATTCATAATATTCCATTCATGTCCTAGTAATTTTTAAGGTAACTTCTTACATGGAGCCACAATAATAAACAAAGTAATATAGAATTTCTACCATATAATACTTTAAGCAAATAAAAATTTTGTACATTAAAGCTCATGAATGAGCTTTTCAAAAATAGTATATTTTTTTAAAATTATAATGTTGTAAAGTACCAGGTTCATGACTATAGTTAAAAGGCAACTAATTTTAGTATTTTATCTTTTGCTCAAACACTCTTAGAAATAACATCAACAGGCCAATGATTGATTTGTGAAGGTAGTTCTGTATATTCTGTCTTCCCCTAGCCAGTCTTAAGGGAAAAAGCAAATAAAATTTTACTATTTTAATTAATAGTTATATATTCTTAGAGTATTCGTGGGTGTTTACTGATCTTTTTTTTTTTTTTTTTTACTTGTTTTTCAGATTGTCAGTATTTAAACAGACCACATCATGCGCGAGTACAAGCTAGTGGTCCTTGGTTCAGGAGGCGTGGGGAAGTCTGCTCTGGTAAGTTAGCCACATAACTACAACTGATTGTTTGCTTGCTTTAAGACTTCCAATCACTGAGGAGAACAGGTGGCGGTACCTTTTATATGCCTTGTCTCTGACCATCTGGGGACAGGGTATCTAAGCACAGATGTATAGTTTTCTAGTTCTGGCCCATTCATTCTTTCATTTGCCAAGTATTAGCTACTGAACTATAAGGCAAGCGCTTGTGTTTATGATTCAAAGAGGAAGATTTGTCTAATTTTTAGGAATGTAAATTTCAATGGGGAAAAATTGGTTACTACAGACACCAGTAGGATAAAGCCTTCCCTGGCGCCAACCCAGATTTAAGTGGAATGAAGATTATTGTTTCTATCCATTCAGTAAATTTGGAGCTTACAAATTCATACTCTAGGGCATAACAATGAACAAGAAATAGTAATAATTTCCCTTGTGGAGTTTATATTATAATGGAGAAGTAATAAATGAACAAAAACTACTTGATTATAATTGTGTAAGATACTCTAAAAGAACATTATAAGCGACACTATGGTGAGTGAACCTAAATTAATATTTCAACAAGTAAGAAAAAGATTGTAATTATTGGAGCAAGAGTAGCAAGTGTACACTGGGAGGAAAGTAGAGGGAAATGAGATAACAGGTAGGCAGGGGCCACATCATAGTTATGTATAAGACAATGAAAAGTCATTAAAGGTAGGGTTTCTTTCAAGGTGCTAGTGATAGAATTGGATATATGTTTTAAAGAAAGCTCTTTGACTGCTATGTAATTTATGAGATAGGCAGAATGGATGTGGGAGATGAATTGAGATTAATGCAGCGCACCACATTGTTTTGTATGAAAGTTTAGATTAGGATCGTGGCAGTGAAGAAGGGAAAAAAAAAAAGATGTTTGGAAAATTAAATAGGAGGTAGAACTGACATAACTTAGTGCTGGATTGATGTGGGGACTTGAAAAAAAAGGAACTGTTAAGAATGACTCCCAAGTTTCTAGTTAAACAATTTGAGTAAATGGGAATCTCTGGAGAATGAGCAGATTTGAGAGTTTATAATCAAGAGTCACGTCACATTGGATGTTCGTAAGATGTTTCAGTAAATATAGCAAATAAGTAACTGGCTTGTCAAGATAATAGCTTGAAAGAGAGACTTGTGCTATCATTTTGGGTGATGTGGCTTATTAGTGATATTTAATTTCATGAGAATTAACATTGCTGTGAAGAGTATAAATTATACATCCATGGTAAGTGAGAATATCTGTTATTTTAAATGCTTGTAACTTTCATCAAAGCACATTGATAGTCTCCATACTATGTTAAATAGTCAAAAGGACTCAGACTGGCATTGAGCAGAAGGAGGTGGGGGTAGCCTGTAATCTCCTATATATTAAGATACCCCAAAGTGGTTGGTAAAAGTACCAGGTCTTTCACCTGATACAAAATATGTTTATGTCATGAGCTCATCACTAGAGTTGGAATCCCTGTATAGAAACTTAGTCTGGTGTTAGTTTTTTTCCTTCTGATTTGGTGCTGGGTTTTTTTAAGTGGTATCTTCAGGGTAGCTTTTTGGTCTGTAAGTAGCTATGAGACACATGGTGATGGATCCTTGGTAATTGCAAAGGGAGATGGTATCCCCACTCTTGCTAGCAGAATTGGAGTTTTTCAAGTTCATAAAAGAGATAACGTTTCAGTCCCAGACCCTTTAGATCTTTGGGGAAAGACTATCAATGAGTCCTGTGGGGAAGTGCCAGTGGGTAGCATTTGGTCAAAGCTAGTACAGTGTGAATTTCTAAAAAGATTTTCTTGATGGGGTGAGTATCTGAAAATATTTTTTTTTTCACTTTTCCCTTAGTAACAACACTTTTCAGTTTGATAAAGGCAAGGCTTTAGCCTAGTGGTTCTCAGAGTCTTTTTGTGTAATTAAAAATGAAGAACTCAAATCAGCTTTATATCTAGTGGTGAGCTGGTTAAAATTAATGTTAATAACCAGCTGTTTAAGTAAAAGTTCTGTTCTTTAGTAATATTTACCAGTTTCTGTGGTGTAAATACTTCCACCATGACCAAATTTAAGCTATTATGTATGGCTCCTCTAAATACACTTGGGAATGTATGTGCAAAATTGGCTGTTATGAACGGTACAGTCAGTCCTGTCCTAGCATACCTAGCATATGTTTTACACATATAATATTTACCATTTTGGTGAAGTGAAACAGAAAATTATGAAACAAAAGAATATATGAGTACATAGTCTATTAGCTATGAATAATGGCATCATTATATGTCATTGAACTTTTGCAACATAGTGCCACGTACTCAGAAGAGTGAAAAGGTAAAAAAAGGCAAACAGGGCCTCCCCTGGTGGCGCAGTGGGTTAAGCAACGCACTACGAAGCAAATCGCAGCCACTGAAGCACGAGTTCGATCCCTGCTGCCGGCCAGGG
>JAGFMF010011645.1:6607626-6620117 GCA_019455555.1 Galemys pyrenaicus | reverse complement strand
CCTGCTCTCTGTGGTGAATCCTCTCACCACCACCCCCCACACCTCTGGCCTGTACCCCAGTGCTTGTATGCATAAATAAATAAATCTTTAAAAAAAAAAGAAAAGAAAAGAAAAGAAATGGAATAGTTGATCTTGACAGAAAATTATTACTAAATGGGAGAAAATATTTCTACCACATATCTAACGAGGGATTAATTAATAGTCAACATGTAAGTTGGCAAAATTTCCTTTACCCCCAGTATCTTTATTTTAAATACTTTTGTTCTTTGTTTTCTTTAAAGATAATATAAATATACATTTTTATATACATTTTTCTGTTATAAATGTACCAGTTTATTGCAGTTTTCCTTAAATTACAGGGTATGACCATTCGCTTTATAACAGTGATAGAAATCATTACTTGAATTGACAGTGATCAGAAAATACCTAAAACTCAGCATTAATAGTCCTGGCTCCTATTATATGGAAGGTATATGCTTGAGACTTCCTGTTTTTAAGCAAAGTACCAAATTAGCTTTCTACCAGTACAGCAAACTGAGAAAGGCTTATAGATGGCAATGGGTACTTTGACTGAAAAGAACAGAGGAAAGCAAGCAGACTGACATTTTGATGTTCTGTTTCTTCTCTCTATAACAGCAAGTTGAAGTAGATTGCCAACAGTGTATGCTCGAAATCTTGGATACCGCAGGAACAGTAAGGATATTTTCTTTTTTATATACATATAGTGAGAGGTTATAATTTGTGATTAGTGTTTTTGTCATCTGAATGATTCTTCTTAGTGTAAGTAATTATGCTGATTAAAAACAAATTCTTTAAATGTGGAACTTATATTTTCTTATGATGCCATCCATGAAGTACTTAATGCCCACCTATCATGATTAAATTGTATGTTGAGTTCATCTGCAGAATCTTTGTGTAGGATTTCTTTTCCCTGTATTGATAAAGATATGTTATTTCTGCTTTTAAAAAAAGATTTTTTTAAATCCAGAATTTTAGTTAAGACAGATATTCCTCTGGGTTTAAATAAGACTTTTTCTATTGGCACCATAGAAATTCATTTTTGTAAAAGTTGTTTTTATTTTTTTATTAACATTTTAATGCCTTGAGGGGCTGGTAATAGCTACTTGTTTTCTGACCAAAACAAAAACCTTTTGGATTAATTTGAGCCTCATTTTTTTCATCTTTAAATGAGTATAGATATAATGGCATTAATTTATGTGGTACTTATAATGATCAAATGAAATGATGATTATCCTAGCACAATGCCTATTATATAGTATGGACTCCATGTATTTACTTCTATTTTTATTGTCTTTATTAATGTCATGATCTTTATAATTTTGTTAACAATTATTGATGATTTTCAGTTAATATTGCTACAAGAAAAAAAAAAAGCACCCATTAAGCTGTTTTTTCCCTTTTTCTTCTTCCATAAACACATACTTTTTCTCTAGGCAGTTCCCAGCTTTAAAATGGGTGGTATACTTAAACATTACGGGGTATTTAAAATTCAGCACAGATTTTCATGATGAGAAAGTTTTAGAGAGCTTTAAAACATATAAGCAGACTCTAGCAATTATAGTACTAATTATACTATATTTTTTCAGTCTTATCAGCTGAATCAAGAAATCGCCCCCTCTTCATATTCCCACACCCCATCTTCTTAACTTTAGAATTAGCAGTAATTCCCTTGTTGCTAAAGACTTTAGCAGTTTTACTTCTTTACACTATCTCCCTGGTCTGAGTGTCTTCTTCTTGTCCAGATTAAGGAAGCTCTTTCTAATACAGAGATCTTACCTTTCTCTCAGATGTCTTCTCCCGTCCTATGCTCAGCACAATGTTGTTGGTCTCATTTTCAAGCATCCCACTCTTTTCTCACCACCTCCTATTTCCGGTCTCACTTCCTCTCATACCCCTTCAGCTGCACTGGACCCACAGTTTATCCGAACATCTTTGATTATCTTTCTTACCTTCAGCCCTCTCTTTACACAGCTTCAAGTCGTGGTCTGTCTGTTACACTCTGTCCCTTGCATATATCTCCTATTCTCTTGATTTCTCATCAACCTTTGACTCTGGTGATCACTGTCTTTTGTAAAGTTTTACTCACCTGACTTCCCAGAAATAATACTTGCTTGATTTTCTCCCTGTATCATTTGTTGCTCCTCAGTCTTCTCTCCTGACTCATCTATACCCCCTAACCATTAACTAATGATAGAGGGTCTCTTTTTTTTTTTAGTACTTGGATTTCTTTTTTCTAACAAAACTGTATTGGAGGCTATATTGAGTAGCATCAAAATATTGCAATTAGGGGCCTCCCTGGTGGCAAAAGGGTTAAGTCACAGCACTATGACGCTGTCCACAGCGACTGCAGCATGAGTTCAAACCCTGGCCAGGGAGGTGACCCATATGGCGCAGCAGACCTCTCCTGTCTTGCCTGCTGCTGCCCTCAGCAGTGTATTTCAGTAAATCTACCTGTTCTGTTCCCCACTCTGTGGTGAATCTTCTTACACCCTGCACTTCTGGCCTGTACCCCATTTCTTGTACACATAAATAAATCTTTTTTAAAAATAATAATAATGCAATTAGTATCTGCAGGTGAATATTGCATACAGTTTTTCTAAATCAAAAGAAATTCAAGTGGCTAAGCTTTCCCTTCTAATTCTACAGTTCATTACTGCTTCTAGATGTGTAAGAAGGAAACAGAAACATTACCCACGTTTTCTGGAAAGCATGTATTATGTCTTATATTTTCTGTCATCATAACATGTAATAAAAATTTCAGTAACTCACTTTGATTATTCCTGTTTAAATTGTTCCAGCCAATGTTCAAGAGATCATACTTACAATTACTTTTTTTTTATTATAGGAGCAATTTACAGCAATGAGGGATTTGTATATGAAAAATGGCCAAGGGTTTGCACTAGTATATTCTATTACAGCTCAGTCCACATTTAATGACTTACAGGACCTGAGGGAACAGATTTTACGGGTTAAGGACACAGAAGATGTAAGTATTTCCCTCTATATAAGACATACTGCCATCTCTCTGCACGCAAGTAGTGTCCAGGACTTAGAGGATGTCTGCTGCATGCCTGCAAGAGCCCCTGTAACTCAGAAAGTTTAAAAACTTTCTAAATTAACCTGCAGATTACATGCAGAGCTGGTTACAGAAGGAGCACACAAAATGAGAACATGCTCATTGTGCCTAGTGTAGTAGAGAAAGGTGTCAAAAAGTACTTGGGAAAGAAGCAATGCTGACGTTGAGCTTTGAAAGGTGGTAGTTGTACCAGAAACAGTTCAAAGAATATCTAGAATCATAATGGTATATTCCAGTTTTTAAAATTCTGTTGGTGTCATTTTTTACTTAAGTTTTTTTTCTTGGATTTAATTTTACTTTTGCTTTAGAATTTTTGTCTTATTTGATGAACATCACTATTGTTAACATCCTTTTTTCAAAGATGAAATTGTATTTTAAACATTAATCGCAGCTTTAAACTACAGAGAGTTCCTTTTTAGTTGTGTGAATTCAAATGTAGAACTTCATTTGTCCTGTCTTTTTTTGTGTTCTCTTTTATTATTAATGGGGGTATATATACCTGCTCAACACCTTGACTTTGGATAATATTGTAAGCAGAAGGGATTTTACCGTATGATTAATGACCTACCATAATCTAAGAATAGTTCTCTTCCTTCCTGTGACTAATTTTTCTGAAAGTTCTGTTTTCATACAGTGACATGCAGATCACTGAACTCTGCATTAAACTTTGTAAAAAACATGTAATAAGCTTTTAAAAATGAAGTTTAGATGTGTAGAGTATCTCATCTAACTCAAGATAATTGTGTATTTTGGATATAAAATCCACCATGTCTCTCTGACTTTCGTATATTGTCCATCACCTCACAAACAAATGATTTTACTTTATTCTGTGGGCACCTTTTAACTAAGAGTTTTAGACACTTTGTTAGCAGACTGTGTTATTGGAAGTTGAGTGTGGATGGATGTAGTGCCCCCAGCCATTTCCTCCAGCACACATAGATAGACTTTTACTTTCAGCACTTGGTGAAGTTCCACTTTTCTAGGTGGCAGATATTTGCCTACTTGTAGGAAGAGGCTAAGTAATAAATAGGTTAGAGCTTACTTTGTTTTTTCCTTCCCACAGGTTCCAATGATTTTGGTTGGCAATAAATGCGATCTGGAAGATGAGCGAGTAGTTGGCAAAGAACAGGGTCAGAATTTAGCAAGACAGTGGTGTAACTGTGCCTTTTTAGAATCTTCTGCAAAGTCAAAGATCAACGTTAATGAGGTAACCTACAGCTGCACAGCAACACCAACAAGTGCCTTTTTTTGGTTTCCCTTTTTAAGTTAAATTTAACAGCCCAAACGAAATGTTTTGCAGAAAAAATCTTGTTCTTTTAAGCAGTTTTCATTATAACAACTTATAAAAATCATAATTCCTAGAAGTGTATTCTTTGCATAAAACCACTTTGATGACTCAAATGAGAATGTTTATCTTATTGGCAAAGAACAAGTTTAAGTTAAAGAATATGTTTAAAGTCCTGCTAAGCCTCTACGTGACAAAGTATTCTATGAAAATTGTCACACAACCTTTGATTTGTAAAAATTACCTGTACAGATGTGTATAAATAGGTCACTCTGTCTTAACTAGTATTATGATTATTGGCTATTGTCTGACTTAAAATGACCAAATTACTTTAGACATCTGGAAGGGGAAAAAAATTAAGCTTTTTGATTTACAAATAATCAAGAAATGCTAAAACTTGCTTTCTTTAGAAAAAGCAATATTGGTGAGTACATAAAAATAAGAAATTAATGGGTCTCCCTGGTGGAGCAGGGGTTAAAGTCTCAGAGCTGTCAAGCTATGGCTAGCCACTGTGGTATGAGTTCAGTCCCCTGCCAGGGAGCTAACCCACATGGCGCAGCAGACCTCTCCTTGTCTCTCCCGCTGCTCCCCTCAGCAGTGCGTTTCAGTGGATCTGCCTGTTCTGCTTCTCACTCTGCCTCTGGTGACTCTTCTCACCCCCTGGCCTACACCCTAGTTCTTCTATACATAAACCAATCAATCTTTTTTTAAAAAACATGAAATTCATAAATGTTATTCATTCAGCCAATATTTATTTTTGCATGTGTGTCTGGTATCATGTTAGACACTGGGTAACAGTCACCCAAGCAGATGGACTCTTTCTCTAAATAGGTTTACATCTTAGTGGGGAACAAATCCTGCTGAGATCTTCAAGAACAATTATTTCTTATTCATTGCCAACAAGTGAAAGATTGTATGATATACTTCCAGCATCAGCTTTCTCTGTTGTCATATTACTATTTCATAAGTGTTACCTTAAAAATCTTGGCTTATCTTAGCATTTTAGTTTTTGGAGTCATCTTTTCAACCATAACAGGGTAGCAGATAAAATGCATTAGGATTGGTGACAGAGCTTGACAAGTGCGCACAGTCGGCACCTGCAGCACAGCCGGCCCTAGGGTCTGGTTCCCTGCTCTCCCTCACCCTCCCTGGCGCCGACCCGCCCTTGGCCATAGTGCTATCCTGGGCCTGGGTTGCACCAGAGTCCGGTGAGCACCATGGAGAGGAGGTGCTCCTTACCTGTGAAGCTTTGAGTGTTTGTGGGAACTTCTGTGCTAAGAAACCTCCCACTGAGTTGCCATTTCCGTGCAGCAGGAGTTGCTTTGTCACAGCATTCTCGTTAACGTCAACTCTTAACATGAGTGTTTATAAAACAATAAAACAAAGTTAAATATACTATCTAAAAATCTTTATTCTTTTGAATAGCACAAACTAAATGCTAGAAACACTAGTGTTTCCTTTCTTTTATAGCCTTGCAGTCCAACTACAGAGTTTCTTGATAATTAACTCCTCAGACAGCTAATATCTTGTAAAAATTTTTTTAAAGATTTATTTATTTATGCATACAAGAGTAGGGTTCAGGCCAGAGTCCAGGGCGGTGAGAGGATTCACCAGACAGAGTGGGGAGCAGAACAGGCAGACTGACTGAAACACACTGCTGAGGGCAGCAGCGGGCCAGGCAGGAGAGAGGTCTGCTGCGCCATGTGGGTCACCTCCCTGGACGGCGGCAGGGATCGAACTCCTGCTGCAGTGGCTGTGGTTTGCTTCTTAGTGAGCTGCTTAGCCCACTGCGCCACCAGGGAGGCCCCACCTTGTAAATTTTTTTAAAGGCTTATTTATTTATGCATGGAAGAACTGGGGTTTAGGTCAGAGGTGCAGGGGGTGAGCGGATTCACTAGAGAAAGAGTGGGGAACGGAACAGGCAGGTTTACTGAATACACTGCTGAGAGAGCGGCGGGGAGACAGGAGAGGTCACTGTGCATGTGGGTCACTCCCTGGCCAGGGATCAGACTCAGGCCTTAGCAGTGATAGCGCAGAGACTTAACCCCTAGGGCACTGGGGAAGCCCCTAATGCCTTGTAAATGTACGTTTGGTTTCTGAAGTCTGAAGATAAGAGGATCATAAAATGAAGCTCTTTGACTCAAATTTGAAAATATATGGGACTCTTTAATTTCTTTTCACTCTGTCCTCATCATTTTTGTTATGTTCTAAATCTAGTATACGACTATATATTAGAGTCACATCAGCCTTAATCAAGAATTATTTTTTTGCTGGGGCCTCCCTGGTGGCTCAAGGGATTAAATACTGCACTATGAAGCATCCACAGCCACTGCAGCATGAGTTCGAACCATGGCCAGGGAGGTGTAGCAGATCTCTCCTGTCTCGCCCACTACTCCCCTCAGCAGTGTATTTCAGTCAGTCTGCTTGTTCTGTTCCCCACTCTGTCTCTGGTGAATCCTCTCATCACCGTCCCCGCACCACCCCCACTCCCCACCCCTTTCCACACCCAGCTCTTGTATGCATAAAAGGCCAGAGTCCTAGGAGGTAAGAGGATTCACCAGAGACAGAGTGGAGAGCAGAACTGGCAGATTGACCGAAATACACTGCTGAGGGGAACAGGGGGCGAGGCAGGAGAGGTCTGATGCGCCATGTGGGTCCCCTCCCTGGCCAGGAGTCGAAATTGTGCTGCTGTGCCACAGATGTGTCACAGTGCGGAGCTCAACCCACTGCACCACCGGGGAGGCCCGAAAATAAATCTTATATTTAAAAAAAAAAGAACCTAATAATGAAGAAACACTAGACCAATAACCCAAATTGAAGGAAATTGTATAAAGTTATTTGCCTTTATTTTTTAGAAAATAATGTTATGAAAGTCAAAGACTGAGCAATTTTACCAGATTTTAAAAGATTAACTTAGTAAATTATTGCAATACGTGATCTTGGGTGGATTTGGGAGGTGGAGGGTTTAATCTAAAAGACTTTTCTTTTTTAAGATTCATTTTTAATTATCCATGGAACTGGAGTGTAGGCAAGAAGTAGGTGTGTGTTTGGTGGGGGGGGGGGGGGGGGGNGTGACAGGATTCACCAAAGACAGGATGAGAAGCAGAACAGTTAGATCTACTGAAATTGCTGAGGGAGGCAGCAGGTGAGACAGGAGAGGTCTGCTTTACCATGTGGGTTAGCTCCCTGGCCAGGGATCGAACTCATGCTGCAGTGGCTGGCAATAGCTTAATAGTGCTGAGACTTTAGCCCCTGTACCATGAGGGAGGCCGACTCTAAAAGACATTATTGGGATTAACTGACTAAACAGGAATTGCACTGTAGATGATACAGAGTAGTCCCATACCTTGAATGTCATAACTATAATCTACTTATGTAAGAAAATATCCTTGTTCTTAAGGAATATAGACTCAATTATTAAGGGACCTGTGTTATGCAGACTACTTTCAAATGGTTAACAGAAACTTGGTGGGGGGAGGGTAAGGGAGATACAAATGATAAAGTACATATGGTAAAATGTACTAGTTGATGAGTCTGGATAAAAAATATACACAAGTTTTAACACTATTCTTTAAGCTTTTCTGTAAGTGAATTTTTTAGCATTTAACAGAACTGGAATTGTTTTGTGCAACAGGGTCTCAAATGTTGGTGAATAAGTACTTTGTCTTGTTTTATGTAGATATTTTATGACCTGGTCAGACAGATAAATAGAAAAACACCAGTGGAAAAGAAGAAGCCTAAAAAGAAATCATGTCTGCTGCTCTAGACCCAAAGTAAGCAGCAGCTCTGAGCCAGGTAAGATGCTAAAAGCAGAACAGATGCTTTTCTCATCCTTTTATTTGGGGTTTTCCCCAATACTCGCCACTTCCTATTTCACCTGCTAGGGTATTTCCAGACTTCTGTAACTTATAAATATTATGTAACTTAGAGATACTCAATTCAGTTGTTGGATAGTTTGTCTTTCCCTGTGAGGGTCTAAGTTCTCTGAGGGCAAGGATGTCTGTTTTGCTCTCTAGCATGTGTAGTGCCTGCTACAGAATGGAGACCCAAAGAACAGTGGTTTAATGAATAGAGTGCTTTCCAAGGTCTCTCCCAAATTCATACAGAAGTGACAGTGGTTCATCTGAAATCCTACTAAGTACACATTTGATGTATTATTTCAAAGTGAACACACCCATATATATCAACAATAATCCTCCCTCCCCATATGTAATTACTGCCCTAATTTTCTACACCATGGACTTCTTTTGCCTCCTTTGAATTAATATAAACAAAGCATATTCTGTGTTATGTCTGACTTCCTTCATCAAAAATTTGCTTTTAAGAATTGTCTTTGTTACATATGGCAGTAAATTTTTATTGTCTGACTGTACTAGCAATAAACTTACATATACTGCTATTGATATACATTTGGGGTCTTTTGAGGAACTAGTATAGGTAAAGTACAAATTCCTGTAAGCATTTGTGCACGTGTGTGTATCTAGGAATGGAAAAACCAGATTGTACACTGCTTGTGAACAGCGCTAGTAGATACTGCTAAAAAGTTCTCAAAGTAGTTTAGTGTTACCAGTTTACACACATACCAGAAGTTTATGAGTTTCCTGTCTTCCCCAAATTTGGTGTTGTCAGTCTTTTTAACTTGAGCCATTTTCTTGGGTGTGTGGCGGTATGTCAGTTCAGTTTTGATGGTCATTTCATCACAAAGATTGCCTTCTTTCATATGTTACATCTGATTGGTGCACGAACACTCATGTGACCTTATTCAAGTACCAGCAGCTAATAAGATCACAATCTTATTTGTGTAAGATCACAATTATAAAACATTAAACCAGTCTTTTGCAAATGAAAAAAAAAATGTTACATCTGTAGGCATCTAAGAACTACTTGACTTTACTACTTGTATTTTCTCTCTTATTTAGCTATTTATGCAATGCATACAAAAGCTGGTGTATAGGCCAGAGGTGCGGGGGCAGGGAAGGTGAGGGTTATGGGGAGTTGAGAGGATTTTTCAGTGACAGGGGGGAGCAGAACAGGCAGATGGACTGAAATATACTGCTGAGGGGAGCAATAAGTAAGACAGGAGAGGTTTACTGGGCCCTGTGGGTCAGCTCCCTGACCAGGGGTCAAACTCGTGCTGCAGTGGCAGCAGATAGCTTCATAGTGCTGAGAATTAATCCCTTGTACCACTGTGAATGCCCCACCTATATTTTCATTAAGAGAACACATTGGTGTTAAGACTCAGTGTTGCCAACACAAAGGCCCGCTGCGAGAGCCTGTGTACTGTCCCCGCCCAGGGAGCTGACTGACCCACAGCGCGCAGCAGACCTCTACTGTCTCCCCAGGCTGCTCCCCTCAGCAGTGTGTTTCAGTAGCTAGGCCTGTTCTGCTACACACTCTGTCTCTGGTGACTCCTCTCAAACCCCTCTCTGACACCTCTGGCATACATCCCATTTCTTCTACACAAAAATAAATCTTTTTTAAAAAGAGAGAGAGCAGGGACCCCTGGTGGCACAAGAGATGAGTCACAGCACTTTGAAGCTATCCACAGCCACTGCAGCACTAGTTCAAACCCCGCCCAGGGAGGGGACCCACATGGCGCAGCAGACCTCTCCTTTTTCACCTGCTGCTCCCCTCAGCAGTGTATTTCAGTGAATCCGCCTGTTCTGCCTACTCTGTCTCTGGTGAATCCTCTACCCTCTCTTACCTCTGGCCTGTACAGCCCAGTTCTTGTACACATAAATAAATCTTTAAGAAAAAAACCCATTGGAGAGACATTAGTGGCATCACTGAAACTGCCTGTCAACTAAGAAACCTAGGCTACGGGCCTCCCTGTTGGCGCAGTGGGTTAAGCAACACACTATGAAGCCACTACAGCACGAGTTTGATCCCTGCTGCTGGCCAGGGAGGGGACCCACATGGCACAGCAGACCTCTCCTGCCTCGCCCACTGCTCCCCTCAGCAGTGTGTTTCAGTCCATCTGCCTGTTCTTCTCCCAGCTCTGTCTCTGGCGAATCCTCTCACCTCCCACCACTCTGGCCTGTACCCCAGCTCTTGTATGCATGGATGAATAAATCTTTAAAAAAAAAGAAAGAAACCTAGGCTACATGGGACCATTTGTTTTTCTTTAATTATATTTTTTAATTCCCTGAATAGTACCTGCTTATCTTCATCAACTCTATGAACAGTCCCATAAAAGAATATTTTCATGGAGTAGATTTATGATGCAATTTGATGCTAATTTTTTGACTATTACTAACCCTGGTCTGGTTGGAAGAAAGTCAACTGTTTCTACTTGAGAGTTTATTGTACTAACTCTTAATAAACCTCTGGAATAACTTTTCCAGAACACCGAATAAATTAATCATGCTTCCTTAGAGATGAATCTCTCATCAGGAAAGCAGCTGGGTAATCGTACCCCTTTTTAGTGAAGATAGAGAACAAACAGAAAGGAGAAAGGGTATAGGCACTGCCGCTGGTCTTGAGAGTTAAGACAGACAGTTTTCTGGACAGATGGTTGTTTTAAGCTTTAGTGAGATCTTGACTCAAGACGCTGCTTCCTGGGAGTGAGTATTGTTTAAATGACTAGTGTTTGTATCTGTGTAGGTAAAGGTGCAAAGGAAGGGGAGTTGTTCCTATTCTAAGTTACATTGTTTGACCCTTTTAATGTGGACTGACTCATGGACATCATTACCTTGCAGCTCCTTGTTTAATTTTCAATTCTCAGGAAGGGTACTTTTAGCTTATGTTTAAAGGAAGAGGTGCCATCTCCTGGCCTATTGTGAAAATTCATTTGTACACACTGAGCAGTGGTTGTGAGTCTTGCCTTAGAAATATTGGCCTAGATCTGAAACAAGACTTTCATCTTGGTTGCCTAAAATATGAGACTAAGTGTACTTCAACTGACATTTAATCAGTCACCTGAGATTTATGGATGTTTGATAATACCAAATAATAGTTCCGTTAGCAATCAGAATACTTTGCACAGCTTTTGATTGTGATTATAGGCTTGCAGTGCTATTGTGATCCCTTTTTAAAAGTACTGAAGTAGGGCCTCCCTGGTGGCACAGCAGGTTGAGCACTGCACTGGGAGGCATCTACAGCACAAGTTCGATTCCCAGCCAGGGAGGGGACCCACATGGCGCAGCAGACCTCTCCTGCCTCGCCCTCTGCTCCCCTCAGCAATGTATTTCAGTGGATCTGTCTGTTCTGCTCCGCACTCTGTCTCTGGTGAATCCTCTCTCTCTCTCTCTCTCTCACACACACACACACACACACACACACACACACACACACACACACATCTGGCCTGTACCCCAGTGCTTGTATGTATAAATAATAAATCTTTTAAAAAAAAAAAGTACCTAGGTAGAGGTTGCTTTAAGTAGCAGTTATAGATGCTATTTTAGTAAGAGTATTTGCACCTTGAGGGCAACTCTTTAGCCTGTGCCTGTAGGCAAAATTGTGTTGAAATATGTTAATCTCACCTAGAAGAAATCCATCTTTAGTTAATTCTTCTTTTACCTAGTTCTTTTCTGTTAAACAATAAAACTAATTTTGATTCTTCTACCCTTGAATGTGATGATCTTTTGTTTTGTTTTGTTTTGTTTGTCTCAACCTGTATTAGAAGTGGCAGTCCCAATACATACAATCATAAAGTGGTGAATAATCAATTTCCCATGGCAGGTTTATGCAGGCAAACGTCATTTGCTTAGTGAAAAAGGAACATTAACAAAACAAGATCATCATGGGCCAGAAATGAAGTGATAGCTGTTTTTCTCTTTTTTAAACAGGACTGTTAGATACAGTGTGAAACTACTTTCTATAAGCATTTTTAAAGGAAGTTTAAGACAGCTGTTGGTGTAGCTATAATTTGATTCTGGTAACAATCCTGAAGCAACTTTTTTTTTTCTATTATTATATATCTGCTTTTTTTATTATTATTATTTTGCTACCATCTTCTGATATCAAGAGATTAACCATGTGTGTATGTATCTGTATGTATTCAATGTTCCAGATTACAGGAATGAAGAACTGTTGCCTAATTGGAAAGTGCCAGCATTCCAGACTTCAAAAAAATAAATCTGAAGAGGCTTCTCCTGTTTTATATAT
>JAGFMF010011645.1:6565235-6606966 GCA_019455555.1 Galemys pyrenaicus | reverse complement strand
ATATATAATATACTAAACCAACTCTAATATTGCTTCTTGTGTTTTACTGTCAGATTAAATTACAGCTTTTATGGATGATTAAATTTTAGTACATTTTCATTTGGTTTGTGTGTTTTATTATTGTTTATAGACCTTATAGGCCTTTATTTTATAATGATCACATCATTTAAATGCTACAGTAACTCCTTTCTGACTGGTACCTGCAGAACTCTTGGCTTTAAACCCTGTGAGTAGTGATTTCTCTTAAGAACAGACCTCTCACTTTCTGTTCTAGATATATTTATTCCTACTACGGTAAAACACATCAGACTACATAGAATAGTTTTGTATATTCTCTTTATCTTAAAGATTGTATCTTATTGAATAAAATATCCCACTGTGTATTATTTTTATATGTAAAAAAGATAAGTTTAATACTGTATCAGGGTTTAACTTTTACTATTTCAAATCTTCTACAGCTTGTAATTTCATCAAGGGGATCCTTGTCGTCTTTAATTTGTTGGGTATAAATCCACCAATGAAATGTTATGTAAATTTGTTCAAGTTTGCTTTATAATAGGTTGAAGAATTTGAGAGAAATGAGTGAAAGTGAAAAGACATATAAAGGAGGTGTCAGTTGCTTTTGCTTTGACTATATATATGACATAGAATAGTAGTAGTAGTATGGAGAATATTGCAACGTGAAAATTTTAGCTGGCTGTATAGTGGTGCTTTTCCTTTCTTGGCTTTTTTTCCCCATTTTTACGAAAGATTGGGACTTAAATAGGACATGGACCTAGGGTGGTATTAATTATGTATTTGCCATAGGGGCAGAGCAAAACAGCTTGTTGGCCAGCTGAGTGCTAGAAAATAAAAGAAATAAGCTTAGAAAACCCTGTGCCTTGTCCCTGGATTTTAAGGAGACCAGTCCTAGAAAGTCTAAATCATTGCTCAGGGATCTAGATAACTGTCTCGTTGCGACTAGGCGTGAAGCTGTAGTGCTCATCATGCCTTGCTGAGCTTTCCAGGAGTGAGGTCAGCCCATCGGTCACTAAATTAAAAATTAGATTTTAAATGTAAGTTCTGACCAACCTGAGAAAAAAGTTAAAATATTGTTAACATTTGGAAATTGTATTCTTTTGTGTTTTTAATAAACTTAGTTGTCTGTTACTTTCTGCTGATCCAGTTATACATATATCTGGGAGTGAGGGGCCAAAAATCTAATAAATGCAATAAACTATTTTTAAAAATGAAGCATTAGTGCCAGTCTATGCAGGTCAGGTGTCATATTTTAAAGGTCCTCTAAAGTCGTTCTGCTTTAAAATGCACCTCTTATTAAACGTTTCTTTTTAAATGATAGACATCTCACAAATGAGTAAACCTTTCTGAATGTTATCTATTATATAGATTGTGTAGTTATTTGCCACTCTAAGTAGAAATCATTAAGAATAGCTCCAAGGTACCTTCTGCTTGACTAGTTAGCATAAACTCAATGTCCCTTTACGTTAAAAAATGGTAGAGAAGAATGCCAAGTACTAGATTTCTTTGTCACCTCGTATACAGTCCACTTGGGATAAAGGTATTGATAGAATGTGAAGGGAGGTGCACCTGTGGTATGCAGAGCAGGCCCAGGTAAAATCTGAGATAATAGTGGTATCTCCAGGAAATCTATGCTGAGTAAGATGGGAAGGGTATCCTGTTAGGAAGTAAGATAGGTGTGCTTTTACATTGTCCCTCTGTGAACTCCCTAGTCTTGGGTCCAGAGGGAAGGATCCTGAGAATGAGATATATTTTTATACCTGAGAAATAAAACCTCCTTAAAAAATAATTCATGAATTTGGTATGATTAAATATCTGGGAACTCATACCACATTAGCATTTGTGACTGTTTTAAAAATAATGACTGGTTATATGAGTAACATATAATTTAAATAAAGCTTCATGTGACAGTTGATAGTTTGCTTTTTCCCCTCAAACACAAACAACTTAAATGGTTTAGTACTTCCAAACAATATAGTTACAGAAACTTAATAGTAAATATTGGATACATATTCTAGTTGTAATTTTACCGTCCACTAGGGGGCGCTTCAGTATCAGTTAAAACTTATACAAGCACTAAATTAAATATTCCAGCCATCTATTTTATAAACACTGCATACTTCAGAGAGGTATAAAGGCCTTCTGTAAAGAGTTTGCAGTTTAATTGTATGGGAAAGTTATATAAGATTTATCAAAGCTATGAGTTTTACTGTAATTTATTGGATGTGGCCAGAATTGGTTCCTTGGGGAATATTTAAAGAAACGTGGATTTAATATTTTACTTTCTCCCCCTCTACAACTTGGAACTAATCTGTTTAGTACTTGATCTGCTATCAGAACTGGCCACCATTTAACTCTTCAGCAAAAGAGTTCACTATTTAGAATGTACTTGGGGAGATACTGTTCTTTTTTTTATTATTACCACCTTTATTAAAATAGGTTACTTAGTCTGTAGCTATTTTTCTCCACACTCTGCATTGTGTGGACTGCCCAATTAGAAGTAGTTTGCCTGATGTGTTTGTAAGTACACATATTTGTCCATTTGTGTGTCTGATTTTTGTTTTCTGGACTGAAGGACAAGAAGAGAAAGATCACCTGAGTGTTTTCCTTTATGAGCACTTACAGTAGAATGTTAGAAAACATAAAATACTCTCAAAAGTTATATATATGTGCTGAGAAAAAAGTGTAAAGAAATTGTCAAGAATTTGGAGGAGGACAATAACTTGTAAAATAACCTTTGTTTTATTTGGGTCTTGTACTTATAAGGTGCTACTTTTATGTGTGTTAAAAGAGCCCCTCTTGACAGCTCCAGGTTTAAAAGGGAGAACTGTCTGGGCTCTTACCCAGGATTTGGAAAGAACCCATCTTGCAGAGAGGGAGATGAATGTGAGCTTTGAGTAGTCTAACCACCCACCGTTTGGCATTTCTGTTGCCCAAAAATGTAAAAAATGCATTCTTGAAAATACAGACATTGCATTGAACATGGATTTTTTTTTTCCTTACTACAATTTCTTCTGGGGTTTGTTGAATGTGCAGTCCATTTATTTAATGCCATGTCTTGCTTAAATATTCTTGTTGAGAATAGCTGGGGACTCTGCTGCCTACTTCTCTTCTGGAAAGGCAACATGGACCTGTTTTGCAGGTGATAACAGAGCTTTGAAAGGGACTTGGAGGCTGCACGTTCTTTGCTGTCATGAAGCAGCCCTCTGTAGTTCTGGACCCAAGGTGTGACATACATTTCCTGCTAATTGCTTCTCTTAAGAAGCATGAGCTTGACTGTTCCTCTTGAGGAAAAACCTTAATAAACTTACCCGTTTTAAGCAGTGATGTGACTCTTACTTTGAACTGTTGTTTTCAGTGCCCTTTTGTTAAGCCTCATGAAGTTTCATGATCTTTATGGGACCCACTAGCAAAACTGTGCCTCTGTATGCCAGGTGCTGGTCTGCATGTCAGATACAGGATGAATAATACCAGTCACTCGGTGGAGTTTAAGCAAGTGACAAAGGGTGTGTGTGTGCGCGCTGTAAGAGCCTGTGTTGTGTGAGTTGGAGGCATCTCTGCTAGGGAACAGAGTCTGTATAGAGACTTAAGTTGCATTTGGAGAGAGAAGTTGGTTTTTGCTTTTAAAAACTTTGACCTTCTGCTCTCCCCCTTCCCACTACTTGTGCACCAGTGACTGCGTGTGCTGCCTTGCTGGTGGCTCAGGCCTTGGGACACAATGTCTGGAGTGTAGCCAGGAGTGGGGCTGGAAGCGGGACACCCAACTCTGAACTTCCTTCCCGGCTGCCCTGCCCTGCCCCTCTATATCACAATGGGACAAGAAGAGCCTGGCAGACTCGATGTCCCCAGTAGGGGTGGAGATCCTGGCAAAGCGGGTTAGCTAGGAAAAACTCCTAGGGTAGGTTAAGCCTGGGGCCAGATGATGTTGCCAGAAAGGACAAAGATGAGTCAGTGGAGAGCAAGCAAGCAGAAAGGGAGGAACTTCAAGCAAAAGTGACGTCCTCCAGGATGAAAATAAGGATCCCCTGGGCTTGATCACTGATGGAGAGAAGTGACATCTGTTTGTTAATAACTAAAGGGCCTGAGCTCTGGGCAACTCTGAGGAGGGCCTGGGTGAGGGGATACACTAAGGCTCCCCAAACAGCCTGCCTTAGAATAGCCGGCCTGGGAAACCCAGCAATAGGTCAGGGGGGGAAGGGACTGCAGGACTGTGGAGAGGAGTTAGGGACGGTATTTACTCTCGAAAATGACTGGCTGAACCTCCTTCTCCTGCGGACAGAGCTGAAGAATGGACAGTGGACTTGGGAAGCAGCAAAGTCCTGGACCACTGGTCTTGCTAAAGCAAGAGACAAGAGACCACAAGAGAGGGCTTGCTTGCGCGGAGGAGAGGGAGTGAGAGCCCGGTACACTCAGTTGGAGACAGAAAAGTGAGTAGCCGCAGCCCTACAGGGGCTCGCAGTGGGGGGTGGGGAAGGTTGGGGGATAGGCCTGCCCAAGAGCAACCTGCAAGATAAGTCTAGAGTTGAGTGAAGGCACAGGTAAGGCCTCTGGGGAGGGCTTCACCGAGGAGCTGCCCTTCAAAATGGCAGAGTGAAAGATGAGTCAGCCAGTCTGAGGTGGGTGGGAGGGAGGGGAGGGCAGCAAGTCTTCAGGAACAGCAGATGCAGGGACCTAGATGCATTTAAGAAAAAAACAAGCCTGGAGCACTTGCAGCCCCTCTCCCTGGAGGCTAAGGTAGGGGAATGCTTGGAAATAAGGCCTAGCAGGCCCACTGGAGTCTACTAAGGCAGAGCCGAGCTGAGGCTCCGACTCCCAGGGAGGAAGATAAGGGCAGGAAGGTCACAGGATCTCAAAGACCCCTTTACCTTGTCTGGGCTCCCTGATCCCTGGGCAGCATGGCAGGTGCAAGGCTCCAGCCTCCAGCTTCCAGGACAGGTGAGGTCGGAGTGGGGAGACAAATTGGTTGGTTCTTCCATCCAGCGAGAACACCTGCAAACCAGCACCCAGAGAGGTGCAGGATAGGCAACTGAACCCCACTCCCTGGACAGTTGGGGAAAACCAGAATGCAGAGTGAAGAGGATAGAAAGGGGCAGGGAGAACAGCCCAGAGCTGGGGCATAGTAGGGAGAGATGGAGGTGCAGAGCATGCAGGAGGGCATTTCCTGTGCTGGCTGAGACCTGGCATAAAGCTGCATACCCTGCTCCCCCTTTCCTGGGGCCTGCAGAGAGGCAGGGAGAAGCCAAGTGTGAGGTCAGGGTCGTGCCTCTATGTCAGCTAATAATTGACCCACATGCTTGTTCAGGAACAGGCACCCCAAGATGGGCTCCCTCCTTTGCTACTCCTTGGAGGACTCCAGTGGGGTTCAAGAAGGTGGACTTAGTTTCAGGGACATTGGCAAGATGACTTAATTGTGGTGCCTGTGTGTGCGTGGGGGTGTTTGTCTGGGAGCCATAATTTGGGGGGTAAGTCTATCTGGGGCTTGAAGGTGGGGGGGGCGGGATATGTCGGGACTGGTTGAAGAGTACAAGGAAATATCTAATTTAAAGGGGATCTGGGAGAGGTCTCATCTCTGTTGATGGTTGGAGAGGTTGGAGAGGAGGCGGACGGTGGCAGGGGCTTCCTCTCGTACCAGGCAAGTGACCACAGTCAGGTCCATGGACCCCTTCCCTGTCCCCAAGGGTGTGTGGGGACATATTTCTAGCCCCCTCCTGTTCTCAAGTAGCACTAACCTGAGGCCTCCCTGCCACACCTCCCCCCATGGGGAGGAAACAGATTCTGGGAGGTCTACCACACGCAGTTATGCTATTAGCTCCGGATGGTTTGGGGGTGGGGAGGGAAGAATGAATGAATGAATGGGGGCTTGTGGGCATCAAATCTGGGGTAACTTCAAGACCACCAGGACCTGGCACAGTCAGCTGTCCAGTCCCTTGCCGGGCGGGTGAGAACCCTGGAGTTGAATGAGGAGAGTCAGGGTGCAGGAGGGGCAGGGGGTGTCCTAGAGCCTGTTCTCAAGGAATGAGGACCTCAAGCACCATTTCTGGGCTCAGTCCACACCCTCTCTAGGGCTCAACAGCACACACACACACACACACACACACACACTCTTCCCTCCAGGAAAAGTGTTGTCATTGACAAATGGCAGCTCATCTGGGTAATGTGTTTACAGTGGGCAAAACAAGTCACACCTATTGTCTTCTCTGACCCTACTGCAATCCTGTGAGGTAATAAGGACCAGTACACTTTTTTAACAGAAGAGGAAACCAAAGCTCAGAGAAAGCTTTTTATTTGTGTGTGCGTGTGTGTGTCGCCGTGGGTCACGTGCTCAGTGCAGGAACTGGAGGCAGGTGGTGAGCGCGTATTGGGTTCTGGCTGGTGTGCTTGGCCCTTCAGTCCACTGTGTCCTTTAAACGTCCCAGCAGCCCTTTATCCCCATTTCACAGACAAGCAGATGGAGCCAGATGTCACCAACATGCCCGAGTTTCCGTACGACAGGAATGGGCCTCAAATCCTGTTTGTCTCCAGATCCAGGGCTCACACCGTGGCTTTACGTAGGAAATGGGGGCACAGAAGCGTCCCCTCCACGCCAGGAGTGGTAGCAGCATGGTGGGGACAGGCTGAACCAGGTTTCTTCCTCAGGACAAATTTGGTTCAGGGCTCAATTTGAGGGAGGAGGGTAAGAGGAAGTCCTTGGGTGGGGGGAGCTGTGCCTTCTGAGAAAGAGGGGTTCCAGGTCTGAAAGGCTGGAAAGGGGAGAGAGGAATGCCAGGGAGCCCAGCCTGCGTGCGCAGCAGGGACTCAGCTCCTCCTGCTTACATCTTGGGGAGGGGAAGGAGGGATGCAGTTTATCCATGGGATGTGACATGTGCGGCTGACATACCTTAGCCGTGGGCCGGCCCAGATGGATTGGCCATAATCTTTCCTGAGCAGTTTCCTGAGCTGTCTAGCTCAGTTGTAGAGCTTGCAGCTCTCGATCCCAAGATTGTGGGTTTGTGCCCTGTGTCCAGTGAGCCTGTCACTGCCGCTGTCACCTGACACCTGAAGCATGGGGTCACACAGGTGCTGTGAAGACAGGGCACAGATTGCCATGATGTGACCACAAGCCAAGGAATGGCAGTGGCCACCAGGAGCTGAAAGAGGTGAAGGACAGGTTGCCTAAAAGCTCTGGAGGGAGTGTGGCTCTGCTGAACCCTCATCTTAGTCTAGGGAACAGACTTGGCACATCGGACGTCCAGGACCAGTGTAGATTTCTGTGGTTCTAAGCCACTGCATTTTGGTGGCTTGTTACAGTTGCTAGGGAATGAGTGGAGTAAACATCCATGACATGGATCCAGCAGCTCCATGCAAATACTGTATGTCCACTTACATGTTACAATTATGTCCACTTAGCTGTGGACAGTTATGCTCACCTATGTACCAACATAAACTGAGGGCTTGATGCATCTGGTCTGAGTTCTCAGTCCGTGTAGACAAACAGAGTCCCAGATCTGTCACTGCCCTTAGTCTTCTTTGCAACAATTCCGTGGTTTTCACCCCAGAAGCACATTAAACAATTTGGCGGGGACTTGGGGGACCTATGGTTTGCATTTTTTGTTAGCTCCTCAGGTGGCTCTAAGGTGTAGCCAGGTTCTTCATAGATGCAAGCAGATCCTGGATCCTCAGGAACCCCAAGGGCTTAAAGTGTGAATGGCTTCAGAGTTTACAAAATACAGTTGGCCCTTGAACAATGTGAGGGATAGTGGCACTCACACCCCCACTCCCACCAGACACTGGCCACAGGGCCACAAAGACACAGGTGGGGCCCTGAGCCAGATGCCTGGCCAATTCAGGGCCAGGGACCTGCCAAGGGAACTGGGCCAGCTATGTGGCCCAAGTCAGGAAGGGAGTAAATGAAATCCTGGCTTATTTGTGTGTCCTAATTAACATAAAGTGAGCTGCAGGGGAGGAATTAAGCTGTCAGTTTCTCTCTGCTTTCTTCTACCTTCCCCCTCATGCTCAGGCTTCCCACCCTGCACTTGCCTGTCTTTCTTATGCCCAGGGCATTCCCTTTCCCCTCTAGCCCAGCTTCAGTTAAGCAGTCTCCATCACTACCTCAGCAGGGGGCCAGAGGGGAGGGAAAAAGCAAACTTATGGGGTGTAAATGGATTGGCCATAATCTTTCCTCAGCAAAGCATGCCATGGTGGATGGAGTGTCACATTGGACCGTTAAGACCTGGCAAAATTGCCCCATCAGACAGGGAGCATTCCACTTACTGCCCATGGAGCCTGGATGATGCAGGCAAGAGGGCTTGCTCCAGCTCTGGGCAGCTGTGGACAGTAGGCAGAGTGAGAAGTGCAAGGTTGAGTCAGCCGAACCGGTTCAGTCCCAGCCTCGCCAGCCAGCGAGACCCCGGGCAAGTTCTTCTGAGTCTTTCCATGTCAAGACAGGAGTAATAGCTGCCACTTCCAGAGCATGGGGAGGAGGAAACAGACACAAAGGTGATGCGCTCTCCAGTCCCTGGGGATTATCTTGGCCGCAAATGTCACCTGACTGTTTTGTTCTGGCCCAAACTGAAATGAGTTTTCATTCCCTGGAGTCTCTTCTGGCTAATGAATGGGTGAAGCCTCGCTTCTTTCTTTCTGCCCCACCGCTGCAGTCAGGAGCTGGAGCCTTCTCACTGTTCTGTCTTGGCTCCTGTTGACCTGACTCTGGGATACGTCCATAAAGGTTTGTTCAATCCGTCCACAAAACAGATGAATAGGCAAGACAGGTGACCAGCTTCCCTGTCCAGTCTTTCCGGACTCTGGACTGGTGGCTTCAGCACCACCCAGTGGCCGAAGGCCTCTTGGGGCCCAGGGAGTCAGTGGAGTCTACACACACACACACACACACACACACACACACACACATACTCAGCTAACAAAGGCAGTCACAGCAACAGACCTTCACCCCTAGTTCGGGGTCAGGATTCAAAGACCTGGGCTGGGTGCCCTTTGAGAGAGGCCAGCTCAGCTGGGTAACTCCACGGGAGAGGGAAGGACAGGGTGATGGAGCCGCCAGCCCTCTGACTCAAACCCTGGCTCTTTCAGCGCTGGTAGCCTGATCTCGGCAGCTTCTGTGACCCCCTAAAAGCCTCCACTCACTTCCTAAGGACAATACCTTCCGGGGTCCTCCTGAAGTTTGAAAGACAAGCCTTGTGCCCTTCAGGCAGAGCAAGCTCTCAAAAACACTTATTTTTCAAACCTAGCGCCTTTCTTTCCCTTTGCAGCTTCAGCCGCTAACAACTAAACAAGCACCATGTGATGTTCGTGGGAATTTGAGCGCCCCTAACTGCCCTGAACGCCAGCGTGTGGCGGGGCTCGCTCTAAGGCCCTTCTCCAGCCTCCCGGGGCCGGGGGGCCCAGGATGCGGGAAGCGCCTTTGTTGGTATTTTTCTTCTCCAATTTACTCTTAATACTCCGAGGGCAGGAAGGCTTCTTGCCTCTAATTGCAGCTGTCACACCCCATCAGGCGGAGGGGCGATGAGTCGGCGGGCGGGGACCGGGAGCGCCTCCCGGGCGGGCTCGGCGCGAACAGGGACGCGCTTTGTCTCGTCGGGGCCGGTGGGCGTTCCCGGTGGCGGCCGCCCGGGGCGGCGGGGGCGGCCCTGGATCTGCGCGGCGTCACCCACCGGGCCCCGTGCCCGGCGCGATTCCGGGCGAACCTGAGCCGAGCTGCGGCCCGCCCTGCCCCCTCGCCCTGGCTTGGGGGCCGCGGGGTGTACAGAGAGGTCTAGACATGAGCCCAGGTGAGCTCGCCGGCGGGCGGGGCCCGGTGCCCGGTGCCCGGATCAGGCGTCCCGCGAGGCCGACGCCTCTGGGGAGGGCGTGCGCGCCCCTGGGCCCCGCGGCGACTCGCGGGCCGGCCGGCCTCCGCCAGCTGTGTTCCCCGACCGGCAGCGAATCGAGGCTTGCCTCTCGCCTGGAAAACCCGGATAATCCCGGCCGTACTTGCCCTCGTTCAAATGACATCACGGCCACGGAAAGGGCTGCACGGACGGCTTCCCCGCGCGCGCCTTCCAGGCGCTCCTCACCTGCCGTCTCGGGTGTTCACGTGACCCGAATTCTCCAGGGCCCTGGAGGGGTGCGGGTGGGGACCGGCTCTGCTGCTGGGTCTCCCGGGAGGGGGCGTGCCTGGAGCGCTCCTTACCGGGAAGCAGTTATTACAAGGTTGGGGACAAGAGACAAGGTGTTTATTGGGGGGTGTCTTCTGGGGAACCTGGTGGCAGCGTCCTAAAAAGTATTGAACTGAGGTGGGGGGGCAGGGGAGGAGGTGAAAAAATGTCACAAGGACTTCCTGGTCTCCTCCTCCTGTCCCTCCTGTCACCTCCAGCCCCGAAGTACAGCATATCACACACACACACAAGCACGCACGCGCACACACACAGCATCACACACACACTCACACTCACGTCTCCTGCAGCAGCCCGTCTCCTGCTCCAGACACCACTGTTTTTTCTCCCTTCTTCCCGGGGGAAAGGAAATTAGAGTTTGGCTTTTAAGCACCATTCCGCCTGGCCTCGGTCCGTCCCAGGGGCGCAGCATCATCGGGACTGGCCTTTTCCGGGTCAGCAAATTTCTGTCTCTGAGATTCAGACCCATACGGCTGTGTTAATATCAAAGCCGGAGGGGGCGGGCTCCAGGGCCTTGGGGCAGCTTGTGGAATGATTTTCCCCTCGTCTGGACTCCGCAGCGCCCGGGAAGGGGAACTGTCCAGACCCCTTGGAACGGCTCCGCTTCTTGACCTTCTGAGGGCGGCGCGCGCCGGGCTCCGGGGCGGTGGGCGTCGCCCAGCCGGGCTTCTCCTTCAGCAGCCGGTCGCGGTCTGGCCGCACGCTGCGCAGGAACTTCCGGAAGATGTTGGCTGTCAGGGCGAACTTGCGGCCCAGCTCTCGGGGCTGGCTCCGTTCTCCTTTGGACCCTCCTGCCACCCCAGTCTCCCCTTTCTCCCCACCCTTCTCCAGTTCCGGCAAGTCCAGCCAGTTGCCCACCAGGTCCGCAAAAACGTTGTCGCCCAACACCAGAGGCTGTCGGTTCCGGCCGCGGGACATGAGCGTGGAGGTCCAGTCCTCGGGCTCCGTGGTCTCCGGCCCCTGCTGGGCACAGCCTCCCAGCTCCGGCAGCTGCATCCTGGGCAAGGGGGTCAGACCCTTCCCACAGACACTCCTGTGGGGTGAACACTTGCTGCTGCTGCTGCTGCTGCCGCCGCTGCTGCTGCTGCCCAGGGAGGAGCGGCTGGAGGGGGACCTGGCTGGCTCTCTGCTGTCCTCCCATCCAGGGGCCTGAGGGCCTTCAGGGCAGCCCCGGGCAGGGCCCCCTCCGGAGATCTCCAGCTGTTCCAGTGCAGTCTGCACCTGCAGGAGCTTCAGTTCCTGCAGGGCCCCCATCATGCAGTTCATCTGATCCTGCAAGCCATCGCCCACCTCCTTCATGGACATCTGGGGGGGAGAAAGCACAGGCCAGTGATCTGGGGAGGGAGGGGGACAAAGGCTGCCCAGTGCTGGCCCTGTCACGACCCCCTTCCCAACTGGCAGCCCGCCAGCCACCGGCCCCACCTCTGTATACAGGGGCCAGGGCAGATGAGGGCTGGGGAAGGAGGGATTTTCACCCTGGTCTGGCTGGCTAGAGGAAAGATACTCCGCTGCCGACCCCTAAGGCAGCCCTGTCCTGAGCCGCCTCTCCGGAGACCTGCGTGCGTGCACAGAGCCTGCACGGCTTGTCTGCGCCTCCCAGCCGCTCCCTGCAGTAGTGACTGTTACTGTCCCGGTTTGCAGACGAGGAAGCAGGCACAGAAGTAACTTGTCAAGACGCTTAGGTAGCAAGGGCGCTGAGGTCCGCCTGCGGGTGCACCAGGCTCTGGCAGCTGTCTGTCCTTGTTTGTCTCATGCCATCTCGATCTCCTGAGCCTCCCCTAGCCCGCAAGGCAGGAGGTGTGGGGAGCAGCGCTAAGTCCTCTTCTAAGCCTGAGGTTGCTACTCTCATTCTAATGAACCGTGAGCCAGAGTGGGGGAGAGGTAACTGTCCAGGGTCACCCAGCTCTTGGGGGGGCACTCATTGCTGGGGGGGGGGGGTGCGGCCTCACTTCTAAGCTGCTGCCTAACTGCTCCCAACTCTGCTCGGGACAGCAGGGGAGTGAGAAGGAGGCAGAAGGGCCTTAGTGCAAGAGGAAGGGCTCAGATTCCCAGGGAGAGCCAGTGAGGCCTGGGGCTTCCTCTCCAGGCTGTTCGCATCTGCTTGGCCTGGAGGGAGAGGCCAGGAAGCTCTGGCCCCTGGCCTGTGGAAGCCCCTGCCCAGTGCGTCCAGCCTGCTCCCCTTCCGGACACCTGTCCCCTCTCAGCTGCTCGCAGACTTGGCTCCAGTCTTGACTCTTCCTGTCCTCTCGGCCCAGTTGGCTCTGCTGCCCTGGCCCAGAGTGGGGACAGGGAGAGCCAGTTCCCCCACCCCTTTGTGGGTGTCTGTGGCCCCAGTGCCCGTGCCAGCTGGAAGGGGCTGAGAGATTGACTTGGGTGAGGGCCGAGTTTGGAGCCGGGGAGGGGATGCTTGGCCTGATAACATTCACAAGTTCCCAGTCCCTGGGCCCAAGCTGCCCGGTTGGGCCAGCTCCCTCCCCAGGCCTACTCAGGTTACAGCAGCAAACCTCCTATGCCCTGGACCATCTGTTTCTTAAGCCCCCCTGAGACCCACCGGGATCATCTTACCTCCCAGGCTTGTCTTAATGCACCAGCTAAGCCTGCATCAGCGGGGCAAAGAGTGGGAGGACAGGCAGAGGTTCTGCAGGGCTGCCTGGCTGCTGACCCCTCAGACCTGCGGTCAAACCCTCCTTCTGCCAAGCCTGCCTGGGGCCAGGCTCTGCAGAGGCAACAGCAGAAGGGGACTGGCCATCGTCCCTGAGGCCTCAGGCCCAGAGGCCTTTGCTGAGTGTGGGATGGCCCACGCTGTACCACTTTCCCCAGTGCCTGCTTTGCCCCGACAGTCCCGGGATCCGCCAGACTGCATGTGAGCGCCCGGCCTGCTGCAGGGCAGCGGCAGCAGCAAGAGTCTGGGAGGTGGCCGGGCCACTGATGCCTCTCACTCCCATCGCTCCCTTCCGGCCCCTTCCAGACAGCTCAGCCACAGCTGGGGAGGCACAGCGCTCAGCCAATGGGACTCTGAGCCCCCAAACTCCTTCAGGTCCCTCAGGATACACTGCTTTTCCTCTGCCTCCCTGTATCTGCCCCCTCCCACACGCCTCTTTTCTGCATCACCCCAGCCTGGAACCTCACTTTTAACTTTTCCAACCATCCCCGTTCCTGCACCAAAGGGTGTCGTTTCTGCCTCTCCATCCCCTGCAACGTTAGCACCTCCTGGGAGACCTTCCAGCCCCCATCCAGCTTCCCCGCACACCCCAGAGCATGGCGCCCCCACTCAGAAGCTCTCCTCTGCCGGGAGGACAACACCCAGGGCCCTCGTGCTGTGGCCGAGCCCCACCGTGCCACCATTTGGACTCCAGGCACAGGCTACCCCCGCAGCCTCCCAGGCTCCCATCTAACCCGCCCGTCTTACCTGGGGGCACCTGTGCTCGCTATACACCCACAGACACGCATCCAGGCCCACTGGATCGCTCCAGTCACACCCCCCAGACAGTAACTTGCTACACACAGAGAAGGAGTCAGGGACATTTTCAAGGTCATTCCACCAAGAGACAGGAGTCTGAGCTGCAGGCCTCCTTCCAGAGGCTGAAACTCAGTCCAGGTCAGGGATGTGGGAGGAATGAAGTGACCCCATTCAATCGCTTCCAGTATGGAAAAATCCTGAAGAAATAACGCTGACATTTTCCAGTGAGAGTGCGTTTGTGGGCATGTATGAAGTCAGGCTGTGCCTAAAACAGAGGCCCATTTAAGTACACGAGAGCTGAAATTATACCACATGGAAGAGGATACCCTAGATTGGCTCGGATCTCGGGTTCTGGAGACAAATAGGACAGGGTGCAAATCCCAGTTTTGCCATGTAATAACTAGGATCTGGGCAGGTTGTTTCAATGCTGTTTCCCGGTTTCTCCACAGTTGAAAATGGGAATAAAAGTTCCAGCTTCGTAGACCTCCTGTGCAGAGCAGGTGAGGAAATGTGTGATCGTGCATGGTCCAGAGGTGAGTCTGGCTATTACCTTAAGACTTCCTAAGAACTTCTAGAACATTCTTCCCCAGTGAAACCGAACACACAGTGTGGACAGGAGTCTGCCTGGTCTGACACATCTCTTTTCTGTGCTTCTCTCCTGCCTCCGCCCTCACGGGGGAAGGGTGAGGAAGGAAAGGGAAGCCCAGCATCCCTGTCCCCTCTCTCAGTCCTGGCTTCCGGTGAGAAAGCAGCTGTGAGGGGGGTGGGAAGAGAAGGAGGAAGAAGGAAGCTGAGTGTGGGAAACAGGGAGGGCAAGGGAAGTGGGGAGCAGGAGCATCAGCTGGGTCTGCACCGGGACAGGAGCCAGCAGGTCAGCTTTCCCAGCCCGAGGGGGTGACATCACCCAGGACTGACAGCCAAAGGGCAGGCTGCTGTCTCCTTCAGAGCGTGGGACCTCCTGGGATCCCAGGGCTGCGCCCGCCTCAGGAACCCGCAGGGAGCAGCGGGAGCAGAGTGGGGCAAGGAGCAAAGGAGGGGCCAAATCTGAGAAGTCCAAGCTTGAAATTATCCTCCTCCTCCCAGTCCAAATCCCAGTCTGCAGGCTGTAGGGGACTGAGTTCCTCCCAGCGCCGACCTCCAGCGCCTCAGAGCCTGGGACAGGAACCCGGTCTGCTCCTCAAGGGTCAGCTGAGGAGTCACAAGAGAGCCCAATGGTTCTGATTAGGAGTTTGAGTGGGAATAGACCTGACAGCTGCATCCCTCTGAGAAGCAGAGAGAGAAGGAGAACCAGCGCCAACCTAGTCCACCATTAAACCCGATATCCTCAATGAGCACAGCCCAGAGAAGGTTGTGAGAATCTTCTGAGAAACACCATGCAAGGTCTCACCACCCCCTGTCTTCACCCGAGTCTCAGTGTTTCCTGGGCCTCAGTGTGGTGCTTCATTCTAAACACTTTCCCTGCTCAACGCCAGGCTTTCCAGGATGGGTTGAACCCAGACTCTGGCTTCCACAAACAGCAAAGGGCTCCCTCCTGGTGGTGGCCAAGAGCCATGCTTGGGCCTCCCTGGTGGTGCAAGGGTTAAGTCTCAGCCCCATGAACATCCACAGCCACTGTGGCTTGAGTTCAGTCCAGGCCTCACCCACATGGCGCAGCAGACCTCTCCTGCCTTGCCTGCTCCCCCCCTCAGCAGTGTGTTTCAATGGATCCACCTGTTCTGCTCCCCGCTCTGCCTCTGGTGGATCCTCTCACCCCCCACACCTCTGGCCTACACCCCAGTACTTGTGTGCATAAATTAGAAAAAAAAAAAAAAACTTTATTAAGAAAAAAAAAAAAGAGCTGTGCTGTCACCTGGAGGCTTGACCTTGGGCCTAGCTGCACTTGACCTTGGGCAGATTCCCCAGCTTTTCCGGCTGTGGACAGCCTGCTGAATGACGCCCTCCTGCGGGCCATGCTTGCCTGTCCTCTGCGCTGCCTTGTCGGCTGCCATAGTTACTCCAGGACACTGGCTGGGCAGGTGGCCGTGTCCCCCCTAGGAACTAGCAAACAAGGGGTCTGGGAGGTTTGTCTTCTTCCTCGGAGTGTCCCGAACATTCTTGCCTAGACTGCCTTCACCATTTTCACCATAAGCACATACGACCTAGTCTCCTAGTTAACATTTATTTAAATCTACCACTACCTGTTTACACAGGGAAAAGACGTATTTGCATAGAGACATGGACATCACGTCATAAATAGACGGTAACTTTCAATGTCTCTATGTGCAAATACTCACATATATAGTTTCATAGAAAAGTTTTCATCTGAGTTGGTCGCCTAAAGTCATCTTGACAGTAGAAACAGCAATCTTGAGGTTCTGGGGCATGTTAGTGGGGGGCTGGACGCCAGGCCTGGCTCTCGCCCCCCGCCAGCGGGCCTTGGCTGTCTCACTTCCCACTGGTGAGCGTGTCGTGAGTCAGAAGGCGAGGGCAGTTGTCCTCGTGTGGGGAAAAGGAGCAGGAGCCCTGGGGCGACTCCAAGACCCAAGTGGGTTCATTCCCACTGAAGGCGCTGCCTTACTGAACCGCTGAAGAGGGAAGAGGACCGCCTGCTGGGGCTTAGGAGAAGTAGCTGCCTGCCGGGAAGCCAGAGCCCGCCAGCCCTGAGCCCTGAGGGGAGGTGCGGGGTCAGCTTCATGGACGCACAGCCCCTTGGCATTTGCTGGGCCTCCGTGGCGTAGCATCCTCGGCTCCGTTCCCAAGTCCTCTTCTGGGCCCCTGACTGATCACACAGCTGTGTCCCCCTTCAGCCACAGCACCCCTCTCCAGCTCAGCCAGAATCCTTTGACACAGGCTCCAGCTTTGCCTTGGAGATGGCAATGTGCCCTGCCCGCCCCCACCCCATTACTCACAAGATCCCCACACAGCGCCTTTCAGACCCTCTGGAAGCGAGGAGGGGGTTCAGGGCCGGAAGTGGGGAAAGCCCAGCTTCTGCCAAGTGGTCCATTCTCCCGTTCAGTGAAAGGGACCTTGAGGGCCCCCGCTCTTGGCTGGCAGTCTCCACAGGAAGATGAAGTAGAAACTGTGCTGAGCGGAGGGGGAGGACGGCAGGGAGGAGCATGAAATGGATGAGCCAGGCCCCCACTGCCTGTCCACTGCCTGCTGGGCTGGGCAAGAGGCAGGCAGGAGACAAGTGCCCGGTCCTGTCCCTCGGAGGACCCGCCTCTTAACCTCACGGTGGCCTGCTCTCTCGGACCAGCGGGCATGCCCCTTCGGGGGAATCCGACTCCTCAGCCTTCGGATGGACTCACGGAGTTACCTTCCCAGTCTCTCGTCTGCTCTGGCTTGAACCTTCTCCTGCCTGAACTCCTGTCTCAACTGTCTTGTGCGTCCTCCTGCCTCAGTGTCCTCTGCGCCCCCACCTCTACCCCGTGCCACCTCCTAGACGCCAAAGGGAGCCGACTGGGCAGGTCAGACACAGCACAGCATCCCAGACCCCCAACTGCGCCCCGCGTCCCCCCAGTCTGCATCCCCCCAGTCTGCTCTCCGTCGCTCCCAGCCCGAGCCCACTGTCTCTCTGCATATTTTTAATGGTCCGGCTAACTCCAGTGAGTATTGTAACATCTCCGCTAGTTGGGCTTCAAACATCCTTCTCTGTTCTGTGTGTGCCTTTGCTCCTGTTGTTTCATTGTCTGCCTGGAAGGCCGTTTTCCCCGTTCATGTCCCAATTTATCCCTCAAGGTCCAGCTCCAGTGCAACGCTTCCAAAAGGCTGCAGGGGGGCAAAATTCTGCCATCCCCAAACAGACGAGGTCTTTGACAAGAGGTTTCTTTCTAGGAAGGACTATGAAGGTTGGGTGGAAGTTATTTTTTGCCTTTTCTAAACTTCTCTGTTAGGGTTTTTCCAGTGGACAAGGCAGAAGGACCTTTGTTTTCCCCAGTAAACACCCTAACTGACTTCCCCTCTCTTCCTCAAACTCCCATCTTAGCGCAGCTATTTAAGATGGTGTCTTGAGCCACAAGGGCCAGTCAGTTACTTGGTGTCCTGGAGGTATACACCTGTCGTTAAATTTCTATATGGCTTTTCTCTCCTATCAGCCTGCCTAGTGCTGGTTCACTTGCCTAGCAGAGCCCAGCGGGGTATGTATGGGATGATTTCCTTTGAGCACTGACAAGGCTTTCCCTGATCCTTCTAAGAGCACCAAACTTACCCTCTCCTACAGCACGAGTCCTCTACTTAGAGGTTTGCAGCATGTACCTCATTTCACAAATGAGGTTCAGGGTGTAAGTTCTGCAGTCAGGCCGCCTGGCTTTGAATCCCAGCTCTGTTTTTCAGCTCTGTGACCTTGGTCAAGTCTTAACCTCCCACCGCTCATTTGTAAAATGACATAGCAGAAGTACAACTTCTTTGTGTTGCTTTTAATTAAATGACAATACATCATATGCCTGGCCTATCAATAAATGTTAAGACATCATGAAATGTTACTATTATGATCCCTCCTGTTTAATTGTGAGTTCTCTGAAGGCAGGACCCATGTCTGTTAATATTTCTTACTCTAGTGCTCTGTTACCATAGGGCTTTAACTTAGTACTGATGGAGGATCAAGAGTGGAGGAGAAACCACAAGCTTGGGGGTAGAAGGGATTAGCATAAAACATTAACCAAGACCCTTAGGGGTCAACACCCTGATTAAGAAATACAACACCCAGAAAGGGATCTGACCGCTGTAGGGAGTGTCAAGAGCACAAACAGGAAGGTGAAGGAATAAACTATCCACCCAGAGATGAGCCCCTCCCTGCCAGAAGATGAAAAAACCTATGTCGCCCCCACAAAGGGGAAGCCCTCTTCCTGCCTACCCGTGACAGTGCAGGTGCTGCTCTCCACAGCTCTCTCCTCTGCAGGGCAGCAGCCTCCTGCCTGCCCCTGACGGCACCATGCTAGGGCTTCTCTTCTCAGACCTCCCTCAGGGGAGGCAGATCTCCTCAAGGCCTCCAGCCTGCAGCCATGCAGGCCTCTCTCAGCAAACCTGTCCCTCTTCCTGCCTGCTTGTGTCTATGCGAGTGTCTTACTTTCCTGTCCCTTTTCTAATAAACCTGCTCTTTAAAAATATCTACGTCTGCCTCTCGGAGAAACTCGCCTGGGAATTCGTGGCATGCTGCTGAACAGGGGGCTCTGGTGAAACCTTTCTCAGAGTGAACCCGAGAACCCCACACTCAAAACGACATCAGAGACCACATGGAAATCCTCTGCAAAAGCTCATTTCTGGTCATCTCAAGAAATTTGTTCTTTTGCCCCAAGAGCCAAAGGCTGTTCCTACTATATCTCTTCTATCACCTACTTTCTCCTCCTTATCTTGCCTTTAGACCTGGTCCTCCCCCATAGGTCAGAACCTTCTGAACTTGTGGCTTCTGGAAGCCAGATAAGTGCCTTCTAGGAACACCATGTTGTTCAAGGGAGCCCTCCCCCAGTCTGAGAGAAGTCCCTCTGATGCTGCCTCATGCATCAGCTAAGATGTACATGCCAAAAGATGGCCACCATCAAAGTCTGCCTCCTCCAGGAAGCCTTCCCAGCCTGCCTGTACTTCGGAGCCCCCACCACTCAGCCTTGTGTACTCTATTTGCTCCATGCTGATCTGAACTCATGAGGAACGAATGAATGCCCAGTGAACATCTCGCATCTGCTTCCTCTGTGTGCTGCGTCTACCCCATTTGTTGGAAGCACTCAAGGGAGCAGTGTGCAAGGAACAGCTGGTCACAAGGCCTTGTGTTCCCAGAGGGCTTCTCTTTGGGCTGGACGGGAAAAGTGATGGGCTCCCCGCGGAGCAGCGCAGTCCCATCCCACAGCCTGACGAAGAAGTGTGTCAGCTGCTGCTGCTCTCCTGCCACATTGGTCCCTGAAACCCGATCTCTGGGCCTCCTTTAGGCCGGGTAGAGAGAGGCCAGTCCAGGGCCAGTTCTCTAGACACCACCCTAATGGAGCCAGCCCCAAACTCTGAGCACCCCCCCCCCACCCCAGGGCTCACTTGTTACAATGCAAATTTTTCACATTGGGAAAGTGGGAGATTCTGCTATGTTGGTTTTCAGGAACTCTTATCGAAATTTTCTGGGCCAAGGAAAGGGCCACGATGCAGGAGGAGTGCAGCACACCCTCCACAAAGATAATTTCACAACCCCCTAATGTTTCCTTTCCCAGTAGCTTTATCCCACAGTGTCTGCAGCAGATAGCGTGTCCTTCTTGAAGGGAATTTAGTGCAGTAAATGGATGTAGAATTTGACCAGAATTACATCGTGCCATTCCAGGGCACATACTAACTTAGGACCAAGCCAGGTAGCACACAGCCCTCTCCTTTGCCCAGGGGAGACCCTGCCTGGGTGGAACCCTCTGCAGTGTAGACGTGCCCTGCCACCTGCAGCCCCTGCCACGGACGTCCCTTTCCCACGCCACTGCAGACCTGGGGTATACACAAGCCAGCACCCTCTAGGCGGGCCACTGCCTCTCCCACGCTGAACCCAGCCCCCACATCTTCAGAGGAAGGCAGCCAAAGGGCTGAGCCTGGGCTAACTGAGCTCTACTTTCTCCTTCATTTCCTTTGGAAAACCCAGGCTCCGTGATCTGGCACAGGTACCTAAGCACTGGGCTGAGGTGTCAAGGAGTGAATGAGACTCCAATAATCTGTCTGTCACTCTGCACTGTCTCATCGCTGGGCAGAGTGGCACTGGGGAGGGGGCGGAGCACCTTGGGGGGGTGGGGGGTACAGAGCTCCCCCATCTGAGTGTCATTCTGGGCCCCAGGCCAGACATTTGGCTTCCTCTCCAAGAGAGTCAAAGGCTGAAACTGCTCAGACAAAGGGCCAAATGAAAACTAATGGGGAGCTGGGTGACTTCAGCCTCTCCCCTTCCTCCTCCCGGGGACTGGGGGCTCCACTCCTTGGCAGGAGAGGGTGCACATCAAGATCAGGGCTCAGCTCAGTGCCGATTCCTATTTGCCTTTTTTATTCTCCTGGCATTCATAGACTCTGTCTTCCTCCCCTCACCGCCTCCCACTTAGGGTGCTGTAAAAAATGCAAATCAGTAGGATTTTAAAATTCGAGGCCATGCCAGGAACACCCACAAACCCGCTATTAAGGCAGATCCTGAAGTGGGTGGTGTGGTCCCCAATTCCAAGCACAGAAAGAAGATTCTGAGATTCTTTTCTCAGCAGGGGCCTTGGACTTCAGACATCATCTGTGATGACCGTGACCTTTCTGGTATTGGGCGAATTCATGGGAAAGGACTGAATTGCATAAATTGTGAGCTGGGCCCAGTCATTCCAAACTGACCTGGGAAGGAGCTCGATGTCCCTGCCTCTCACCAAAAAAGCAGTTCTCTGGGTAACTTTCCCATCAGAGTGTCCACAAAATGGGCTTCAGGAGGAAGCAGCAGAGAAATGAACTTTGCCCTGAGAAGGCAGGTCCTGGAGTGGGGCAGACAGGAAGGGCCAGGGGAAGTGGCTAGGAAGCATCAGCTATCACACCTGCGCCTCCCAGCTCCCCTCCCCCAGAGCGCCCGTGAGTGCCAGCTCCCTCCCCAGCAGGGAGAGCGCAGACTTCGCAGGCGGGAGTGGGAGAGGCGTCCTGGAATCCCGAGGGCCATGGGCAGCCACTTTCCGGATCCAGGACTGCAGTTGTGAGCCTGGGGTGCCCTGGCTCTGCAAAGAAGAAAGAGGAGGGGAGAAAAGTGTTGAGGTGGACTCGAGAGACAAACTAGAAGGAACAAAAGGGCCGAGAGGAAGACTCGGAGGTGGTCGGTGGGTGCACGTGCCAAACCTGTCTGGATTCTGGTAGCTGAAGGAACAAGAAAGGCGGCAGGTGTGTGTATGCGTGGGGGGTGGGGGGCTGGGGGTGTCGAGTGGGTGAATATGAAGGAGGTGCGAATCAACCCGGCCCCCCTAAAAGAACGCTAACAGGCACATTTCTCCCACTTGGGTGACCCCCCTCCCCGCACTGAACTTGTCTCAGGCCCTGGGCCCCTAGCCCCCCGCACTCTCTCGCGCACTCCCCAAGCCCAGACCTGACATCTGGCTGGGCCTCCGCTTCCCCGCTCGCGATCTGCCAGGCGGCTCCCCTCCTCCCGCTCGGGGCCCTCCCCCGCCATTACAGCTGCCACCCCTCCCTGCTGGCAGACAAGCCCAGGCAGACAGCCGGCCAAGCCTGCCCCCGCAGCCGCGCCAGCGCTGCCAAGCCCGGCAGCGCTGGGGGCCCCCGGCGGTGCCAGCTCCCCTGAGCGAGCAGTCCCCGGCTGACCTCCTGCCCCCGGCCGGGCTCGGGGCGGCACCCTCCCGCGTGACGCCGGCCCCGCGCCCCGAGGCGCCCCGAACAGCCCCACCGGGCCCACCCTCGCGTGCGAGCGCCTGGTCCGCTCGTCCGCGTGTCTGCCCACGCGGGTGAGCGCCTCGCTCGCTCCGGCCGTCTGGACGCACTTCAGCCCCGGCTGCGCTCGCCCTCTGGTCTCGGCCACTTGTTCGCGTCCGTCTCACTCCCTCGCGCGTCTCTGCTCCAAGTTTCCTAGCGCCGCCCTCTCTCCGGACGGGCCCTGCCCGCCGCCCGCGACCCCCCTCTCCGCTCTGGCGCCCCACCGCCCCGCACGCTGCCGGCCCCGGAGGCCGCGCGGGGTCAGGTACCGTCCGGGCGGGGCAGCCTCCCGCCGCCGGCGCCCGCTCCTCTTACCAGCTCCTGCTTGAGGCGGCGCAAATAGCAGTCCATGTCCCTGCCGGCTTCCTCCGGCGCGCACTGGCCCGGCGCGTCTCCGCGGCAGAGCCCGGGGCTGCGAACCCCGGCCCCCGGAGGCGCGCGCCCCCCGCTCGGGCCCTGCGCTCCGCGCCTCCAGCAGCGCGAGCGGACGCTCAGTCCGGGGCCGCTACTTAGAGCAGCTTCTCCCGCAGCTCGGGGCGCGCGGTTCGTGCTGGGGGCGGAGGGAAAAGTGGGACAGCCTATGAGAATTCAGGGGGGCGCCTGCAGCCAATGGGGAGCGAGGACTGGGGCGCAGGCTGGGCTGCTGCGGGCGTTTGCACGGAGCGCGGCCCGGGGCTGGCCAGGGAGCACCGGGCCCCGGCCCGCGCGGCTGGGGGGGCCGCCACGCCAGACTGTACCGACGCCCGCAAAACAGACACCCTGTTGGTCACAAGAGCCTGGTCCTAAGGGTGGGCACCCAGGACTAGCCTCGAGCGGGAGGCTGAGGCCAGTGTCAGCTCCCTTCCCAGTCAGAAGAGGAACATTCTCGGGCCCAGAAGCCGCCCGGCCGCTCTTTGGAATTCTGAAGACTGGGATTTCTGAAGTCTTCCACAAAAGTGGATTGTGGAAGGGTGACTCCCCGCCCTTCCTAGGGGAGGGTCCTCCCCGCTACTCCCCCCCGGGGTGACCAGCGGAGGGTCTAACCGAGCTGTCCGCGGTTCGCTGCGAGCGAGCTCCAAGAACATACGGGGGCAGGGATAAGTAAAGGGACACGATAATCCCAGGTCGAAATTATTTATGAAAACATAAAAGGGAAGACGGGATCGGGCTGCTTTCAATAGGGTGAACGGGGGTCCCCAGCCGCATCAGTTACCCTAACTCTCGCTCTGGCCTCTTGCAGACACTTGGGGAAGGTGGATGAGCGGAGTCTGTGCAGCCCGCACAGCGGAGCACTGGAGAGTCGCGGCCTCGGCCAGACCCGGTGGCACAGTTGGCACGGGTGGACCCGAGAGCCGAGGAACCGCAGGCCCGCGGGCTGGTACCTGCACCGCTGGCCCCGGCGCCCGGGCTGCGTGCCCACCCGCTGCCAAGGCAACAGCCGCAGACCTGGCCGGCTTGAGGGGTTGGAGAGTCTGAGATTAATTAGAGCAATTAGCGACCTGTTGTTTCAAGGTAAGTAAGGGAGGAAAGTTTGCTCTGGGCAGAATTTGGGGCCTCTGATCGGGACAGGCTCGAAGACAGAAAGATGGCAGGACAGAGAGAAGGTAAGCGCTTGGGTCCTTCCCACCCAGCAGCAGACAGGCGACATCTGCTTAGCATCTGAAGCTGATAGAGGAAGGAGGGGGAGAGCTATGAACAGACATCTTCGAAGTGAAGATGGGGGGTCCAGCCCAATGGCCTCCACTTCACCCCAGGTCCTAAATCACAGTGGACCTTGCCCACATCTTTGGTCTTTGGGCAAAAGAGCTGGTTGCTCCGGCCACAGAGAAGTGGTGAGGGGGTCAGAACCCAGAGAGAAGAGGTGTGCGTGTGGGGGTTGTTCAGAACCCAGAGGGAAGAGGTGTGCGTGTGGGGGGTGTTCAGAACCCAGAGGGAAGAGGTGTGCGTGTGGGGGGTGTTCAGAACCCAGAGGGAAGAGGTGTGCGTGTGGGGGGTGTTCAGAACCCAGAGAGAAGAGGTGTAGGGGGTCAAAACCCAGCCAGAAGCCTGCCTGCCTGTGGCCGCTGGCCAGTCCCAGCCGCCTACAGTCCCTCCCAGGTTGCTGCTGCTGGGGGGCTGTGGCCGGTTGCCCCTTGGAGCTGAGAACCCACTCAGGCATTTCCAGCTGCTGGTGGGAGAGCCTGAAGTTCTCACTACTTCTCCGGTGCATCTGGTGGGTGGGCCTGTGAGTCTGGCCCAGAGGTCCAACAGCGTCACCGCCACCACGCCCTGTCCTCGGGCTTCCTTGCGGCTGTGAGCCAAGATTCTTCCCCAAGAGCCCCCCTTCCATGAGAACCCAGGCACGTTCAGGGTAGGAACCACCCCTGAGGACTGAGATGAGGTCCCAGCCCTACCAAACCAGTCCTGGGGTTGAATCCTCCAAGACTAGGCTACAGTGGGGCCTGACCATTGGCCTCAGCCCACGGGGCGCTCTTACACTGCTCAGGTGCCCCCGGCTGGAGGTGCCTGCCCTGCGCACTGTTCGGTGCCTTAGCACGCGGGGCACTGAGTAAATGTCTGTGGGTGTGTGGTGAGATGGTCTTCAGAGCCACATTTTAAAAAGATTTATTTATGCATACAAGAACTGGAGTAGAGGCAGAGATATGGGGGATGAGAGGAGTCACCAGAGACAGAGTGGGGAGCAGAACAGGCAGATCGACTGAAACACACTGCTGAGGGGAGCAGCGGGGAAGCAGGAAAGGTCTGCTGTGCCATGTGGGTCCCCTCCCTGGCCGGAGATCGAACTCGTGCTGCAGTGGCTGCAGTGGCTGTGGATGCTTCAAGTGAGGTTCTTAACTCCTTGCGCCACCAGGGAGCCCCTCTTTGGGGTCATATTTAAGCACTGGTTTTCCTCTGCCGCTGAGCGCTTATAGCCTGGCATCCTCTTGGAAGTTTGGAGGGAGGCTCTGCAGGCTGGGCTCTTGGTCTGAACTTAGGGCCGGGTGGCGGGGGGTCTCTAGACTGCTGACTGCACCGTATGACCTTGTGCAGAGGTTTTCCTTTTACCGGTCTCGGTTTCCCTTGCTTATAGTTCAAGCCTGTGCGAGTCTGACATGTTTATTTTTTTTAAGATTTATTTATGTTTGCATACAAGAGTTGGGGTACAGGCCAGAGTCCAGGGAGGTGAGAGGTTTCACCAGAGACAGAGTGGGGAGCAGAACAGGCAGATAACAGAAGTACACTGCTGAGGGGAGCAGTAAGCAAGGCAGGAGAGGTCTGCTGCACCATGTGGGTCCCCTTCCTGGCTGGTGGCAGGGATCTAACTCATGCTGCAGTGGCTGCGGTTTGCTTCATAGTGCGTTGCTTAACCCACTGCGCCACCAGGAGGGCCCCACAAGTCTAACACGTTTATATTCATAACACTGGACCATGATCTGCGCAGCCGTCAGGACCAGAGGTGTGTGTCTTAGATGAAGAAGGCATCGATAGCAAAGTCCATCTGATGGAAGGTCAAGGAACTGGCAAGAAAGAAAAAAAAAAATCAGCGACCATAATCTCAGTGCAGAGCTCAAAAGAGCATTTTTGGACAAGCAGAGGCGCTGTTACTGCATGGTCCACAGGACTTCGGGGACAATTACTACGGACCTCTGAAGTCCTTATGGAGGTCACAGCCACGTCTCTGCTCCCTTGCCCCGAGCGGCCAGCCCTGGGTGGGCTGTCACCACCTTGTTTCTGCAGAGGTGGGTCTGTCCTCCTGCTGGAGCAGGAAGCTGGAGTGGGGCAAAAGGCTGCGTTCCACTTTTTTTTCCTTAAGAGTTTAAGCGATAGAGAATAAAGCCTGTTGCCATGGCGGTGCAAACATGGGTAAATACTCCTGGGGTGAGCATGGGAGGTGGGGGACGTGATTCATTTTGCTAAAGAGAATTCAAATAGTGCAGCCTCCTCCCTCCTGTCCTCTGATCAGCCCGGAGGGACGATGAGATTATCTCAGTTGAAAATAAGGAGATAAATCAAGGTCCTTGAGACTGCCATGCACTCACAGCCATCGGAGCTGGGTAAGTGCAGGGGAGGTGCAGCAACCTGAGCTGTGCTTAAGGGTGCAAACTCTGCCCAGCCTAGTCAAGGAGCATGGGCCCTCTCTCCCCCTGCCAGTGCCCAAAGGCTCTGGTGTGGTTGTTGAGCTAAAAGGGAGAGGCAGGCCTCCCTGGTGGCACAGCGGGTTGAGCGCTGCACTTTGAGCGCTGCACAGTGAGGCATCCACAGCCACTGCAGCACAAGTTCGATCTCCGGCCAGGGAGGGGACCCACATGGCGCAGCAGACCTCTCCTGCCTCGCCCGCTGCTGCCCTAGGCAGTGTGTTTCGGTCCATCTGCCTGTTCTGCTCCCCACTCTGTCTCTGGTGAATCCTCTTACCTCCTGCAACTCTGGCCTGTACCCTAGCTCTTGTATGCGTGAATAAATAAATATTAAAAATAAATAAATAAAAGGGAGAGGCAGAAAGTTAAGTTCCAACAGAACTCAGAACCGAAACCAAAGCCATTTTCCTGGTTCCTGGTCCTATGACCCCTACCCGGAGGTCCACCCAGCAAGCCCTCAAGCACCCAGGCCAGGCGAGGTGGCGAGCGCCATCTCATCTCTCCAGGTGATGGAGGAGCAGGAGAGCACATTCCGACGTGGGGAAGGAGGTCTGTGGCCACAGGGGTCTGGGAAATCATCATACTATCATCCTCTCTAGGAAGCAGTCCACGAGTCCATTGCCCCCCCGCCTCCAGCCTTTCTGACTGCCAACGCCGTGCTCCCAGCCCTCCTCCCACTCTCCTCCCCTGCACAACCTGCGCAGACACAGGAAAGGCTGGCCCTGGAGATAAATATGTGCTGCTGGAATGTGTTCAGATATTACCGCCGTACTCTCTCCATGCTGGGACCCTCCTTGGCAGGCGGGCCCAGAGGTGCTAAGCAGAGACTGTGCATGTGTGTGTGTGAGCACTGGGGTGTGGGGGAGACTTAGATCTTTTCAAAAGGATCTAACTCCTAGCTCCCTTTTTAAAAAAGATTTTTGAAAATTTACTTATGCATGCAAGAGCTGGGGTATAGGCCAGAGGTAAGGGGAGCTAGGGCGAGGGTGAGGGGATTCATCAGAGACAGAGTGGGGAGCAGAACAGGCAGATGGACTGAAACACACTGTTGAGGGGAGCAGTGGGCGAGGCAGGAGAGGTCTGCTGCGCGCCATGTGGGTCAGCTCCCTGGCTGGGGATTGAACTCCTGCTGCAGTGGCTGAGGATGCTTCATAGTGCTGAGACTTAACCCTTTGGGCTACCAAGGAAGCCCTAACTCCTAGCTTTTATGACCTCTTCCTCTGTCCACCCTACAGGACAGCAGCTCCAACATCTGGGTTCCTCTGCTTCTTATAGCTCCGGGAGATGTGGCAGAGGGCAAAGCAGCCTCTAGCTTGGGTGGCTTTTGGCTCCAGAGGAAAGATTCCCTTTCTTTTCATTGAAAGCCCTTCTGACTGGCTAGAGGCATGGGAGACTCCAGTCACAAAAAGCTCATTAGCTTTCTTTATCCTCAAATACAGGGGTCACACTTTCTCCCCGTTTACAGGCAGAACACTGGAGACCCTAAGAGACTGGTCTGAATGGGAGGGAATAAGGTCTGTTTTCAAGGTGACCTCTTTTTACCACCTGCTCTGGAGAAAGCACGAGGGATGGAGCAGAGGCAGATTAGTATAATCCAGCGGGTGAGTCACCCTCACTTTTCCGGAGGACTGATGGAGACAGCACTCCTGCGTCCTTGACTCCCATACAGGCTGCGAGCCCAGGTTATCACTTACACAGGTGCCAAAGCTTTCCGGAGGGGCCAGAAGGAAGGTGTCAGAGGCAGAGATAGCAGTGTAGTATTTTGAGAAAACTCCATGTATGAATGGGCTCCCAGGCTACCCCACCTGAACAATTCAGCATGAATTTTTTAAAAAGATTTATTTATTGATGCATACAAGAGCTGGGGTACAGATCAGAGTCGTGGGAGGTGAGAATATTCACCAGAGACAGAGCGGGGAGCAGAACAGGCAGATGGACAGCAGCAGGCGAGGCAGGAGAGGTCTGCTGCGCCATGTGGGTCCCCTCCCTGGCCGGGATCAATCTGGTGCTGCTGTGCAGCAAATGCTTCACAGTGCTGTGCTCAACCCGCTGCGCCACCGGAGAGGCCCCAATTCAGCATGAATTTTAAGTGCAAAATTGGGCTACTCCAAATAATGAGCAATGAACCCACAGGCTGCTTCTGAGCCCTACATGGAATTATTTGCAACTGTGGGTCTGGTGCTTCTGGGCCTCAGCAACAGTCTCATTGCCACTTGGGAAGCAAATATTTCCATTTTGCAAATATTTGCTGGAAAAGTAAACATTTTTCAACTACCAAGAACACCTGAAGAATGTCAGGGCATAGCAGAGGGAAATGCTTATGGTATTTATGCAAACCCACGCTGGGGGTGCTCCCTGGTGGTGCAAGGGGTTATAGTCTCAGCATTATCAAGCCATCTCGAGCCACCACAACATGAGTTCGATGTCCAGCCAGGGAGGGGACCCACATGGCGCAGCAGACCTCACCTGCCTCGCCCGCTGCTCCCCTCAGTAACGTCTTTCAGTGGATCTGCCTGTTCTGCTCCCCACTCTGTCTCTGGTGGATCCTCTCACCCCTTGCACCTCTGGCCCGGCCTACAACCCAATTCTTATATGCATAAATAAATAAAAATAAATCTTAAAGAAAACCCAAACATGCTGGAAGTTACAAACTGCATGGAGAGAAGAGTGTCCCCAGCACTGACTTGGGGACTGTTTGCTACAGCTGACTCCCTGGGCCCTGAGCTGGCTTCTCCATAACCTCACCGTGGCCTGTAACTCAGGGACAGCTCATCTTCTTACGCCCTACTTGGCCACCTCCACCAGCCTCTTGTACCGTAAGGACTCGGGGTTGGCAACCCGCCAGGGAGAGACATGTTAGCAAGATGGAAAGAAGATCACGGGGTAAGGAGAGAAAGAGGTCACGTCTCAGGTGTGCCTTACCACCAGTTTCAGTCCACCGGCTGGCTCCCCAACTCTCTTCTGATCTTTTTGTTTAAAGATTTATACATACAAGAACTGGGGTCCAAGCCAGAGGTGTGGGCGGTGAGAGGATCCACCAGAGACAGAATGGGGAGCAGAACAGGCAGATGGACAGAAACACACTACTGAGGGGAGCAGCGGGTGAGGCAGGAGAGGTCTGCTACGCCATGTGGGTCCCCTCCCTGGCCGGCGGCAGGGATCAAACGCGTGCTGCAGTGGCTGCGGTCTGCTTCATAATGCGTTGCTTAACCCACTGCGCCACCAGCACCAGCAAAGCCCCTCTTTTGAGCTTTTGAAGGGGCGAGGATCCAGGATGTCAGTCCCAGATTCTGGTGGTGATTTCAGCCCAGAGACCCTGAGGGGAGCCAGCGTTGAAGGTGATGCTGCTGCTTCTGTGAGGGTTTCTACTAGACTCTGAGCCAGGATCCTTTCCCTGGTAGAGGGTTCCTGGGGATGGGCGAGGGTGGGTCGTGTGCCCCCCTCAGCAGCCGCAATCTACACCAATGGAAAGCCCCACATTCCCAAAGCAGAAAGGCCACGAAGCCGAGAAACACCGTCACCGCGTACCAAACGTAGCCGCTCACTGAGTGCTGAAGGCGAGGAGCTGAGCCTGTAAATGGGTTTGGGTTTGCACCGCCCCCCTCCTGCCTGCCTTCAGACAGGTTTTCTTTGCTCTGATTATTCCCCATGAATCATCATCCATAGAAAGTGACTGAGGCAATGAAGAGTGAATAATGAATCCCCCAAATGGTCTTTTGTGTCTCCGCCTGGAGGGTTTTGGAAATAACTTGCATTTTAATCTTTCTAACTTAGAATCATAGAATTCTGGAGCTGAAAAGACCTTATAGATAATCAGGGAACTGTGACCTCATGGAGAGACCGGAAGTCAAGATGTGTGTGTCTGAAGCTCTAATCTGGTTCCTAAAAATAGCGCTTGCTAACATGTACAGAAGACTTCCTTGTGCCAGGCGCTCTTCTGTGCTTGCCGGGCTCCGGGGTGGGGGCTCCACTTGCCTCTGCTCTGCAGATGAGGGGGAGAGGAGGAGCCAGGACCCACCACTCCGGGGTCATGTCCAGGCTGGGTGCCAGGACCCAGGCTGTCTGGGTCTGGGCTGCTTCGCCACCTCACTCCGTGACTTTGAACACGTAATTTAACCTCTTTGCGTCCTGGTTAAATGACAGCCATATGGCAGAGGTTCCCAGGATAAAGCTGCCTGCATTTCCTGCCCAAGTATATGATTTTACCAGTCAGGTGTGGCACAGAAATGTAAAGTGACCTACCTGGGGCGCCCAGGTTGCAAGAGGCGGCCAGAACCAGCACAGGAAGCCAGACCTGGAGACACTCTGCCCCCCGACGGCCAGGCCAACCCTCCTCTCCAGCTCGCTTTGGAGTTTCCAGAGGAATCCAGATCCTTGCCTTAGAGGAGCTCAGATCGATGGGTCAGAGAAGCCGGCTTGGGTGTGGGCCATCACGCCCGCGGAGCTGAGGCAGGAGGCTGGGGTTATTAGCCTGATACTGGTACCTTTGCTGTAGCTCTCTGCTGTTTGCTGGCTTCTTCGGGTCAACAGACGTGCTCAGAGCCCACCTGGTAGCCACGCGCGGAGATGCGTGTCTGGGGGGGCCGCACACGGTCTCCGGTGGCTTGGGCAGCTGCCGGCTGCTTGTTCGCGAAGAGCACGGGCTACCCCTCGTGCTGGCCCTCGCGGCCGGCCTTCTTCGCGGTGACTGTGGCCACACGCTGCTCCTCCTCCCCTCCTGGCCTTTGCTCCCCGTCCCAGGATCTGACCATTAATTGGCAGCGATGAGCTGCCTTGGGAGATCCCCAGCTGCGCTCTGGCAATCAGTATACACCCCCCTTCCAGCAGCCCCGTCTCAGGGTCCTCGCTCCTGGAGACGGGATTGGCAAGGCGTGCAGGCAGCAATAAACACGTCTCTGCGGTGCATCGGGAGCGAGACCGGGCCTCCGGGGGCGGCCTCCTCCATTCCCGGCGGCTCCGTGTGTGTCTCATACGCGTGTGCGTGAGTGAGTGGCTCTGACACTGAGATCAGCTTTCACCCACTGGTGAGTGGAAAATTAGCTTTGGCAGGTGAGGAACTGGGTGACAGGTGAGGAAGCCAGCAGGGTAGCGGTGGTATCCTCCTTCTACTGCTGCGCTCCTACATCCTCCCTCTGCTCCCCCTCCCCTGCATCATAATCAGAGGGAGCAGAAATGGCTTGGAAGGACTTGGGCGTGCGGGAGAGCGATAGGAGCGCTGTCGAATGTCCGCGAGCTCGCAGGCTGGCAGCTGCTCTGAGTCCGGCCGCCCGAAGCCCGTTGGGAACTGGCATTTTTCTGGTAGCCCACAAAGTGAGCTGCGTGGTTTACAATTTCCTGGTGGGTGGGAGAAGAGATGGCAGTCAGTCCAGAGACTAAATTCTGGGAAGTTCTGCCATATGGCACCGTGTCGGAGGGGATGTGGGCCAGGACTGGCAGGCAGGAGACCTGGGGGCTTGGGCTGGCTGTTTCTGCCGGAATCTAATTGTCTTTGTCATCCCTCTGTGCCTCGGTCTCTCTAGCTGTACACTGGGGCACCCGCTGCGACCCGTCCACTGTGACGGTGACGTGTGCAAAGGCTCCTCAGCATGCCCGGAGCTCTGGTCCAGTCGTGAGGCTGATGGCTAAGGGGCCCTGCAGAGCCAGCTGCCCCTGCGTCAGTTCCAGGCTGTCCTCGCTCAGGTACTTAAGCATCTCACGCCATAAATCTCATCTCCTTATCTACAGGCAGCAAATAAGGGGAAGGGCAGGCTGAGCCTCTGCTACCATCTGATCTTCTCACCAACCTCAGCCCTGGGCCTCCCTACCCCCACCGAGGCAGTGATCTCCCTGCCCTCCTTCATCTGCTCTGGGCTGTCAGTTTAATTTAACAAGGTTTCGGGAGAGGTTTGATTTAATCAAACCAGTTGCTGCATCCATTCTGCTCAGAGTTCCCTCTGTGTCACCACCCAGGCTCAGATTAGGCGGTGACAATTACTTCTTCTTCCTGGCTATTGCCTCCCCCTCCTTTGCTCTCCCTGGAGGGAACAAGGAGGCAGAGCAGTCTCCTGAGACCTAAGAATAGATGTGCAGGAGGATCACAAGGGGGGAGGCCGGCTCTGGCTTGAGAAAGCCCCTCCTGCCTTACATGGCCGTGTTCAGGTTGAGCCTCTGCCTGAGGGTGGGCACAGCAATGCAAGCAATCTCTTAGGAAGGTTTAAGTCCCCGAGGGTGGAGCTGGGCCATCGTTGTTCCGGTCATGGGAGCTAAAAGCAACACCCCTTATGGTCAGAAAACTGGGTGGGCGAAAGGGGGAAGGTGTGCGGGTGCTCTGGACACCCCAGCCCACAGGCGCTTATTTCCAGGTTCTCAGTCTGGACTCGAGTCTCCAGAGCTTGGAGGCGGTGATGATAACAAAACCAGAAGGTGAAACTCCACCACCCGGTTCCTCGGTGGCTCCCTGCTTGGCACAAGAGCCTCGAGCCTCGGCAGGAAGGATTTGCCCCTGAACCTGGGCTTCGAGGGAGGCGGGGAGATGGGGAAGCCATGGTGTGAGTGGGCCGGGGGTGTGTTGTCCATAGAGTGTCAGTGACTGCAGAGCAGTCAGTGGGCTCGGGTGCAGAAACCTGATTTGGGAGTTTAGGATTCCTGGACAAACCTCTCCTCTTGCTGTTAACTCCTGCATTTCACTCTCTGCTCGGGAAGGAAGCGCTCAGCACCACTGTTTGCCTGCAGAAGAGAGACAAAGGCCTCTGAAGGGAGCCCTCACTTAGGGTGGTGGAAATCCTTTCTTCTTTGGCTCAGTTATGTCACATTCTTCCACCGGGCTGGGCAACTGACAGGTGTGCCCCTCCCCAGCCCCCTGCCAGGTCCCCTCCCTGCCATTTGTCTCTCACCCAGCTATCCAGCAGACACTGCCCTCCGCAGGGGCTCATGTGATTAGCAGAGGAGACCCTTCCTGACAGCTCTAGAGAGAACCTCTCAGATGCATATTCTATTGAGTACATCTCATTGCTGCTGACAGCTGCTTTATCAATTAAATTCCACACTCCCGGTCTTCAGAGATGCCATGAACCTCCCTCCCTAATAAATCATAGGCCCCCACTTATTGTTAAATGTCCCATCAGTCTCTAATAAACTCCCTGCCAAGAGGGGCAGGTTATTTATTATGCTGCCTGGACAAGAATGAATTGGGCCCCTTTCTCATAAGGAGAAGGGTAAACGTGACACCTTCTTCCCCAGAGTCTGAGGCTGTGCTATTAAACGGGACAATTCATCAGTGTGGGCCTTGGGCCAAGGGGAGTCCTGGCCAGAGAGAGGGCAGATGGACCAGAGCTGGTTTCCAAGGACTTGTCCCTGTCTTTGGAGGAGGTGGCCTCACAGAGGGCAGGGCCTGCCCCTTGCCTGCTTCTCCCCTCTAGTTACAGTCTGAAAAGGCACTGAAGGTGTGGTTACCCCATGACAGGGCACAGGTAAACAGCTCTTGTCCAGGTGGGGAAGTGGCCAGAGAGGCTTGAGCAGAGCCATGAAGCAGCACAGCCTATCCAGAAGGCCAGTACTGTGCCTGGATAAACTTGACTTAGCTGGGAGTTTACAGATGGTGCTAGGCCGTTGAGCAGATGAACTGAAGAATATAGAAGGAAACAGTCTCCTTTCAGGTGTCTGGGAAAGAGAGCTAAGAACCATGCTTCGTCATCGCTAGCTGGATAAGCAAGAAGAATGTTCTAGCACCTAAGAAGCCCAGGAGCTGGAAGGTGTAAGGAACAATGTGAAGTGGGTCTTACCTGCCCCAGTTAGATCCCAACCTAGAGCATGCACCACAGTTGGCGTGAAAATCCAAAGCCTAAGCTTCATGTTCAACCATATGTCTCTTTTTTGCTACATAACACCACCCCCACCCCCCCTTGGGGAGTGCACAGCCGTATGGTGCAGACAATGGCCTCCATGCCGTGGGACCGATCCATCTCTGCAGTCTCATGTCCTGATAATTGCTGCCACCTCGTCTCCGTCCACACTACAGGATGTACCTTCCCTAGACAACTGGGCTCGTCACGCTTCCACGCCTTTGCACAAACTGGTTCAGTTGCCCGGAATATCTTCTAACTTGTCTGCCTGTGAGCTTTCCTCCCGCCCCCACTGTTGGATGAGCAACTTGTCTATTCTTTGGATAGACTCATAAAATCAGCCCCCAGGGGGTACGTAGGACTTGAGCTTTGTTTCTTGGTCTGCTGTCTTGGCAGAAGTGCTAGACTTTAAGGACTAGGAATGATCTGTGTGGAGCTTCTTTCATGATTCCATGTACGCTTTAAAGTACATTGGTTTTGGGCCTCCCTGGTGGCAAAGGGATTAAGTCTCAGTGCTGTCAAGCTATCTGCAGCCACTGCAGCGTGATCTCAAACCCCAGCCAAGTTGCTGACCCATGAGGTGCAGCAGACCTCTCCTGCCTTGCCCACTGCTCCCCTCAGCAGTGTATTTCAGTTGATATGCCTGTTCTGCTCCCCACTGTCTCTGGTGACTCCTCTCACACCCTCCCTCCCCATCTCTGATCTACACTCCAGTTCTTCTATGCATAAATAAATAAAATAAATCTTTAAAACCACGTTGGTTTAATTGGGGATAGGAAGAACATAGAGAAGAAAGTTATGGCTCTGACTAGTAAAAGCTGTTTTCCTCAATTTCTCAGAAGTTCTCACTCTCTCCCACATCACAGTTACACTCTGAGTCCTGAAAAATGCCATGACCGCATATGATTTTGCCCACTTTGCACTGCTTTTCATCACCGAACAAAGCCTCCTGCGTGGGTGTATCTTGCCCCTGGTGGACAGTGGCTTTTATTTTGTCCCATTTTTGTATCTCTGACATTTGGCTAATTTATGGTGGCTGTTCAGATTTTTGTTTTTGTTGGGAGAACGAATAATAAAGATGCTGATGATTAAAGAGATGTTTGTGGATTGAATGCAAACATGACGTTGCCCATCTTTATTGCTTTGAGGTCAAATGAAAAAAAAAGTGATCATGAAGACCTTCATTCCTTGACTTCTTTCTGTGCCCTCCATGATCCTCACACGCAGGGTGGGTCACCTTGTGTCCATGTCTGTGTCTATATTATTTTCCTTCCCTCTGGGTGCAGAAATCTCCAAGCAAGAGGATTGGATGGGGCCATTTGAACCTCAGCATGCACAGTGAGTCTGTCTAACTCCCACTTCTTCGGTTTACAGGAATCTTTCCTCTTCTAGCTCCCAGACAGAGAAGATGAGGAAGACTTTCCAGTAGAATAAAGAGGCTGAAATCCTCTTGTGATTTCATCCTGGGGGAGACTGGGAGGCAGACAACAGTCTAACTGGTACTTGTAAATATTACTCTCACACCTTACCTAGCTATTAAATGGTCTCTTATCTTTGTGTTCTATTTTTACAGCAATGAAAATTATGGCTAACATTATAAAAATTTTTAACTACGAAGGAAATTTTTTAAATTGATTTGTGTTTTGATCTATATAGTAATACAACTAATTTCCAGAAACATTCCTGCAATATTTGTGTCCATAAACTATCATAAGCAACAGAAGCATTAACAACGTGTCTATAAAACTACAAAAGTTCTTTTCCAGAAAAGATTCTTTCTCTTGACATAAAGCTGGGTTCTTTGAAGGTGTGGTGAGTTCTGCAGAACTACTGTTGAACCACTGCCATGCACATGGAGACCCAACAGAGACTTCTGAACCTGAGAGAGACAACCATTCAGTGTTTATCACATCCCCCCAAGGCTCAGAAAGGCCAAAATAAGGGTTTGGGGCTGCAGAGCCTGGGGGGGACAAAATTCCTTTCCTGAAACTCAGTTTACTTAATGTGCGGGAGACATGTAAACAAATAAATGGAGATAGAGCTAGGCTGGAATTATGTTTGGTGTGAAGTGAAAGCTGGGATAAGAAAATGAAAAGGTTAAAAGAAGAAGGATCTGATGCTGGACCCAAATGATACAAGTTGTCTTCTTCAGAAAGATCACTGTAGTACCTGTGGGTAGGGGGGTCACTGGAGGAGAGAAGAAACTGCAGGGAAGCCATTCATAAGGTTGTTGCAATAGTAGGATGATAGAGGGACCTAAAATAAGACAGCTGTTACAGAGACTGGAGAAGAGGAATGGATGGGATATTTGGAGGCAAAATTACCTGTGTCAGTGAATTGTTAAGAAGGGAGAGTGACAGTAGAAATAACCGCAATTTTGGGTAATAAGCACCACGAAGAAGAGTAAAGCAGAACAAGGGATGGAGAGAGAGAGGAAAGCTAGCTCTATTTTTTTTTACATGTTTACATGTATTTGTTTACATGTCTGTCCCTCACATTAAATAAACTGAACTTCAGGATGGGAATTTTGTCGCCCCAGGCTTTGCAGCTCAGCACCCTATTGGGCCCTGGGGAGAACCTGATAAACGTCAGATTTATCAGGGGAATTATCTTCTTTTTTTTTTAAAGATTTATTTATTTATGCACGTAAGATCTGGGTACAGACCAGAGTCCAGGGAGGTGAGAGGATCCACCAGAGACAGAGGGGTGAGCAGAACCAGGCAGACTGACTGAAGTACACTGCTGAGGGAAGCAGCGGGTGAGGCAGGAGAGGTCTGTTGGGCCATGTGCATCCCCTCCGTGGCCGGAGGCAGGGATCGAACTTGTGCTGCAGTGGCTGCGGTTTGCTTCATAGTGCGTTGCTTAACCCACTGCGCCACCAGGGAGGCCCAATGGGGGAATTATCTTATGGGGTTCAGGAAGGACCTCTTTGAAAAGGTGATCGCTGTGCAGAGACCCCCAATCAAGGAAAGTGGTAGACTGTTAATTGCTACCGTGAGATGGGGGCAGTATCTAGGAGGGATGCTTAGGAGCAACACAGAAAAGACGTTTTAAACTTGAGATGTCACACATCCAAGTGGGAAGTTAAGAAGGCAGATGGGAGGACCAGTCTAGAATTTAGGGGTCTGGGGTGGAGATACGAATTTGGGTCGTCAATCAAGTTCCTGGTTCCAGTCCACTGTATTTGTATTAGTGCTCGCTTTTGGCCAGGAGCTGTGCCAGGGGTGGACTAGCGCCAACAGCAGACAGACACCCAGCACACGCGTGGTGAGCCCGAAATCCTGCCGCAGCGGGGCGCGCTCGGAGCTCAGCGGCGGCGGCGAGGCCCGCAGCAGGGGAGGTCTACGCGGGCGACCCGGAGCAGGGCCCGAGACCGGGGGCGTGACGCCCAGGCCGCGTCACAGAGGCCGCGCGGGGCGTGGGGCGACGCGGGGTGCGGGGCTGGGCCGACGGGCCGGGAGGCGGGGCGGCGTCCCCACCGCGAGCGCGCGCCGCCCTCTGCAGGCGGCGGGCGGCGACGCACCGGTAGCCTCGGCTTTCCTCTCCTCCCTCCCGCTTCCGGCCACGCTCTTAGTGGTCGTCGCGTTTCTCCTCCGACCCCGCCCCCTCCCCTAGCGGCGTGTCAGTGTCCGCGGAGGAGGCTGCCAATAAAGTTTTCCTCCCTCTCGCCCTCAGGCGCGCCTCCCGCCCTCAGGCGCGCCTCCCGCCCTCAATCCCGCGAGATCTGGCGGCGCGGCTACCATGGCGGCGGCGTTTGAAGCCCCGGCGGCCTTAGCGACCGGGGAGACAGTTATGCCCGCGGAGCGTGTGGCCGAGCCGGCCTTGGAGCCGGAGCCGAAGCCGAGCCCCGGACCGGTGCGGAGCCTGAGGACGGCTCACGATATCGGCGGCCCGCGGACGCGCACCGGGGACGTGCTGCTGGCGGAGCCGGCGGACTTCGAGTCGCTGCTGCTGTCGCGGCCGGTGCTGGAGGGGCTGCAGGCGGCCGGCTTCGAGCGGCCCTCGCCCGTGCAGCTCAAGGCCATCCCTCTGGGGCGCTGCGGGCTCGGTGAGGCCGGGAGGGCCAGGGACGGGGCCGCGGGTGGCGGCGCCTCGGGTCGGCCGCCGGGGCAGGGCTCCGCCAGGGCCACGGCGCTGCTCGCTTTCGAGCTTCAGTTTCCCCCTGGGTACAACAAAGGCGCGTTGTCGAATTTAAAATTGTCGAGGCCCTTTCCAGCTCTGAAAAATGGTCCTAAGTTTGAGAAGAGGAACAGTAGTGGGACGAAACGTGTTTGATTAGGGCCTCATGCGGTTTTGGTAATTAACCGAAAGCCAGCGTGCCGAGTAGAAATCTTTCTGGAGATGCTTAGTTTTGTGGTTTCACGTTGAACGTAAGCTGCTCTGGTCGTTACTGGCTGGTGATTTTTTTTTTTTCTTCCTCGCCAGATTTAATTGTTCAAGCTAAATCTGGCACTGGGAAAACCTGTGTGTTCTCCACCATTGCTTTGGATACTCTTATCCTTGAAAATTTAAGTACTCAGGTGAGTTTATCCCAAGAGGAACCCAGAGGAGCCTATGGTCAGATGAAACACCTGTAGCTGCTCAGCGATAGATGTTTGATAAGTGATTGCGTTAAGCCATATGAACAGTATACGGTTGAGCGGTTGTTGGTGTGGATGGTGACCAAGGATATATTATTAGTGTTCGAAGTTTGGAACTTTCTGTTATAACCTTGTTGTAAATAGAGCAAGCTCCATGTATGTCACTTTTGTCATTATTTAAGAATACAGATAGGGATTTTTTTTCTCTTTTACTTACTTTGTACTGTTAACTTTTGACTTCCCAGCAACTTGTATGCTGCCTAGCATATAATAAGTTCTTTAATGTTTGTTGCATGAATGCTTGAATGAATGGAAGTTTCCTTTGTCAAAAATTTATTCCATATATGGAAAGTAGTTCATTGTATAATGTTTTTAGTCCACCAGGTCACTAAAGGTATAATTTTTACTTTTTATTTTAGATATTAATCTTGGCTCCAACAAGAGAAATTGCTGTACAGATACATTCTGTTATTACAAGTATTGGAATCAAAATGGAAGGCTTAGAGTGTCATGTGTTTATTGGAGGAACTCCATTATCACAGGACAAAGCCAGACTTAAAAAATGTCATATTGCTGTTGGATCTCCTGGTAAGATGTCATGACTCTTTCATAACAAGTTTTTAAGGAACTGAAGTTTTGAAGTAGCAGTAAAAATATGGGAATCTGCTAACTATGTTCATTGTTTTGTGTATTAGTTATGGACACTAATAAAGATACAGACATATGACTGGAATTACTAAAGGATTTTATGAACTCCTTATTCCTAAGAATGTTGATGAACAAGAATGGAATAAACTTTTGAAAAGAGGAGGAATGAAATCATTTTTAGGAAGCCTTTCTAAACCATGGATTAGGGTTATTCTTTGCTTCCCTATTAACCTGTCAGCCATGAATCAGAATCTGGCACTCAGGGTATTAATGTTTAAGTCTTTTGCTAGGAATAGTGTTCACTCTCCATACTTACTGGGGAGAAATCCTCAGGGAAAAATAATGTATTTAGGGAAGATCAGAACTTGATTTTTTAAAAATATTTATTTATTTATGCATACAAGCACTGGGGTACAGACCAGAGGTGTAGGAGGTGAGAGGATTCACCAGAGACAGAGTGAGGAGCAGAACAGCCAGATCTACTGGAATACACTGCTGAGGGGAGCAGCAGGTGAGGCAGGAGAGGGCTGCTGGGCCATGTGGGTCAGCTCCCCAGCAGCAGCGGCAGAGATCGAACTCGTGCTGCAGTGGCTGTGGTTTGCCTCACAGTACTTTGCCCAACCCATTGTGCCACCAGGGAGGCCAGAACTTGATTTTTAATTTGTAGTTTAGTGTGTAAACATGTGTGATAAGGGCGGGGTCAGGAATTTCAGCGGTACAACCTGTGGGTAAATAAAGACACTAACTCTGGTTTGCACATATTTGGTGTTTCACAGATATTTCAATTTTGTTTCTGAAATTTAGGTAGAATTAAACAACTGATAGAACTTGACTACTTGAACCCAGGCAGTGTCCGTCTCTTCATTCTTGACGAAGCAGATAAGCTTTTAGAAGAAGGCAGCTTCCAGGAGCAAATAAAGTAAGAGAAATAACTAACTTGACTATTAAATTGGTGCCCCAAAGTACCTATTTTAACTTTTTTAGGTGTTGATTACTGTCTAAATTGTTTCCATGATGTGTGTTTTTCTTCTGTTTTTTAGTTGGATTTATTCTTCCTTGCCTGCCAGTAAACAGATGTTAGCAGTATCAGCTACTTACCCTGAATGTTTGGCTAATGCTTTGACTAAGTATATGAGAGAACCCACATTTGTAAGACTAAATTCCAGTGATCCAAGTCTCATAGGTGTGTGTAGATATTGGATATTTCACATTACTGCCTTGTCATGTTCTGGAACTTTCCTTTTTCTGGTTGGTTATTGTTTTCATGTTTGCCATTAGACTTAGCAAATATGTTTTAATGGAAAACTCTTCTTTGTAGGTTTGAAGCAATATTACAAAGTTGTCAATTCATACCCTTTGGCCCATAAAATTTTTGAGGAAAAGACACAGCATTTACAGGAACTGTTCAGCAGAATTCCATTTAACCAAGCCTTAGTCTTTTCTAATTTGCATAGCAGGTAAGTACCTTAAGAGTTCACCTGGCAACCTGTGAGTTAAAAGATCTGTGTGGACAGTATTTGGAAACCCTCTGTTATTTTTCACAGAGCACAACACTTGGCTGATATCCTTTCTTCTAAAGGCTTTCCTGCGGAGTGCATTTCAGGTATTCATTTCTTACTTAATCTTTAGTTAGTGTTTGACTTGAACTCTCCTTAAAGTCAGGAGGGGAAATACCACTACTTGAATTAGCTTGTGAGTGTGAAATTACACTGAATTTTCAGGGTAAAGGAAATTTCAGGTTCATTTTTCACTGGGATTGCATATATTGTTATCCTTTTTTTCCCCTTTTTTTTGACTTGGTATGTAACAAAAACTTAGAAAATACTCATGAAGAACTTAAAAATTTTATAAAATAAGGTGTGTTTTTGTTTTAAGTGAAAAATACTTTGCTTTCTTTACATAATTATTATTAAGATACTAAGAATTACCCAATTTGATTATTTTTTGATTTTGAAAATGACAAGAGGGATTAATTTTTGACACAAAGCTAAATTACTACTGCTGGCCTCATAGGAATGAAAGTTTCAAAGGAATTTTTGGTCAGTGAGATCATTTTTGAGTTGATTTATGTCTCAACTTAGTTTTTAATCTGATAGCCTAAGTCTGTATAGTTAGGGTTATATGGTAGGATATTGGGGAGACTATTTCCTAATGGACCAATATTTTCACTATAGCATACAGTTTAGCACCAAATTTCAATACAGCTAATGCAATTTTATTTTCCTACACTTGTATACCTCATATGTAACTTTGGTTGGGTTGCTTAAATGGGTGAGATTGGGAGTTAGATTTCTTATTTTTTTTTAATTAATTAATTTATTTTTTATTAGTTATATTTGACATCATTTGTAGTCCCCAGGGAGTACCCACCACCATTTTACCCGTGCACCATCACCTCAGTCCCTTGTGCACCCTCTGGCCTCTTCCCTGTCTTTGCCCTCCCTCCTTCTCCTCCCCCACCATGGTCCCTTTGGTTTATCCTGGCTTTTTGGTCTTATTAAGTTTTTTTGTTTACTTTTGGTTATAATTGTCCAATTCCTTGAGCTTATTCTTTATTGTTGTTGTTGTTCTTTCATATTCCTCCTAATAGTGAAGCCAT
>JAGFMF010011645.1:6538210-6563803 GCA_019455555.1 Galemys pyrenaicus | reverse complement strand
CCTTGTATGTCCTTTTCCTGTCTTATTGCTCTGGCTAAGACTTCCAATACTATGTTGAATAGCAGTGGAGAGAGTGGGCATCCTTGTCTTGTCCCTGATAGATTTCTTATTTTTTATGGGTTTGAAAAGTGTGTATTATGTTGCTTTCAGATGACATTCTTTTTGGCTCCTTTTAGGTAACATGAATCAGAATCAGCGTCTTGATGCTATGGCTAAGCTGAAGCAGTTTCATTGCAGAGTCCTCATTTCTACAGATTTGGTAAATTTTTTGTTCAGTTTGGGTGACTAATCCATCTTGACATATGTTCTATTATCAGACATACAGATTTTATCTGTTTCATGTGGGTGGACATAACAAGTATACCAAAAGATGATTGTCTTTCCTGTGCTGAGAAATGTGCTTTCTTAAAAATGTGTTTCATATTTCATCTGTATTCTTGCATGTAGTTATTAAAAATGAATTTCCTTTTCTTCTGCTCCTAAGTAGCCTCCTATTGTTAACTTAGCTCTTGAGCCTGGAAGTAGTATAGTGTGCACTAGTAGTCATGCCACAGTTAATGCAAACACTTGCTCTCTTCTTTAAGACTTCCCGTGGGATTGATGCTGAGAAGGTGAACCTGGTTGTAAATCTGGATGTGCCAGTGGATTGGGAGACATACATGCATCGGATTGGCAGAGCCGGCCGTTTTGGTAAAAGAAAAAAATGTTTGGGTGTTTTCTTTATGGGGAGGAATCTGTAATGTGACAAGTGACCTTGGTGTGTCATTTGTGTGAAAATGACTTACTGCTTACCATTCCCTTTGTGCTTTAGGTACTTTGGGACTGACAGTGACCTACTGTTGTCGGGGCGAAGAAGAAAATATGATGATGAAAATTGCCCAGAAATGTAATATCAACCTTCTCCCTTTACCAGGTATATTTTGTATACTTCATTTTGCTGTCAAAGCAATAATGATAAGCCCAATAGAAATAACAACTTACAAAGTACTTATATTTGTTGAGTATTGTGCTAAGTTCTTTCTGTATGTTAACTGTATGAGGTATGTGGTATTATCTACTTTTTATAGAGGATGACATTGAGGCACAGAGAGGGTCTTGGAGCTAACAAATAGCAGGGAATGGATTGCAAGCCAACTACTGGCATGTGAAAAATATCTCATTGTGTATGCTCCCATTTTTTTTAAGTTTGTGTCTTTGCAGTTGATTTTACTCTTTTATGTAAGGGTGACTATTTTACTTCTTACGTTGCTGTGAAGGACATTTATGCCATCTTTGTCACCATGGGGAAGCAGTGGTACTTTAATTCGAATACTGTTTTTGAAAAATTGATGTTTTTTGTTAAACTGTTAAGATTTATTCAGCTGCTCTTTGAAACTGCCATCTTAACAATCCTTGTTTGAAACTGTTAATGATCTCTTGCAAACAAAAAATCCTAAAATCCTTTTGTGTGTGGAAATTTGGTTTATTGATAGCTATGTATGTTAATGTATGTAAGTGTGTATATAATGTGTGTGTAAACTTATATGGTATATACATGGCCTTCTAGAAATATGGATTATAGGCAGTTATTGAAAAAATAAGTCAGTGACTATTTTGTTGGTTTATATTTAACTCCTTAAGTGATTTTCACTGATCTAGCTAAGTCCAGTTCTGGGATCCTGTGGATTCTGATAGTGCTGCTTTGCAATAACTTATTTTATGATCTTTTAATAGACTTCTTTAATTGCTTTAAGGTTATGTTCTGCTTTGTAATATATTTGTTTTTAGAGTAGATGGTTTTTAAGTTGAGTTCTTGTGTCAGTTCTCTCTATGAACAAAAGTCTGTTGGGTCATCTGTCAGATACTAAATGTGGTAAAAAACAAATTGAAGGTTGGAAAAGGGGTAAGACTTCTGGTAGGATTCATACTATAACCAAAATAAAATTTGCCTTTGGGTACTGGAAAATGACATATTTGGATTTTTATGTAATGTTAGCAGATCCTGATTCTTGAGAAAATGATATTCATGGTGTTAGATCTATATCGGGCTAGGAACTGTGTGAAAACAGACTGTTAAATGAGTTTCCTGGGGCAGGACAAAGAGGGAAATTGGCTTGTGTGGTAGGCCTACACAAGTAAGGGCTGTCACCTTAGTGGGAATCAGTTTTATTCAAATGCTCTGGTCAGCAGAGTCAAGTGCCCAGCTAAAGAATCCAGAGCTGAGGGTTTAAGCACTAGGGGCAATAGCAGATAGGCAAGATCTCTGTAGAGCAGGGCTTTGTGTATTTTGTCTGCCTAAGGTAAAAATTGACCACACTTTGGGAAAGATGTGATTATTCAGGTGGAAGCTAACTGTCACATTTGGATGGAATGGGAAATTTAGAGAGCTAGAGCGGGCACATTTTTAAAAACTTTCTAAGTGCCATAGGTACTACCAATCTTTGTACAGTCATCTAGCTTTTCTGCTCTGTACAGATTTTCTTTCCACAGCTGAAGGCAGTGATTTCTCCTTGCTGGAGTATAAGATGGCAGACTTACTTGGTACAGAGTTGCATTTGTAATATTTCCCAGTCGATAAGCTTTGTGGAGGACAGTCTATTTTCTAATATTTTGTTTTGCTGTCAGCAGTAGTAAGAGAAGGGAGGGTTTGGGGAGAGAGAAGAGAGAAGATGGGAGAATTGGCTGCAGTGAACCTGTCCGATTGGTGGGGGGAGGTATCGCTTATGCATGTAGGATGGATCTTGTATATTTTGGGACAGATTTCTATACTGCAGGTTGCTTAGATCTTTTAAAATAGTGCTATATTTAAGCTTCTTAGTATATTACTAGTGTATTCCATTTTTTAACCTTATTTGACCATGGAAATCTTCATAAAATCATGCAGAAAATACTAGTCTAGGGCAATTTGAGAGTTAATACTTTTTAATTTCTTCTATGTAGATCCCATTCCTCTTGGTCTGATGGAAGAATGTTTAGATTGTGATGTGGAGGTTAAAGCAGCTGTGCATACATGTGACCTGGCAAGCGTACCTGCCCAACACCTGAAAAAGCAAATTCAAAAAATAGAGAGAACCTTTCAAACTCAGAAAACTCATGGTAACCACGTGGTTTCATCTAGAAATAGTTCTGTGTCTTCAGTATCAGTCAAATCAAAAAATAACACCAAACAAAAGCTTCCTGTGAAAAGCCATTCAGATTGTGGAATCATCGAAAAAGGAGCACCACCAAAAGAACCGGGCGGTGCCGCGCGATTGGAAGAGCAAGTGAGGGATTCTGCTCATGCCCCTGCTGAGAATACTAACAGTCAGCAGCAGGGCAAAGAAGCAGTGCCTGTGTCACTCCCCAAAATCCCTTGTCTGTCTTCCTTTAAAATCCACCTACCATGTACTTTGACGTTTGCAGAATTGGTAGAGGATTATGAACACTATATTAAAGAGGGGTTGGAGAAACCTGTGGAGATTATTAGGCATTACACAGGTCCAGGGGACCAGGCTGTGAATCCTCAAAATGGTTTTGTGAGAAATAGAATTACTGAAGAGAGAGCACAGATACTGGCAAGTAGTAGCCAGTCTGGAGACTCTGAGAGCGACAGCGATTCTTATAGCTCGAGGACCTCTTCTCAGAGCAGAGGAAATAAATCATATGTGGGAGTGTCTTCTGACACTCAGCTGAAAGACGCTGAATCTGCTTCTGTGAACGCCCATCTCACTTTGGAACAACCTCTGAATGGAAGTGACACCCCTAATCTCGTAGAATATCAAGAACCATCAGAAATTCAAATAAAGGCAAGGCATAAAGAGGGGGCTAGCCAGAGAGCTAAGCAGAGCCGGAGAAACCCTCCCAGGCGGTCTTCCCATCGGTTGCAGATGGACTCCCAGGAAGACAGTTGGTATGACAGCCATAGGGAAACGCACCCGAGCTTCTCTGGTACCTACCAGGATTACGAGGAGTACTGGAGAGCGTACTACAGGGCCTGGCAGGAGTACTACGCTGCTGCCTCTCAGTCATACTACTGGAACGCCCAGAGGCATCCGAGTTGCATGGCGGCCTATCACATGAACACCGTTTACCTGCAGGAAATGATGCGTGGCAACCAGTGATTGTAGATACGCCTCAGACCACCTGCAGATACTAGCTAGCGACACCTTTAATCATCCTCTTGACTTACAAGAGAGTAGCATATGGTGGCCTTTTTGAGGAACTTGGAAAATCTTGAGACTTTCTGCTGGGTGACAGTATTTTTTGGATTGTTTTGATTTAGACCTTTTTAAAAAGAATTTTCATGAATCAGACTCAAAAGAATTTTTGGGACATAGAAGTCAAGGTTCTAGGGTGCCATTTTCTATAAGCCATTTCAAAAAGAAACATTTAATATGCTACTGCTTACTTAAATAAAAACAGTTGAAATTTGAAAATAATGTTAGTTTATGCTGTGGAGTTCTTTACAAAAGGCCTGGACTGCATTTCCATAGAGGTGTGTTCTTCCAGAAATTTGTAGTATGGATGGTCAGAAAGTCCTTTTAGGTTTAGGCTGGAGGGAATAAACATTGCTTCAGGCTTTCTGAAAGACGCTTGATTTTATGCCATTTACTTTCAGTAAAAATAGAAGCTAAGCGAAACATGATGTTACTCATCTTTTTTTAAAGATTTATGCATAGAAGAACTGGGGTGTAGGCTAGAGGTGCAGGGGGAGGGAGGGAGAGGTGAGAGGGTTCACCAGAGATTCAGCAGGGAGCACAAGAGGCGGATCCACTGAAACGCTGAGGGGACAACCCCCGCTGCACTACACATGGGAGTGGGATCAACGCAGGTTCTTGCTGTGGTGGTGCTGAGACTTAACCCCTGTGCCATCAGGGAAGCCTGGTTCATCTTTTGAGTGTTGTTTTTGAGATCGTGAAAGCTGTCCATACTTTCACTGTGTGTTCCGTAGTCGAGGATTGTCAGCTATGGTGACCTTATTTTTGTTTCTCAGGAAGAGTTGCTGCTTCACTCCTTTTAGAAATGATGAAAGCTGTAGATTTATTCCAGGGAAGTTTTTCATTCCATGAACAGATTTGTATATGTAGTTTCAAGGGATTCATTGACCGTCCTCGAAGACCATCTGTGGAACCCAGGTTAGCTGCCCTGCTCCGAAGGTAAGCTAAAGGCAGGTTCTAGGTATAGAAGTATATTTTGGAAGCCGGAACTCTTTTCAAACTTCCCACAGTATGTCCTAATGTGTGTTTTCTAGAACTGCCTCCATTTTTTATTTCTAATGCTTGGATCCAAAGGGAGCAGTCATTTAAGATAGTTCATCTATAAATTATGATTCTGAAGAATGTAATTGGGAGTGACATTCTTTCATTTATTCTCTGTGGCTGTCTTTACAATCATGTATTTTGTTCCCAGACCTTTCTGTGAATTCGATTTGTGGTGAGCTAACCTATTATGGATGGAGATAATGTATTTACTTTGTAGAAAGGAAAGCTCTTTCCTGTGTACATACTTGTCTGAGCAGTATAAACATTTTTCTCTGGGGCTGTCAGCAACCATCCATAGCAATTGTCGTTTACTGTTCAACACTCACAGAACAGTCCTACACTTTCATTTGGATTCTTGTCATTTGGATTCGGCAATGCTAGGTTTTATTTTCATGTGACAGTATGTTGTATGTGTATCTCCAAATTAGAGTGAATTAAGACTACAGATAGCAATCCTAATTAGGTCTGGTGTGCCATTAAGAAGTAGCTAATTACATATTTAAATACTGTCACTGCCATATAATTGAACTTACCTTTTTTTCCCCTGGCCCTTTTCCCCAAAATACAGCCCAGCTCATAGTTAGTCATTGCTAACGGATTTTAATTAGGATATTACAGCATCTTAATTAGAGATGAAATTACCTATTAGTATTGAAATTAATTGGATTCTCTCTTTAGGTTTGTCCTTTGTGCTTGCATTTTTGTTTTTTAAAAAGAAAAGCTGGAAGTGATCAGATGCATACTGCACAAGAAGACCAGTTGCTTCATTTTCCATAAGCATTTGCAAGGAAAATTTGAGCTGTTACCTTCCCAGTTAAGGAAGATAGTTAACTGGTGGCTGTGGAAGGAATCTGCTGTTTGTGTGTGTGGCTTATCTTTTTACAGAAAGGACTTTTACTTGGAATTGTCAAACTACATGCATGTCTCCATCCTCTATCGAGGGGCCACAGGTAGGTTTTAGTTCACTTGAGAATGGTCTGGTGCAGTGGCGTGTGTGTTCTGTATTTACCTTGTTATTTTACCTCATTAATGTTTGGTTTTCTAGACATTGGAACTCCATCCCAAAACTATTCTTCGTCTTGGCAGGATGTTTTGTACCTCCATGAACAAGCATATACGTTCTAGTTCGTGTTAGTGATTTTAATGAAAAACAAAACACGTATCACGCACATCTGGTTCTTGCTGGAAGATTATCTGCGCTGTGGGTCTGTAGTGACACCTAGTGGGTGATAAGGATAAGTGCATCAGTGATTGAGATGGATTTTATAGCCAACTTCTAGGACCTTTAGGCATCATGTATTTGCCTTGATACTCCAACAGTTTGGGATCTGGTTGGTTGAGATATGTTTGTTTTGGGGAAACGTAAAGGATTTGCATTGCTCTGTTGCCACATGGTGGTGAAATGTGAACTGCCTGTTGCTTTTACTACCTAGGTCAGAATTACTAAGGTTAGAGTGGATCTTTAAGGTGTCTAATCCAGTTCGGCCACTTTTAAGATGAAAAAACAAGCCACGAGAAAAGTGAGTGATGGGACGTCATACAAATATGTGGCAGAACCTAAAATTGAGCTTCCATCTGATCCCCAAGCTTTCTGCTGCCTCTGTACATTTAATTCTGTTTGCTTTTTAGTTTGAGACGCTGGTTTAGCTGCAGGGGTAGCAGATTTTGAATACTGCAGGGCTGAGCCTCAAAATCAAGCCGTTGACTCTCAAATGTTCTCTTCGTTAGTGAACATTAAGCATACAGCAGGCCAGAAATGTCAGGGATATAATACGGGAGTTGCTTGCCTTGAGAGGGTAGGGTAAGATTAGGCTAGACTGTAAAGCACCCTTCGGAGATTCTGTGACTTCTCTTAGCAAGGTAGAAAGCCTTTCTTTGTTCAGATTACTCTATTTTCTAGTCTATAGTAGAGCCTGTGGGAGGAGCGGAGAGTTGGTATGAAACATTCATAACCGTTTTTGGGTTTGTGGCACATAGTTTGTTTAATCCAGATTGGATACATCAGGTACAGCAGTGGCACATGACTCAGTACTGTAAATGATATACATGTTTTAACATATGCACTACAGTTTCAAAAGAAGACGACAGGAAACTCAAAAGTTTTTTCCGTAGAAAGTTTTCACGTTTATCTTCCTGCAGTTTTGTACAGTATTTCTTCTTTGCCATTGTGATATTGATAAGCAAAGCCCATTTATTATACGAAAATAGAAAAGAACACACTTGATGTTTTTCACGATAACATTAATGGGGGGGGGTGAGCTCTAAGGAAAACATTACATTGGAATGTCTTAATTATCAAAAATATACCATCCCTCCCACCTCCTAGGTTTGTAAAATGGTCCATTGGTCCAAGGAGCCTGCTCTCCCCTGAAGACTCGGGCCAGTGCCCCACACTGGTTAGAGTGACACCATCCAGTGCAGGTAAGTAGCCTGCTAAGATAAACATTGTCCCCATACTCGATGAGAAAAAACAGCATTCCGAGTAGAAAAGATTCAAAAGGAACCCTTTAAAGCTATTTGTTTTCATTTTAGCCACTTTCTCTTAGTTCTAAAAATGCTCTTCATGATGCTATTTGGGCTCCAAGGGTCCCAAGTCACAATGTTTTCCCTTCATCTCGTCACTTTAAAGCTTTTCAAATGATGACATTTCATGAGGAAATCAAAAAGGGAAAGTGAAAGTCTTTCAGGTTCCTATTTCTCGTGGTTACCATGCCAACTAGTTTAGAAGGGAAACTAATATTGCCTTAGGTAAACAGCATTGGGTTCTTTCTGCCTGTAGTTACCTGGTAATTGAAATAAGGGAGCCTGGACCACTGGAATTCATTAATAACCTCAAAATCTAGGTATAGCTTAATTTCAACCGCTACCTCTGCAAAGTTTGGAAACAGACACGGGGGAAAAAATCTAGGTACCTAATGTTTCAGTACACTTTCCTTCTATTCTAACAAGTAAGTGACATGATCCTGAACACCAGGAATCATACTCAGAAAACCAGAGAAAGTCCTCAGCACATCCATAGTGGACTTGGTGAGTCATGGATTAGCATTAACTGTGTACTTTAACTTCCATTCAAATTCCTTGTCTTCCTTAACTTCACTTTCCTTCTTGCTGGCCTTAGACTCCTGTGTGATTGCAGACTAATGTATTTATTCAGCTGTCACTGAGAACATCTGTCTTTTGAACAGGATTCTATGCAGGTAGTCCTGAGCTTGACACTACTTATGAAAATAGGGGGTGAAGGAGAGGGTAGGTAGTGAGGGAGCACGTAGGGGATGAGGGTAGGGGTGAAGGAATGCAGTTAGTCCTGAGCTTGACACAGTTATGAAAATAGTTGGCTTCTGGAGGTCCTGGTTAAGGGTTATTTTGAAGGAAATGTTTCCTCCCCCTAATCACCACCCTTGAAATCCAGGTGCTTAGAATATAAGTAATGGAACAGGATGTGGAAGAAAAATCCCAGGACAAGATATCTAAGCCCTGGATTGCAATCATAGTTCTGCTCCTAACTTGCCATATGTGACTTTAGATAAATCACTGAGCTTCTTCCTAGTTTACCTCTCTATGAATCAGGGATTATAGTACCTTGACCTGCTACCACCAGAGGTTGTAATCAAGAGGACAAAGAATTAGAAGCATTGTGAAAGCTATACTTTGAAATGTCGCATTGACCTAGCCCTCTCTTCATAGAGAGGATAGTGTTTGCTTAAAAAAAAAACAAAAAAAACAAACCAACTGTTCATTTGCTAAGTTATTTTTGACAGAATTGAGAATCTAAGGCTGATTCTAGCCAGGGAGTGGTGGTTTCCAAAGTATGGTCTGGTTTCGCACAATCTGGTGGTTTCCAAGGGCTCTGTCCAAGGAGCACTGACCTCTGCTTAGGACTGTGCCTCTAATCACAGCACTGCTCTTTGGCAGGCGCAAGCGTCTCTGCGTGCAGAGGTGGGTACGGTGCAGAAGCATCAGCCTAACAGCCATGGATTGTGTTCCGGTCCCACCTCTGTCTTTAAATGGCTACACGACTTTGAGCAAGTCAGTTTCTCCGGGCCTCAGCTTTCTACACGGAAAGTGAACTAGATAGTCTTCCATCTCCTCTAGTTCCCAAGTACTCTTGATACTATGTTCTGTCAGTTTTCATTCCTTTGAACGTAACCTGTGAAGTTGTTTTTTTTTTAACCTTCTCTAATGCTGAGTGGGATTCAGTGGAATAGGTGGTTTTGGGAACCTTCTATCATGCTGAAGTGATTCATGAGCTATGAAAACTCAGGTAGCCACTGTCCCTAGGAAACCTTGGTGTCCTGGTTCTTCGTCCACTCACTGATGAGTTAGACTTAACCAGAGGTATTCCAGCACACTCTGGCCCACTTGCTTACTTACATAGGCCTTTTAGCAATGTTGTCTGGCATACTCTGTTGTAATTGAAATACTCAGTTTCCTGGGTTGACATCCTCTTTTGGACCAGAGATGAGCTGGCAGTTTATTCTGGCCAAGGCTGCACTGGGGCTGGGATGAAAGGGATTGTCGATTAGTCATTTAGGAACTGGCATGATGTGGGATTTGGATATGAAATCAAAGGGATACAAAACACCGGGGTCAAAAGAACACAGTCTATTGTGTGGGATGTGATTTTGAAGATGTGCTCATTAATTGTTGTGGGAGCCACTGATACGCTTTCTTGGTGCGCCATCAAATAGGTCCTGCAGTTACTGCTCTAACTCAGTCTTAACGCACAGGCCATTTATGTGCATGAAGCCACGTTCCTATTGTTCTCATTCTCTGCTCCACTCAGCTCTTGGGATGTGTAAAGATACTTAGTCCCACCTTGGTTCCAATACACATTTTTGGACAGAAACATTCCTTTTCTAGTCCTTTCCCTCCCCTCCAAATGGCGCTCACCCAGTCCTCTGCCTTCCCTAATGAGATACGTGGACAGAGTGGACGGGTTTAAGACCTTGTTCTCAGATTCGTTTAGGTTGGTTATGTGTACACGCATAGTCCTTTGTAGTTGTAGAGCTCCTCTGCCCATTTAGACACAGTCTCAGAGGGCCAGAAAAATCCTATTCCCATGTTAGGGGGAAACCCTTGAGGCCACTCCGAGAGAGAACTCAGTCAGTGTGGTTAATGCAGGTAAACACGAGACAGACAGAGGATTCCCTGTCCTCTGCCCTTCGCCCACCCTCTGGTTAGATGCCACTGCATCACCTTTTGACCTTCCCCTTCTACGAGGCCAACAGAGCTGGGGTCATGGGGAAGACCACTGAAGGTGTTCTAGGTTCTTGGCTCATAAAACTTGTCTAGCTGGTGGGCAGAGAACTCTGGGCTAACTACTAGTGTAGGGTAGATAAGGAGCTCATGTGTCTTCGAGCCCAGGGCAGAGAGATTGAAGTGGGATAGTTGGGAACTAGGGAGGGCAGGAAGGGGTTAGCCAGTAACCCCGAGGCCCACCTGCTCTGCTGTAAGCAGTGACAGTGGATCAGATGGTGCCACAAACGCTGTGCCCAGCCCACCAGGGTGCGAGCCACTTGACTAGGAACACTTCCCAGGTTCTCCAGAAATAACTTCCTGTTCACTCCCTTCACTTGCACAGAGGTGGTCGGGCTTCTCCCCCATTTCCGTCATCTTCAGGGACATCAGGCCTGAAGACTCCAGACTTCAAGGCATCTAAGAATCACCCAGAAGTTCTTGCTTTCACGCTTTGGAGTATCCTTCGTGAGGCACCCAGCCTTCGCCCTCTGCGGCCTCCATGCGGGAGCTGTCTCAGGCGTGACAGGTCAGAAGCTTGGTTCCCACACCGGCGACTCTCTGCAGGAAACTGCTTGTGGGGCCCCTCAGCAGAGCTCTGGATGGGTTTTGTGGTGAGTCCTGAAAGGGGTACAAAGCAAGGAGCCACAGGGGCTGGCCACAGCTGCGAGTCCAGCGCGTCTGCTCGCCTCACTGGCACGCCAGCAGCACCGGTGCCTCGCAGGTGTTGGCTGTTTCCATTTTCAAGATCCCTGTGTGACACATCCAGTCATACCCCTTCTTCCCCAGAAACGGAAACTGCAGACATCAGTGCTTCCAGCCACAAAGGTAACCCTTTGTTCTAGACGGTCAACTTCTTTATCCCTAAACTCTCCCGTTCTTGCTTTGCACAAGTGTATTCCCACAGGTGAGTCTGCAGGGGCCTGGCCCTACTCCCGTCTCAGGATCACTGAGGCTCACGTGGAGACACGTGGAGACAGAGAAACAGCCGGGCGAAGCAGAGAGCGACAGAGACAAAGTGACGGGACAGACAGGCAAAGAGGGTAAGGATTGCTGTGCGGTCACCTGGCAGCTTTGTGAAGGTCAGCTGGGCAGTGGGGCCCAGGCTTAGTTGACCTCACCCACCTGGGGAAATGGAGAGAGAACTCAGTAACTGACTTCTTGGCCTAAAAGCTTTTGCTATAAAAGGAAAAATAACAACAACCAAAAAATACCCCAAAAAACAAACCCTCACAAAATGCATTGTTTTGGTTCAAAGATAGCGGGTCCATGGAGAAAAACATTTCACAAAAATCCATTGGTGTTTTTGTTTTCCACCTTTTCCCATGAATAAATATTATCCATTAAGAGCCTTGAAAAAGGTGCTTAAATACACAGTGTTATATTTTCTTCCTGTTTTGCATGTGACAACTCGGCCTCTGTGCCGCTCTTGGTCTTGTATTTTCCTCACTGGGGTGTCCAGACACAAGTGTTATTTGGTCCGAGGCCCCCTCTGGGCCCTGTCCTGGCACGCAGCCGTCTATCCCCGCGTCCCAACCCGCCCCCCACCCTCCCTTCCTCTGCCCAGCGAGCTGCAGGATCACAGGGCTAAGTCCACGCCAGCAGCAGTGGAGCTCAGCTGCCCTCTGCTGCCTCTTTCCTTCCAGGCACAAGTTTCAGTGCTAGGGTGCAATGGGGGCAGGCAGGAATAGTGGGGGAAGGGGGCGGGAGCGGCCCCAGTGGCCACCCACCAACATGCCAGCCCCCCTCACGCCCACTACCCACACTGGCCCTCTGTCCAGTGGTTTTACAAGGCGGAGACCTTGACAACATTGCTGGCTATGGAAGGAATGTTCGTGTTGGGGCCTGGGCTGGCGGGGGGTGGCCGGCTCTCCCCCTCGGGGGTTAGTGCTGGAGGGGTGGGGATGCTGATGATGGCTGTGGTGATCTGGGATGTTTTGCAGTTTGGTCTCAGTCCGTCGTCTGCTTTCAGGTTAAGGCTGGAACGACTGGAATAAAGAGACAGTGAGTCGATGGCAGCTCCTCCACCATGTCCCTCAGCTCCCTGACCGCTGGGAGGCTGGGCTCTGGCTCTGCTTCGGTCGTCAGCCTGTAACAAGCCGTTCTACCGATTATCCCTAAACCACCTGCAGTGACCGTCGCAGAAGCATGTGTGCTGGGGCCCGCTCGTGAGTACACGCCTTCCCCCGGGGATTTCACCTATTTCCTGGCATTTGGCTTTGCTTTCTCCAGATTCCTCGCCACTGACTGGGGGTAGCGGGAGGTGGTCTACAAGCAGAGAAGTGAGGTAGCAGGCAGTCTGGTTCACATCAGTCTGGAGTAAGCCGTATGTGAGAGCACTGTGAGAGTTATCTCCTTGAGAAAATGTTTGGTCTGTTCTTTGCACCAGGGAGATCATTTGGGGAAGTTCCCTCCTGCTACCTCACCCCCACATTGGGCCTAACCCTGCTACAGTTATGTGAAGGGTCTTTGTGCTCACTTGTTGGGGTGAGGAAGTTGGGGGTAAATGGTGTGTTAGAGCTCATGCATCAGTAAGGGGGAGGGAGGGCTGGAGGCCTGATGGGGTCTCCACACCGAGGTTTGTTTACCGGGGGGTGCGTCAAGCCTTCGGGCCCATGGGGAGGGAAGCACCCACCTGGTCGTGAGGGAGGGCTGCTCGCTGCCCTGGATGTGGATGGTGCTGAGCTCTTGCATGCTGCGCAGGCGGGTGGCTGGCAGGTTTGACTTGGGCAGGTGCGTGGTCTTCTTGCTGCGCCGGGAGCAGCAGGTGGTGGTGAGGCCTGGGTGGCTGGACAGGGAGGGACTCCTGGTGGACGGGTAGTTCTGCATTGAGCTCTCCATGCAGTTCTGCTCAAACATCTGCTCGTCTATAAACTCGTGGTTCTGCGGGGGCAGAAGGAGAGGTAGGAGGAGGCGGAGGAGGGAGGGGCGAGCCCTACACTGTCTGTGTGGCTGCCTGACCCTGCGCTGGGCCTTGAGAGAAGGGCTGCCGCTGCCTGGGGCACAGGTACGCATTCAGAAGGGGTAATGCACCACGGGCGCCAAAAGAGGAAAGGAGGACAGTCCTGTGGGCAGCCCTGGCCATCAGGTTGATGGGCTGGGACAACAGTTGTCAGTCGTAATGTGACGTTCACTCGGCTACAGCTTTGCGCTGAAAGGGCGACAGAGGAGATGGGGGGATTCAGAGGCATCGTCAGGGCCAGACGCAGACTCTGCACAGGCTCCCCTGGGACTGTCCTGCGGGGAGGCGCTGGCGACAGGTGGCAAGTATGGTAGGTAGTCTTCCCTGCCCTCCACGGTGAGACCCTCGTGGAGCTTGCGTCAGGGTGAGTCATAAACGTTTAAAGGTGCCAGGTTGTTCACAGACTGGGGAGAGCTTTGCTCAGGTCAGATTGCCAGGAATATGATTTATTGTTCTGTGTCCCCCCCTTAATATGCCAGAGACACAGAATTCACTTCAGGTGTAAGCCTGGGATGGGACTGCTAATGGCTCTCTGGCTGGGTGCCATCAAGATGGGGCGGAACTGAACCCAGGATAATAAAAGAATGGCCACTTGACCACGGTTACTTAAGAATATATGCTTTAGTGGTCCGGCCGAGGCTGTGCGAGTGAGGAGAAAGTCTGCAGAGAAGGAGCATGAACACAGTTCAGAGAAAGACCAGCCCGAGAGCCGACACCCGGAGTGCCGCGGAGCCACGGAGGGGGCAGCAGGTGCGGCACGTGGACACGCAGGGCGCCGGCGCCTTGTCCCACCACCCCCTCCAAGCCCCTGGAGGTCTAAGGAGGAGTCAGAAAGGCAGTTGCGTAGTTCAGCACAGGAAACGGGAAGCCTGAGCTGGTACTAGGCGTGACAGCAGAGGTAGGGTAAGCCCAGGAGAACCAACAGCACATGCAGACTCAGACCAGGGACTGAAAGAGAAGAATCCACAGACTCAGAAGAACCAGAGAGAAGAACAGTAATTAAGTTTTAAAAAGTTATACCTTGACGGTGGAGGTTCGCACAGATAACAGGGGATCATCCACAAGATAGGACAACCCCTGCGGACAACATGCCAACAGAAGAACAGAACAGCGGTGACTGTACATTCCGCATTCCCGAGCTCAGTCTGACACTCAGTTTCTCAATCCCGGCATTCCATCCCTTTCTCCCAGCATTCCCCTGCTTCCGTCTCCACATCCACCCCTCAGCTCCAACACGACCCGGCTCCAACACGACCCGGCTCAACTCCACTCAGCCCAACATTCGGCCTCTCCATCCCAGCAGTCCAACGAATCCCAGCGCCACCCCAACCCCCAACATGCCTCCCCTTAAGTTCAGCATTCCACCCCCTCGGTGCCAGCATTCCAGCTCTCAGTTCTGAAATTTCATTTCTTCAGTGCCAACATTCCAGCCCTTCAAACCCAGGTATTTTCACCATGTCCTTTCCATTGACGCATTCCATGTAGCACGTGCAACTTGGAAAGGGCAGTCGGGCCTGGGTCTACCCCTTTGGCAAGCTCTGAGTCTTTGAGGGAAACTCTAGACACGTACACACGGGTCTGGACTCTGAGCAGTAGCTGATAAATCCTGGAAACTAGACTTTCCATTCTGGAAATTCTCATTGGGTTCAACTCCATCCATGGGCCACATCTGGCTCAGGTTAAGAGTCTCTAATGGCTGTTCTCTGCAGCTGGGAGGCAGGGTATGGAACATGTAGAAAGTTCCCTCTTTAGTGTGCTAAGCCTGACTGTAGGCTCACTGGGGAGGGAGGTTGGAGAAAGCTCCAGGAGAGGGTTTCACTTTGCTTCTCTCCCTCCTTACCCTCCCTCTCACGCTTTTTGCCAAAGGGTCCAGGGTTGGCCCCACTGCCCTTCCTTTCGGCCTGCTGGAGAGGCACAAGCATCATTCCGCGGTCAGCCATGGCGTCCCACACCACAGCTGTTTTAACAGTCTGCCTTTCAGAGTCTGAACTCCCTGGGCATTGCAGGGTGAGACCGAGAGGATGGTGCGCTCGCTCCAGTTCTAAGAGGAGAGCAGAGCGCAGGGGACCCACAGGCTGTGCCAACCTCACCCTGAGGCAGGACACAGGTGGAAGCTCTTTGTACTCTCCTGTGCAATCTAGCGCAGATGCCGCCCTGGTTTGGAGGGTGACCCCACAAGACCCGAGACGCCTGTGAGGGGTGTCGGGGAAGAACTCAGGGTGCCGGCCCTGCAGCACAGAACTGGCCCCCCGGCCTGGTGATCTCCCACGGCTGGTGTCTTCCTCCTGGGGCCTGCCAGACGCCTCACTACTACTTTCCCACGTGGAGGGACATAGTTCTGGAGCTGGGGCCCCAGGCGAGGGTGTGAGTACTGGGGGCTCAGTGCTGACCCTGAGCTGGGGCCGGGTCACAGGTGAGCAAGGAGGTGGTCATGGGCTGGGACTCACAGTGGTTTTTTCCAGGCAGTGCAGCAGGTGGTGGTGCTGGCTCTCGATGAGTGAGGTGGTCTTGCCCATCTGCTCCTCCTCCGGGGTACCCTAGTAAGCAAAGGCCGGACTGAGACAGAGTGGGTGGGTCCTCCTCTCTCCAGCTCTTCATTTCTCCACAGAGGTAGGAAGACACCCGAAAACCTGAATGAGCCAAAGTTTAGGGGCACTACGCACCATATTAGCTTTCAGCCTGGAGGCCCTCGTGTTGATAACCCTATGGGAGGCATAGGTGGGGGGCTTTTACCCGGGGAACATTTGAAGCATATCCTTCTCACTGCAAACTGGGGCTCAGGATTGGGAAGGCTGCTGCTCCCGGAAGAGAAATTGAGTCTCTTTCCCTCCTGCCCCAGCCCAGGCTCCCCTCCTCCTCCCCCTCCTGCCCCTCCTGCCCCAGCCCGCCCAGTCACTACCATGAGCTCCAGCGCCTCGTTGAGGAGCCCATTGCGCTTGCTGTGCAGGTAGGCGTTGGAGCTGCCGGTCTTGGCCACACGGATCCGGGCGAGGCGGGCCTTCTGCAGTTGGCAGAGATAAGAAGAGTGAGGGAAACCGAGGCACAAAGACAACAGTAAGGCCTCAAAGCCAACCACTGGGCCGGTGGGGTGTGTTCCCAGGGCACGTGTGATGAAGGGGTGCACCTGCTTCCTCCCAGCCTCGTGGGTCTGTTTAGGACCCCGGGGCTGGGTCTGAGAGCCTGTGAACCCGCTTTGTGCAGCGCGGTCACGCCAGAGTCTCCAGGGATGTGCACTCGTCTCTCCGGCCAGGCTGTCATGCGGGCAGGAGAAACGCCAGCCACCCAGGTTCGCGCTCCTCCCGCAGCCTGTGGCCTTCATCTGCTCAGTGCAGGCCTCGGCTCTCCCGGCCCGCAGGGCCCCCGCGCAGGACCCTGCTCACGGCAGGTGCCCACACATCGCTCCCCCACAAAGCGGTCAGCGAGGAGTGGGCGGCGCCCTCGCTCCTGCCCTTCCTGGCTCCCCTTGGCGCGTCCTCTGAGGCGGCCTGTGTTCGCTCATCCTGCTCAGGTCTCCCCGCCACAACCCCTCGCAGGCGGGGGTGGTTTGCTCACGGATATGCCCTCGGTGCCTGGTCACTTTTAGATTAATGAGCCAGTCGGCGACTGCCGTCTCCCAGAGCGGATTCACGCACGGGTGTCAGTGTGCGTACTGACGCAGGCACGCGTCCGGCCTCGACGTGTGAGGGGAGCGGGCCGTGCGCTTCAGACACCGCTTTGGCCCTGACTGGGAAGGGAGCACCTCCCCAGCAGACCCAGGGGCCTCGGGGGATGGGCGTGGGGGCTCCTGCGTGAGGGGGCGGCGCCCCTGGCTTGCAGGGGTAGGGGAGAGGCTGGAGGCGCGCACAGGCTGACCGTTCTTCCTGAGAACCCTAATCAGGGTCGCCATGACGGCAGCACAGACCCACAGTGAAGCCTGAGCACCAGGAGTCTGGGAGAGGCAGAAAGGACGGCCAGAGTGTTCCTGCTTCCTTGCAGACGTGCACCCTGGGGTCTCGGCCCTCAGCCTAGGCCGGCTGCAGGTCCTTGCCACTGGGAACAGAACGGCCACGCCCGTAGGGCGTGGCCCTCCTGGTGATGGGAAAGTAACCCTTGCGAGGATCTGGGGAGGACTGCTGGGAGGGGGTGGCGATTTTCATTCCCTGTTTTCCTCCCCACAGGTGGGGAAGACCCCCCCTTGGGTGTCCTGCTGGCAGGTTCCTCTGAGGAACGGCGCCAGGGACTCGGACCCCCAGATGCAGAGGCACTGTCCCCCATTCCCTGGGAAGTGCTCCTCGCCAGCCCGTCCTTGCAGGGCCAATTCAGCGTCCTGCCTGGGCTTCTAAACGGGAAGTGGCCATCACCTGATCTGGAAGATTTGCCTGCGAACCTGAGGAAGAGCGCCCCTCCTGGACAGAGAGAACGCACCGGGAACCCCTGTGAGAAAGGGCCGCGGCAGACCTCCAGGTCCAGAACGATTCTCCTCCTGGGGTCCAGCTGCAACCCCCGCTTCTCCCCCTGCTAGATGCCTACATCCAAGCAGGGTCCACGTCACCGGAGGACGTGGCTGTTTTGCTTTGGGTGAGAGCTGGGTGTTGAAAGCTGTATATGGAAATCCAATTGTGTCAAACTCATTATAGCCTTATATAATTTGATTGCACCACTTAGAGCCAGACCTTTCTCGTATCTGGGGTCTGTCTTCATTACTTTCTAGAGATGAAAGATTCTCCTGCTCTCCTTTGTGGCACTTCTTTTAATCTTATCTTACCCTGGGCTCTATTAAAGCAACAGATTGTCATAGCAAATGCACTGTATCGTTTAATCATTTCTTACACAGGATAAAGAGGTTTGCAGTGTATTTACAGAACCACATCGGGCATATGAAATTTGGTGGAGTTTTGGCTTGACTTTGAGCTCCTAAAGGCCAAAGGCCATGGCTTATGCATGTATATTTTTAAAGATTTATTTTATATACGCATACAAGAACTGGGGTGTAGGCCAGAGGTGAAAGGGTGAGAAGATTCACCAGAGACAGAGTTGGGAGCAGACAGGCAGACTGACTGAAGCACACTGCTGAGGGGAGCAGCGGGGAGGCAGGAGAGGTCTGCTGCGCCATGTGGGTCAGCTCCCTGGTTGGGAATTGAACTCACGTTGCGGTGGCTGCCAATAGCTTGGCAGCTGTGAGACTTTAACCCCTGCACCACCAGGAAGGCCCAGTTAGGCGTACTTTTATGTCCGGAAGCTGGCACAGAGCCTTACAGTGAGTGGGGCTCTATCCGTGGTGCTCATAGCAACTTCATGTGTAATGTCCCAGGTTGCACCCAACTTGGAGTCTTTCAACAAGTGAATGGTTAAATAGACTCTGGTGGATCCTGTTCTCCAATAAAGAGGAAGGCACAAGGGAGGCACACAATTTGGATGCATGTCCAGGAGCCACATGGAATGAGAAAACCCCATCTCCAAAATTTCCCTGCTGTGAGTCCACTTACATGAATGTTTGAAATAAAGACATTTTATAAATGAAGGACAGATAAACAGCTGTCAGGGACTAAGGCTGGGGCTGAGGAAGCAGGGCAGGAGGGGGTGGGGAACTACTCAATCTCTTGACTCTGGTGGTGGATGCAGAAAATACAGGTGATAGTGAAGTAACACTGGGGACACCTGAATGGGACTGCCCACCTACTGGTTACGGCAGTCTTACAAATGCACGGAAATCAATGATCTCGGTAATACTTTCCATGAAAAATTACTGTGCATGTGACATGAACTCAGGCACAAGAATGAAGGTGGGGGGCCAAATCTCCCAACCCAGTTACCCCTCTGTCCGCAGCTAGAAGCCCTCACCTGAGTGCAGTGAAAGGCCGGCGAACCCACTTGCTGAAGAGCCCTGAGTCATCTCGGTAATAACCCCAAGCGAACCAGTCCTGGCCGCAGAGGAGAACTTCTGGATGAGCCTTTTCCTCACCCCAGGTCAGGGGCCCGAGCTCACCCGCCCCCGGCAGGTCCTGCCCTCAAGGTCTGGCCTAAGAGCATTACTGGTTTCCCTGCCTTCCGGCCATCTCACCGCCCTTCACTCCCTAAGTCCTGGACCTGCCTTCCTTGCCTCAGGGAGAGACTCCAAGCTGGAAGCCTGGAGTTTTCCTCTGTGTTTTTTCTCTCTTCTCACAGGAAGCCCAAGGTGAAACAGGGCTGAGCCACCTTGAGGAGAGAGACTCTAGGCTGGGTGAAAACACTGTAAATATTTACTCTGATTTCAAAGGGACAGTGAAGAGGGAGGGGGAGGAGGCGGCGGGGGAGACAGCCAAGGGAGTCGCATCTTTACAGAAGAAAGTGCCAAAGCTGATTCCTTGTGGGTTTCAGTCATACAGGATGAGCTTTGCAAAGTCCTGGGGGGAGGGGGTGTGTGTGGACCACTGTCGTATTCTTTGCAGGGGCATGCAGCTGCAGGAGCTGCGTCCAGCCCAGGCTGGTGGGGCTCTGCTGGGAACGGCTTTAGGCTGGTGTGTTATGAGGATGCCTGTGAACCTCTTTGCTCTGGAGAACCAGTCAGCCCCAGCCCCTGAGTGTGGTGGTGTTGCTGCAGAACCCCTGGCCCCCCACGGCCTCAGGCCCCTTGATTTGGAAAGGAGTCCCCGGCTTCTCCCCGCTCCTTTCTTCAGGGTTGTACAATAAATGCAGATATTGTTCACTTTGCCAGCTGACTTGAGTAGGGAAAGAGATAAGACTTCTATTTTGGGATGGCCTGCAGGGAGTGTGGGTGGGGAACCCTGACCTTGGGTGAGGTAGAAAATGGGTGCTGGTGGGAAGAGAGAGGACTGCACGGTCACAAGATTAGTCTTAAGACAAGCTGGTCATGTTACAAGACCCAGGTCAGGATAAGTCAAAACATTTTTCAGCACAGACAGAGGGTGAGAAAGGGAGGAGGGGATCACAGGGCACTCAGAGGGGGAGATGCTGGAAGTAGGAAGCAACTGGATATATTATGCAATTTAATTTTATCACTGTGGGGCCTCCCTGGTGGCGCAGTGGGTTAAGCAACACACTATGGAGCAAACTGCAGCCACTGCGCAGCAGACCTCTCCTGCCACGCCCGCTACTGCCCTCGGCAGTGTGTTTCAGTCAGTCTGCCTGTTCTGCTCCCCACTCTGTCTCTGGTGAAGCCTCTCACCCCCCACACCTCTGGCCTGTACCCCAGTTCTTGTATGCATAAAATAAATCTTTATCAAAATAAGTTTTTTCATTGTGCATTATTACATGTAACTTACTATGTATTTTGGAGCTGGCATTCATGAACTTTGTGGCTTCGTTTCAGTCATACGCACATACATCCCTTCTGGATTCTCTGGGGTGTCTGGGAGGCTCTGCTGCTTGGGGTTATCCCTGAGAGTGAAAGCTGTTAACAGGGCTCACTGGGGAGGGAATAACCCGGCTGCAACGCACAGGGCCTCACCTGCACTGGGGCTCAGTGGGTGGAATGAAAGGGAATAAAATGAGGGGAAATCTCAGGCACCACAAGCAAATCTTTCAACAGGGTCCCCACCCACGGTGTCCAGAAAGTCTGCACCCCCGAAGGCAGGGTGCTCTGGCAGGTGCCATATTGCAGCGCAGATAAGAGAGCCCCCCCCTAGTCCTCCTTGTCCTGATTGGAATCTGGTTAACAGTGGAGTCGTGAGAACCGAAGCGCCTCAGCAGCAGGCGCTTTCCCTCGGCTGGCCCCTAGCGTGGGTGGTCCTGGCCAGGGGCCCTGCGGACAGGCCGCTTTCTCAGCACAGCCTTCCACGCCTTTTCTCTGGGCACACGCGGGCATGTCCCCTCCCCTGCCTTCTGACTAGTATGTGCTGGGCCGAAGGGAACCGTCTCGGCGCTCCGATCACCAGCTGCACACTGCGGCTCTGACCCTACCGGACCCCAGGGCCCAGCGCCCTCGGGATGCTCCCCTTTCATGGTTCATGCTTTCCAGAAAAATGCGTTTTGTGCCATGTTTTGCTCAGGCTGTTGCAGGGGATTAAAAGCGATTGTGTTCCCCAGGAGGCTCTCAGCCCGAGAGGGAGGCATACAGGGCACTGCCCAGCAGGGGTGGCTGGGGCCTGGGGGAGTCAGAGTCCAAGGAAACTGCAGAGAACACCCCCAAGGAGCTAACCAGCCTGTGCACGCCGGCGGGCCTGTTGCATTCTGTCGCCTCCGAGCTGGAATGCAGGGCACTGGGAGATGGGACACTGAGCTGCTTCGCCCCCCAGAGCCAGAGCCTGTGTGCAGTGCTGGTCAGGGAGCCGAGGCCTGGCCGCCTGCGCGACGGCCGCCAGCAGCGAGGCTCGGCGCTGCTCGGGAGCTGCGGCTCCGCGAGCTCTGCTTACCTTTTGCGCCCTCCGCTTATCAGCTCTCTGATTCTGGTGGTAGATCCGGCTGAAGTTGGAGACGATCACCGGGACCGGGAGGGCAATGACCAGGACGCCGCTCAGGGAGCAGATGGAGCCGAAGATCTTGCCGGCGATGGTCTTGGGCACCATGTCTCCATAGCTGGGAGGGAGAGAAGCAGGCGTGAGGAAGCGGGGCCTGAGGGAGCTCGCCGGCGCCCTGCAGGCCGCCTGCCCGTGCGGTCACTCCCTCCCGGCCGAGGCGGTGGCACCAGGGGGCGGGTGAACCAGGCGAGATCCTCACGCCGTGGAGCCAACGGCCGGCAAGAGCAGGACCAAAAATAAGCAAGAGGAGAGAAACCACGTGACTTGGTTATTTCCATGAGAAGAGTGGACGGGGGCTGAGCCGGAGGGGTGGCAACGCTTGTCGGGAAGAGCTTCTCTGAGGTCAAGGATCCGGTCAGGAAGACTCGTGGGGAGGCGTGTGCGGGCAGTGGGGGCGGAAGCAGGGCCCTGAGCGCGGGGAGCTCGGTCTGCCCTGGAGCACGGCGAGGGAGGGGGATTTCACACAAGGAGGTCGGGGAGCAGACCGGGGCCCCATCCCACATTGGCCCACGAGCCGTGATGACGAGGGGTGTAGCTTTAATCCTAAGCACAACCAGGCGCCATGGAGTTTTATTTATTTTTACATATTTTAAATATTTATTTTACATTAAAAATTATTTTCTTACATTGTTGTTCATTTTTGTATATTTGATTTCTCCCCCTGGTGTAGTTCCCATATATCTCCCACCATCATATCACCCCTGAACTGTCACCTTAGTCCTTTGTGCTCTTCCCTCTCCTGTACTAGCCCCTCCCTGGCCCTCTCCTGCTGGATGCCTCAGATCTGTGATTGTCTGAAAGTTTTATCTTTTTCTGTAGCCCTCCTATAAGTGCAACCATCTAATATTTTTCCTTTTTCCTTCTGATATATTTTACCGACCATAATCTCATTCAGCTCCATCCATGCTGCTGCGAACGAGTTTATCCTTTTCATGGCCGAATAGTATTCCATTGTATGCATATACCACCTCTTCTTGATCCAGTCATCTGTTTTGGGACATTTAGTTTGTTTCTATATCTTGACTACTATAGATACTGCTTCAATAAAAACAGGGGTGCGGGTGTCCTTTTGAATGGTTTTGTGTCCTTTGCGTAGATTCCTAGGAATGGGATTGCTGGGTCACAGGGTAGATTCATTTTAGTAATTTGAGGCACCTCCACACAGCTTTCCACGTAGTTGCTCCAGTTTTCCTCCCCACCAGCAGTCTGTGTGGGGGTTCCTTTTTCCGCCATGGGGAGTTTTAAGAAGAGCAACACAACTTTACTTATGACAATAAAAATTCCAAAAAATAACCCCACTGTCTATTACTATGGAGATGTACAATCTACAAAGCACACATTCACCTCATGTGAGCTCCACCAGGCTGTGGGCTCTGTGCCCTCACCTCCATGCCCTCACCTCCTTATCCTCACCTCCTTGTCCTCACCTCTGTGTAGGGATGCAGGAGCCTCAGAGACATTGTGTGAGGGCCCACAGCTCAGGTCAGCTGGGATTAAAGCCCACTCTTCTAGCTTTTCTCACTTTTCTACTAACCACACTGTCTTGGAGGGAGGCCGTGGACTCTGAAACTCAGTCCCTGAAGCCAGGAGGCCACTTTGGGACAGCGCTGGCCACTCTCATAGCTCGGGAAGCCTCTCCTAAGTACTTTCCATGCTGGCTTGGCCCGGCTCCCACCCAGCCAGGGCTGGCAGGCCAGAGCCTCTCTCCGCCAATCAATAAGACACTCTCCACAGCAGTGAGTGTTTAGTCTCCTCTTTATTGAGGTAATTTAAAGGCCTTATTAAGCAATGAGTGCTGTAGTGCCTTTGGCCAAAGCCAGCAATGCCATCTTCCTCACCTCTGTGCCCTCTGGGTGTTTGAGCACAGAAGCTTAGTATGTCCAGGAATTGTTGCTGAAATGGAGGGGCTCCCCTCACTAGTCCTGAGGGCACCCAGGGGTCCTGGGGCTCCAGAGAGGACGTGGAAGGGGCTAGAATGGTTTGATAACATGCGGCCTTACTTCCTAACACCTACAGGCTTTGTGGAGAACATGCCAGAGGTTGTCCGGTTCGGTGAATCATTTCTTTTAAGCTTCAACAACGAGGCTCCTGTTCTGAGTTTTTTCCTTCTCCTTCAGTGTCCAAGCCCTTTTCCCTGGCTCCAGCTGGCTCAGACGTGCCCTGGCACAAGGCCCACGACAGCTCCCCTAGGAATGTGAGTCCAGATTTGCCTTGAAGCATCATCTGCCATGATGCTTAGGCGTGACCTCCAGTGAAGGGAGGAGAACTTGGCTTCTGGAGAGAGACGGTCTGGGTTCAAGACCTGCCCAGCTCCACCATAAACAGTCTATAAACGAAGAGAGTAAGAGTAACCTATGTCCTATTCCTGGCAATTCTGGAGAGGCGCTCCGTCAGCAGGGAATGCTCTTCCTTGTGCACAGGCGTTCTGGAAACCATGGTCTAGCTCTAAAAACACAGCTGACTGGCCCCAGGTAAGAAAATCCCAACAATGAAGGAAAGGAGGCTTTCTACCTTGGAGGCAAGTCATGTCAGCTGGGACTTCCAGGTGACATGGCTGAAAGGTGGACACGAGGTAGGTGTCCAGGGAGAAAATAAAGCATGGCAGGCGTGCGTGAGAACGGTGTCGGGAAGGTGGTGTTTTAGAGTGACAGAGGCTGGTGAAAATGCCAAGGATGACAGAAAGGCTGTTTTATCTACTGAAGCAAGAGCGAGGAGCGAAGTTACGGCTCAGGCCAGGGCAGACTATCTGCTGCTGACACAGGACGGAGAAATCAGAGCTCTCTGCCTGCTCACGAGAAGAAGGTGCCTCATCTTGGGAGGTTGGATGAAGGCAGGTAAGAAGGAAACCAGAGCTTCAGGTGGGGGGGAGGCGGGGGACAGGTGCAGGCGAGAGCCCAGTTCTCCTCTGTGGATTCACATCACAGGTGAGCCCACCAGATCCCAGCCCAGCAGGCCAGGGGGCTGTGAGAGGGGCTGGAGAGCCGCTGGCTGAGGTCTGAGGGAGCACGTGCTGCAGCAGACACCACCAAGAGACCAGGAGAGAAAACTGTTGTGCTGGTATTTTTCAAGGAGGGGAAGGAGGTCTAAGTAACCACAGACCAAAAGGCTTAACATCAATCAATTCTGCCAGCAAATTGCTGGAGAATTCAAGAAGGGATTATTAAGCGGACAGCTTGCGAACACTTGAAAAATAAGCTGTGTTGGCTCACTCAGCATGCAGCTTCTCAGACTGTCCTTGTTTTTTGTTTTGAGAGGGTTAACTGGCTGGTGGATCAGGAGCTGGTACACAACTCCTGCTTTGTGACTTTAGCAAGATGTGTTCTTGTCCCAGTCCCTGCCACCCTTGACACGCTGGAGGAATGTGGCGTGGACAATGGTGCATTTGCTACAGTTCTAGGGTGGAAGCCTCTTCTACAGAACTTGTGGCACGTCAGAGATTTCCAAAAGTGCTTCTAGGCCAGTCAAGGACAGAGGGCCCGCTTGAGTGAAAGAGGAAATAAGTCAATAGAATAAAGAAGTGTCTAAAGTTCGGTCTCTGGTGGTGTGTTCCAGAACTTGGCAACTTATATAAGCCAGAGGGAGGCAGCATGGCCTAATGATTGAAAGAGGCTGGAGTCCCGTCCGCGGTTGAACCCTAGATCTGCATTTCTTTTTTTTTTTTTTTTAAAGATTTATTTATTTATGCATACAAGCACTGGGGTACAGGCCAGAGGTGTGGGGGGGTGAGAGGATTCACCACAGA
>JAGFMF010011645.1:6480600-6538093 GCA_019455555.1 Galemys pyrenaicus | reverse complement strand
CCCCCCTGGCCGGCAGCAGGGATCGAACTCGTGCTGCAGTGGCTGCGGTCTGCCTCGTAGTGCGTTGCTTAACCCACTGCGCCACCAGGGGAGGCCCCTAGACCTGCATTTCTTCTGAATGACTTCAGTGACCTTGGGAAGGTTATTTAACCTGAGCATCTATCAACATAAAATCAGTTTCTATACTTAACTTACATGGTTGCTGCGATAATTGGTGTGTTTGGGTAAATGTCAATTCTCTATAAATAGCCAGTGGCGGGCACTGTTTTGTCTGCTAATCACCCCTCATCTGGAAAGTGCTTCCCCTCTTCCCTGCTCCTGACGGGACTGACCAGAGCAGCTGCTTCTCAGAGGAGTGGCCCTTGCGAATGTGCCCCATCCCCTGGTTCCCACTGGTTGAGTGAGTTCTGGATGGGGCATCGGACTCAAGTAAGGTCAACCCATCCTTTCCAGGTTTCATCTTTTAACAGCTTTATGAGATATGTTATTAAAGAATTCAATGGTTTTTTAGTGTATTTCTCAAATTGTGTTACCACCACTACAGTCTAATTTTAGAACATTTTCATCACCTCAAAAGGAAGCCTCGTTCCATTGACCATTCCACACCCCTCCCCTCAGCCCTGGACCATAGCTGATCTACTCTGTGCCTATAGATGTCCTCACTTTGGACATGTCCTATTGATGGAATCATAGGACAAGTGGCTTTTGCATCTGACTTCACACAGTGCACTCAGATCTCCATGTAGTAGCAGCTTTCATATATCACTCCTTTTACATGACAATAATATTACCTTGTGTGGATATACCGTATTTGTTTACACATTCTTTAGATGACAGCTATTTGGCTTGTTTCCACTTTTTGGCTAACAGGAATACATGCTGCTATGAAAATTTGTGTACAGGTTTTTGTGTGGACATGTTTTCATTTCTCTGGGAGGCATAACTTTATATTTGAACAGTTTGAGAAACTGTCAAATTGTTTGCTAAAGTGGTGATATCATTTATAGTCCCCAGCAATCATTTCTTCCTATCATGGCCAATACTTGTTACTACTGTGTCTTCTTGGTTCTCGCTAACCTCAGGGGTGTGAGGTCTTGATTTGCATTCCTCTGTTGGCTAAGGATGTAGAACAAGTTTACCCTGTTCCTGGATTTTTGCCCTTGAGACCAGATTAAGCTCTTTCAAAGAAGATCTGCAACCAAGTGCTGGGGAATGTTGGCAGCCTGGCTTCCTGCCAGGGGCCAGAGCCAGATAGTAGTTACCGAGGAAGAAGACTGACACGTGGGCATGACAGAGGGGAAGGAAGATTGATGGAGCGCCTCTCCCAATTCTCCTAAAGACCGAGGGCTTTATTTCTGCCTTTCTGTGGTCAGTTGCTCCTAACACTGCACACCAACAAATTGTTATTTTTGTTTAACCTTCTTCCATTTGGATTCGATGGTGATGGCAGGTGATGATGATAAGGCTACTGCTGATTATTTTTCAGCAAGTTCTTTAAATTTCTAAATGATAGAGTTGCTGTGAATTGAGGTCTTTAGGAATCAAAGGGATTTTAACAGGTTGTAATCACGGGTGAAACCAAAACAGATTCATTCTAACAAAGAAAAATGATAGCATTGTGATTCAAATAATCACTGACTTAGACAGCTAATGGAGAGTCCAGCTTAAAAGACATCCATGTTAAATATCACTGGGGGATTTGACTTCAACACAGCTACCTGGGTAAAGCCGCTGCTGAAAACCCAAGGTCCCCCGGCGGGATTGATGGCGTCCAGGAGAAGGGAGTGGGCGGCCCCACAGAGCTGGCCAGCAGACCACTCTAGCTGTGAAACAGACCCCAGGACGTTGATTAACTAGACCAGGCCCCAACAGGAGCAGCTGGGGTGGAGGATTGTGGCTTATCTGGGAGACAGGCAAAGGAACCGGGAGGTTTGACCCGGGAAGGGGGGACGGAGAGGAAGGACGGAAGGGAACCAGGCCCTGGAGCTGCACTGGGGTCATCTCCTCCAGGACCTCCTAGTCAGGGTCCTGTTCAGGCATTCACGGAGGAAGAGGCAGAGCTCTCTGGCCAGGCGGAAGCCCACTGGGTCTGTCTGCACTGCCGACTCCCTCTTCACAGCTGCCCCTGGGGGTATGGGCAGGCAGAGGACAGGGAGGGCTGGCTCTGGGCAGCCAGCTGGAGCTCGCCCCCTTGCCTCCCTGCAGGGCTGCAGCGCTGGAAGCTCAGTGCAGTGCGAGCGCGGACTCGCCCCAAGCGCTGGCCAATCCCGCCCTGCCACGCGTAGCTGAGACCCTGGCCTCTGGCACGGCCTCCCCTCCTCACTGCCTGGTGGATAACAGGACAGCAGCGGCCTCACGGGGTTGGCCGGCAGTCCTTGGGGTCCCCTCCCACAGGTGTGCAATTCTGGCACCCATGGGCATCTCACACGTGCTAATTAAAGGAGCCTCCCGACCACTGCTCTTTGCAGACTGGACTTGGGCGTGAGCGCCTGCTGGCTGGACTCCTTGCTTCTGGTTTGTGGCCCTGCAGCTCACAGAGCCGCACCCTCCAGAGATGCAACTCCAGGCTGCCGCTCCCCAGCTAACGGGTGGGTGCTTGGCTGGGTGGGGCTGCCCTGCGGCACTGCAAGGAGCACGGGCCTGTGGGCAGGGAGCATGCATCCCCAGCGCTGGGGCGTGGCGGTGACCCCGCGGGGTGTCCTGTCTCACGGCCCCCTGGGCGGAGCGCTGAGAGCGGGGAGCTGATGAGGATTTCCGAAGGCCTAATGGCACCTGTGACCCACTTTCTTTATGGAATTTTGAGGAAAGAGAGGGGTGCGAAGAGGAAAAACAGAAAAAGGTCATGGCCTAGAATAAAAAATGAAAGGCAAAGCCTTTTTCCCGTTTGTCTTCCTCCTCTCAGGCAAACAACGGCTCCCGGGCACCCCCTCCTCCCCTCACCCGGCTCTGTGAGTGGTGGCAAGGAAGGAGGAGAGTCCCCACTGGGGGAGGTGATGGCCCAGGCCCAGGCGACCTCTGCAGCTGGCCCGGACTTAGCAGGTGCACCCAGGCCTCGGGGGCTCCCAGGCGGCCGCTCTCTGGCCTCCTTGCTCCCGGCTGCCTCCTCTCCCCCAGCGCATCCTCGGCACTCGGCAGCGTTGCCTGGGCCGTGGCAAGAGCAGAGCAGCTTACCCTCCCAACATGGAAGGCTAATTAATTTGTATTAGGGCTTAGGGATAATTAAACTTTTTATCTGAACTTAAGCTGCACAAACCACCCGCCTTGTACAATTAATTGCTGCCTTCATTTCCTCCTCCAGGTGCCGAGAGATAAGTGCAGGCCCAGCTCCCTGTCTGATTCGCTGCGGCTCAGGCAGGGGTGAGTCTGCCCAGCTGGCGGGGAGTCCGAGCTCTGCCGGAGGCCAGGGCGCTGCCCGAGCAGGCCCAGCTGCCCACGCGTCCTTGGTTTCTGCAAGGACGACCTCCGGGCCTCACGCCCCTCCCACTTCTGCACCTGCTCCGCTACCCTGAACGTGGCTGCCCCCCCTCCCCCGCTCCTGGAGCACCAGCCTGCGAAGCTGTCCTTTTGGGTGGGGTCAGCCATAGGTCAGAGCAGACCCTGAGGGAGTGCCAGGGCCTCAGCGCCCGGCGGCTGTCTCCTTGTCCAGAGGACACTGAAAACACCAGCCCAACAACGTGTCCATCTCTTGACATAACACCTGGGCAGCCTCGTTCCACGTCCAGAGCCCCTTCCACAGACAGCAATGCTGAATACATGCCTAAACAGTCTAGGGTTGCACTCAGAGCCGAGACGGGGCGGCCTCTGTATCTCCAGCCAAGCTCCCACCCTGTCCTTTCCCCTGCTGCCCGAGCTCCTGCACACTGGCCTCTCCAGGCCTCCACGTCTTCGGCCAGGCCCCGTTCTCTGCTAGAAAGGCTTTCTTCCCCCCTCTCTGCCAGGTACCAACTAGCCTCTTTAAGGAGCCTGTTCAATGTCGCCTCCCCAGGCTCTCCTTGATTTCCCCAGAGTCTCACTCATTCCCCTGTCTCTCCATCTCCTCCGAGCACTTCCTCCTTTATGTCCCGACAGGCCTCCCGAAAGGACTGTTTCCCCACTGGGCAAACGTGATTGGAGCTCAGGCCTAGCTGTCTCTGTGTGTCTGCCGCCTGGCGGGTGACACAGTGCATCTGGGGAAGCAACCAGTCACAAGTGAGTAAGAGCTAGTGCAGACGTGTGTGCCCTGGACGGGAGTGGCCGCGGGACTGGCTCCTTCTGCAAGTGCCAGGCTGCAAGTCCTGAAGGGTGGAAGCTATGTTCTTAAACTACCCGCCGTGGCTCTTTCTAGAACCATGCCTGGCACGTGATGGGCACTGGGGTGTTTGTTGAATGACTGAATGAGCTTTGAGCACATCACCAGGGGAACTGCTGACCACAGCAGACCAGGTCATTAGGGAGCCCTGCAAACATCTGAATCTTGAGTAGATCCCACTTTCGATGCATGTCTGGGCTCACTTGACATGTAGGGGAATCTACTTTACCACCAATAAAGAGGAATAAACCACAAGAGAAAACTCCAAACGCTGTGGCCTGAGGGCTTATACCCACCACGGCCTGATGTTCTGTGACCTCACGAGCAGGTGGAACATACCAGAAAGGGAGCGGCGCCCTCAAATAGAGCCAGGCCACACCCTTGGGCTAATGTGCCCCCCAAGTGAAAGTACTACATGGCTGGTGGGCAGACCTGTCCAGAAGAAAACATTCCCAACCCAGGGCTTCAGGGTTAAAATCGAATCAGTACGAGTTTGGAAAACAAAACAAGAAATTAACAAGGGAGTGAGTCACCAGGAGTGGCAGTCAGCAGGAAAAAACAGTAGCTCAGAGACCCCTGCCCCGGCCCCACATACTGGAGCTGACAGATACGGCGCATATGTGAGACATGAAGGACAGCGTCACAGCGATGAACCAGTGACAGCAGCCATCGGGCTGGCACGAAAAGAACAGGTGGGTTTCTAGAAGGGGAGAAGTTGCGCTGAGACTAGGACTGGACAGGAAGCCCTCGCCTGGCTGGCCGTCCGCTGCTGGAGCAGACTCTTCCGACCCAGCCTTGGAGGGCCCTGTGTTGTGTTGTCATTTGGTCCACAGAGTCCTCATCCCCGAGTCTGTTCCCGTCACGACTGGCAGAACAAGAAGCCCTGTCACCCGAGGAGGCCACCGTGGGGACCTGGGGACGCCTGGGTCCCGTGGAGACACGTCGCGTTGGCTCACGTGGCCCCAGGGAAGACACCCTGATGGCTGAGAGGAGAGCGGGCAGGCGGCGGGGGGACAGGACGGCGGCAGTGCAGGACTGGATGGAGCAGGACAGAGACGCATCGCACCAGCCACTGTCTCCCGGAGGTGGGGACCAGACACGGTGGGGACCAGACGGCAGAAAACAGCACTTGGCTCCCCCCAGAGCCGCTTCCCCAAGACCCAGGCACGGGCTCCCCGCGCCCCTGGGCTTGCCGAGTGTGGTCTGCAAGGGCAGTTTTGTTTTGGAAGCACGAAGTGGACAGGCTGAGGCCCTAGAGACTGTGACAGCCCCAGCCCTGGCTGGAACCCCCCTGCGGGGATAAGCCTGCTGAGCTCTGGGAGGGCAAGGCCCGCCTGGGCAGCCAGGGCCGGGTCACACCGGCAAGCCCAGGGTCCTCTATGACCCTGCTGGAAACTGGGCCTGGCGCAGCCCTTCCCTCCCGTCTCAGACCCGAGATGCCTCTGCACTTACCCGCACACTCTCGGGAGATGCTGACAAGAGGGTGCTCCAAGGAGCCCCACAGCAGCCTGCTCCCTCCGAGACCCTGTCCCGTGGCCGCACCACCTGCTTCTCACCTCCATGCAACAGCCCTGCTCCCTGGGGCAGCGTCTCGGCTTTCTGTTTCCCTGGGCCGGCGAGGTTCTCCGACGGCGAAGCTGCCTCAACCACAGAGAGGACAGGCTTGGGTTTGTGCGGACACCGCGAACTGCAGAAGGGTGGGGTCGTGGAGAAAGTAGGAGGAGCCCACAGAGTCTGAGCAGTCGAGGGGGGACGTGACCGGGTCAGTCCCCACGGGGTCCATGGAGGTGGCAGAGTCCCAGGAGGCAGAGCCTGGGCGTGCATGCGGGAAGCCGGACAGAGTGCACGGAGCGCTTGCCTCTTTGGGTCCGCTGCGGCCTGGGCTGGCACATCCGCTGCTTGTTCCGGAGCTTCACGGGCGGCGGGAGGGGGAGCGATAGCAAGAGGCGAGGCCGCGGGCTGAGAGGAGACTTCGCTCTGGGCCAGAACCAGTGCAGGAGCCGAGTGACCTGGACACCTGACCCTACACATGGCCACCAGGTGTCCCCACTTATCACAGCACGCGGGTGCCACCGCCCGCAGGTCAGTCAGGTTGGCCCCCTCCCTTGCAGCTTCTCTGGCCCTGCTCCGCTCCCCTCCCCTGCGAGTCGCTCTTTCCTCACACAGGGAATCCTCGTCCTTCGCAGTCTCTCTAAAGACCAGACCTTCGCCTCCGTCTGTGACGCCCCCTCTGCACCGCAGTCGAGTCCCGCTGTCTCGGCATCTCAGACACGGGGGCTGGGGGGTCTCACGGGCGGCAGGCCAGCCCCGCAAGGGAGGGCAGAGATGCCCCTCCGCAGCGGCCGCCGCCGCTCCCCGGAGGGGGCTCCCCAGGCAGGCTCTGCAGTCAGGCCGGGCTGCGCTGGGCCTCGCCCTCCCTGCCCAGCTGAGGGCCTGGGCCTTCGGTGACTCATCTGGTAATGGGACAGCAGTGACCTCTGTGCAGCCAGCAGGGCACAGGGCAGGTTCTCGATGACGCGGGCAGCCGGGTCAAGGAGGACTCCTGGGGCCCTCGGTGGCTTTTTCAGGCTTTTATCCCATCGTTATCTTAGAGGCGACCAGGTACACGCAGGCGGGGGACCCGGGGGCCAGGAGGCTGGCAGCCCCCAGCGCATCTTCACTCTCTGGGCTCTCTAGCCTCGTCTCTGCCGCTGCTGCTGCTGCTCCTGCCTCTCTCTGCTCTTCCCTTCCTCTGCGCTGCCGGCGTCCTCCTGCGCCGCCCTCGTGCGCCCGCGTCTCGGCCCAGGTGCACCCACTCGCGCATGCGCACTCAGGCACGCGTGCAGGGCTGCAGGTGTCCATCATCACGCCCTGGCGGGAGGGCGGAGAGCCTGACACTTTCCCATGTACCCCACACTATCTAAGGCAGGTTTCCCTTGAGCCAGGAGCAGGACTGAATTCCTGGGTCCCTGAGACATTAAACTTCACCTCTAACCTCACTCAGCTCGGGAGGCGCCCGGGGCGGTGCTTGCCCCCAAAAGCGGCTCAGCAGCAATCTCCTGGGGGAAGGAGGAGGATGGGAGCTGCCCGCTGACCCTGCCGAGCTGGCTGGGCAGGAGGGGCGGAGGCCGCTCCAGGGGTCCTTGGCAGGAGCCTCCTCTGTCTCCGCCTGGAAGGGTCGGGAGACTCTGTGGCCTCCAGCTTTACCGTCTTGGCCTCCGGGCCTTTGCCTTTGCTCTGCGGCTTGCACTCTTTCTGGGTGAAGGGCTTGTTAAGGGGAGACCCCAGAATGGTGCTCTCTGCCAGGCTGTGCACCTGCCCGTTTGCTCTGCCCCGCTCTTCCTCCCCCCTCTTCCCTCTTCCTCCCCCACCCCGCCTCCCCCATGTAAGCTGGTGACCTAAGGCCCTTGCCTGCCTGGGTCGCCTCTGCGCCTTCAATGCCGTGCACAGCGCTGCCAGGCCGTGGGGCCTTACATCGACTACGGAGAAGCAGATGCTGATCTGATTCTCCTTCATTCTCTGCTCTTGTCCCCACCTGCAAACTGCTCAGCCGGCCTTGCCTGGGGGAGATCCAGACAGTCTGGGGATTAGCGGCAGCCCGAGGCGGCTGGTCTGTGTGAATGCAGCAAGCAGCAGCCCCCACACACCAGACTCCCAAGCTCCAGGTCCCTCCTCCTCACCCCTGCAGAGAAACGCCCTGACACCCACATCACTCACACTCACACACACACCCGCACACCACGTCAGAGCTGGGAGCGGCCGTACAAGTCATCTGTTCCATGCGTCCTGCAGATTTGATGGGTTAAATAACACACATCTGGAATTTGCATAAACTGCTCCAGGAGTGAGACGCAGGGCAGCGGGTCCACGGGGCTTCATCCACCATCTCTCTGTACTTTTGCACACGAGTGACGTTTCCCATAATAAAAAGTTGAAAAGCCAAGAACCGTCTACCCCGGGCCCCTGACTGCCAGAGGGCCGAACTGGGAGAGTCTTGCTTCTCGAGCTCAAGGCCATGCCTCACTTTGCTATTCTGTGTCCTCTTGCAAACAGGGCTGCCCAGGGCTGGCTGCAGGGGTGAGCACTCGGTGAGCACTTCTGGGGGCTGCCGCCCTGCTTCTTTGGGGTGCCCTGCGCCCTGGGCTGCTCTGGCCTCAGCGTCTGCCGAGGGGACAGGGGACTTTGGTCTCGGCTCCCTTGCTTCCATGCAAGCAGACCCTTCAGCCCTGGCAGCGCACTCTTTGCTGCCAAGATCTCGTTTACTTAGACTCAACTGAAGGAGGCAGGTGGGCTTGGGGGTGGCTACGGGGTTGATGGGGCACATCCCCCAGGCCCCCCAGGCCCTGGTGCCGCTGCACACGCGTTGCCTTGTGATGGACACGGCTGCTCCGAGCAAGGTGGTGGGCATCGGGCTCTGCTCCGCTGCCGTGAACGAAAGTGTGGACCCTAATGATACGAATGTGCAATGCGTCCAACGTTTGGTGACATAAGTTTATTCTCCCAACACCCCAGGAGGTAGGGTCTGTGGTTACCCCCATTCTGCAGAGCAGGAGGCTGAGGCTTGCAGGGGTAAGTAATGACCCCAGAGCATTCAGTGCAGAGCGGCCGAACTGGGATCTGAGCCCCCCACCCTGGAGCTGGGCTGCTGGCCACTCCTCAGTGAGGGAAGGACACGGGGCCGGTGCAGACGGACAGACAGACGGAACAGCACCGCACAGCACAGGTGATCCAGGGGACTCCGCCCCCAAGGACCTGGGGTTCAGGGCCGCGGGGTGGGGGAGCCCCCGCGGTGGGGGGGGCATCAGGTAAAGGGCAGAGGGCTCTGGACCCCAAGGAGAAGCAGGCAGCAGAAGGAAAGAGTGGGTTTATTCACGTGCTTTCTCTTCATCAAGGGCCCCTTTAAAAATGACTCAATTGACTATTAATCTTGATGGAACATCAGCCCAACAGGGAAAACACAATGAGTTAGGAAATCTGCAAGAGGAGAATGTGTCTGCCTCAGTCCAGTGGAGAGGGGGCACGTGGGGACACTGCAGGAGGAAAACGTCCAGGTTCTGCCAAGGACCATGGCTTCACCCCGTGATGCACCCAGCACCCCTGCCTGGACCAGCTTCCCAGTCACCCTCCCTGACTCCCAGCCGGGGGGTGCCCCCAAGCCCCATCACAACCAGACTGCCACCCACCCCGCGCATTAATGAGCTTGCAGGGTGGACGGTGTGAAAATTAATCTCAGAAATATCACCCCAGAGGGGCGAGCCTGTGCCCCTGCCCAGCAGGCGGCTCAGCAGAGCCCTCGCCCTCAGGCAGGCGGTGAACTTGCCTGGAGTGTGGGATGACAGCTGGAGGCAGGCCCGGGAGGCAGGGCTGGAGCCTGCTCTTCGCCTGGGAGAACCTCCTGGAGAGTGAGGGTCCCCCACTGCCGCTGGGCTGCCGGGGCCAAGTACTTACAAAGTGCGTTTATGCTCTCACAAGCAGATCTAGGACCGAACAAACAGATCTAGGACCAAGGTGTTGCGAAGAGGCTGTTGGGTAACTTCTTGGTAGCAGGGAGAGGAAAAGAAGGGCAGGCGGAAGAGGAATGTGCTGTAGCTCCCTGGAGTTCTCATTGTCACAGGGCAGGGCGAGGCGTACCCCAGCATCCCCAAACCTGCCTGCTCTAAAGGGGTTCTGCTATCTGCCACATCAAGACAAAAAATATACTCCAGTGTGTGAGCCCTTCGATAGAAAATAACTAATACAATTAGTGTTCGATAAAGAGAAGAGAGAGAATATAGTTTAATTAGTTTCCAATTAAACACCCAAAGTTACCCATCCCTTTGTGGGTAACTGTCCAGCTAAACAGGGCTGGCCCAAAGCAGGGCGGCTGAGGCCCAAAAACTTGCCACAAGTCCCAGGCACTTTTGGGGGACCCATAGGAAAGGGCAGGACGGGGCAGGCAAGTCTGGAAGGAAAAGAGTAAAAATCAAAACCCAACTCCAGATCAAAGTGCCATTGTCAGCTCCCCACGGGGCTCTCACCCACGTCTCTGTCTCTTGCAAATGTCCCCTTCCATGTCCCCAAGTCCCTGGTGCAAGTCCAAGGCCAAGAAGCAAGTGCAGCTGCTTCTTCACAGGTCTCTGCTCCATGTGCCTCTCCAGGTCTCTTTCTCGATCTCCTTCCTTCCTTCTCATCTCCAGCTTCTCCTCCTGCCCAGATCCACCTTTCCTTAGGGCAGGGCAGGGATCCTGGGGGCCTCCCCTTTCCCTGGGGACCACCTCTTACAATTTCAGGCAGAACCCTAAGTCCTCCCTCCAGCCTCCTCGTGGGCGCTTCTACAAAGGACAATATGGCATTGCCCAGTGGACACTCAGGCCAACCTGGGCTCCAGCTCCTGGGGTGCTTGCCAGACTCACTCTGGGTCCCCAAGCATAGGGGCACCCCTGTTTCAGTGGAGACCCACCTCCAGTGAGAACACCTGCTATGCTGGGCCTGCCATCAGCATTCAAGGTTGGGAATTGGGACTAGCTTTCAGACCTGGGAGAGAGAGAAAATTCAGGCTTTGGGCTCAGCAGAATCTCGATTCAATACTGGCGACCTCTACTTGCGGTTTCTAGCCCTCGCTTTCTCGTTTGCAAGATGGAATATTCATCTCTACTCTCCCCACATGATTGTTGTAAGGAAAAATAAGCGTGGGACTTCTGTTCCAGTGATGGGAGACTATTTGGGAAAAACTGTATGCTGAGGACAAAAATAAGTTGGATGAAAAACAGCAAACAAATGGCACAAGGGGTTAAGCTCCGCACTAGGAAGCATTCACAGCCACTGCAGCACGAGTTCAATCCCAGCCAGGGATGTGACCCACATGGCGAGCAGACCTCTCCTACCTCTCCCGCTGCTCCCCTCAGCAGTGTATTTCAGTCAATCTGCCTGTTCTCTCCCCACTCTGTCTCTGGTGACTCTTCTCATCCCCCACACCTCTGGCCTGTACCCCAGAAGTATGTATGCATAAATAAGTAAAGTATTTGCATGCATAAAGTATATGCATAAAGTACTTGTATGCATAAATAAATCTTAAAAAGGACAACAGCAAACATTTTCTTAGATGTATCAGAGAAAACAAAGGAATGGCACTCAGCACCGCCCTTGCTTTGAAAAAGAATCCGCAAGTCACAGTGACAAAGTGAGCACTGGCTCTTAAAGACCCTTGTCCCAGGGGAGAAGCCTCATACATACTTTCCACCTCGCTCAAAGTTGGGACCCCAAAGGACGTCGCCCCTGGGTAAAGATGCATGGACTTGCAGCCTTGACTTTGGGTGCAGGGATCACTGCTTCGAATCACGTTCAAGTGCGCGAGCAGCATGGAGCCAGACTCCGAGTGCACAGGAGAGGAGACACCGTGAGTGAGAAGCGGGGAAATAAGAGCGAGCAAAAGAGCCACCGAGTCCTGCGATACTGGAGTTACCGCTCACAGACAGTCGTGATGACAGATCAGAGAAATAAAAGGCAAGCTGGAAAATTCTGTCAGGGAGTGGAAATAAACCACGATCTAGCGATTTTGAAGAAATCCAAGTAGAAATTCTAGAACTAAAAAAACCCACAACCAACCAAGCACTCAGTGAGTAAGTTTAAATGCAGATTAAACGCAGCTGAAGAGAAAATCAGTGCACGGCAGGGCAGAAGGCAGCACCTAGGGAAAAGGGGGAGATGCACGCTCAGTGCCCGCCGCTGACAGGCAGGGACTCCGCAGACGTTAGTTTCATCCCCTTTCCTCTTTCAGGTACTTGTAGTAGCCGGAAAGGCGGCTCAGGAGCAAGTTCGGGATGGTTCTGGGCAGACAGGTCAAGGAAGGAGAGTCTTGGAGCCCTCGGTGGCTCTTCATGCTTTATTTAGTAGAGGTGGCCAGGTACATGGCAGGCATGGGTGCCGGGGGGGCCGGAGGCTGGCAGGCCTCCCAGCCCCCGGTGCATCTCACCCCTTGGCTGCTTTCTTCTCTCTCTGCTGCTGCTGCTGCTCTTGCTGCTGGTCGGTATTGTCAGTCCGGCGTCCTCATGACACTGCCCATGTATGCCCGTGTCCAACGCAGGTGCGTCCACTTGCGCATGCCCACCCTGGAATGCTCGCAGCACCGCAGGTGTCCATCATCACAGTGGTGGGAGGGTGGAAAGACCTGATTGTTCTCTGACCCTGATTGTTCTCTGACAGTAGAAAAAACAAAACAAAACAAAAAAAACCTTGTTTTAGGAAACCTTTTCTGATGCCTTTGGTCTGACACCATCACGTCGTTACTCAGTTTCCTCAGCACCTTCGTGGCTCTTCATTCCGGTGGACAGGCGCTTATTTCTTTTGCGAGATCAACAATGCAAAAATCGAAGTCACCCCCAAACCTTCCGCGTCTCTGGTCAAATGTTTCCTGGCCCGCAAGCCCATTCCTCATATTCACCAGCGTGGCAAAGGTGTCCTTGTTGGGTTTATTGCTCCAGGGCAAAGGGGTGAGTTGAATTCCAGAACGTGGTCAGCTTCCTGGCTCTGCTCCCAGGTCAGCACCGGGTCAGGGCACCTGCTGGCCAGGGCAGCTACGACGTCAGTCTCAGGCGCTTTCCGCTTTCCTCGTGCAGCGTGGCGTCTGGGTTTAGCTCCTTCTGGAATTGCTGAGGAGCGAAAGTGGCGAGCAGGGTGGTGTCGCTGCTGCTCATGAGGAGCACTGTCAGCTCTGCACGCAGAACCTCTGCTTTGCAGCCCTCCCCGCCCGGTCCTCCTCCACGGCTGACCAGGGCCTGAAGATCGCTGGTGAGTCTTGTCCCACGGGCCTCTGGACCTCACCCTAAAGTGTCTGCTCTTCACGTCTGTGGGGTCAGAGAACTAGCAGGTCTTTCTGCCCTCCCACCACTGATGACGGACACCTGCGGTGCTGTGAGCATTCCAGGGTGGGCATGCGCAAGTGGGCGCGCCTGAGTTGGGACACGGGCTTAAACGGGCGGTGTCATGAGCACCAGCAGGACCGGCAGTACTGACGAGCAGCAGCAGTGGAAAGCAGCCGAGAGGGTGAGATGCGCTGGGGGCTGGAAGGCCTGCCAGCCTCCCGGCCCCCCGGCCCCCCTGCCTGCCATGTACCTGGCCACCTCTACTAATAAAGCATGAAGAGCCACTGAGAGCTCCAAGACTCCTCCCTCTTCCTTGACCCGTCGGTCCCGAATTTGCTCCATACGCCTTCTTGCTGCTACCACGCCCAACACCGCACGCCCCGAACAACCCCACACTCCACCCCGTCTGGGTCATCTCACACCCCAGCCTCGAGGACACAGCCAGACAGGCGTCTCCCCAGCAACAGGCCTGCGTACAGGGGAGAGGACTGGCGTTGCTGGGAGAGGAAGAGATGAGAGACACTTCGGGTGCCGGACGCTGGGCCGTGTTGCATCCGTGGTGCAGGAACAGGAGCCGTGCAGGGGTTGGGAGGTGCTGCCACGGCAGCTGGCGGTGGGTGACAGGGAGCGGCTTGGTGTAGGGGACAAGGAGCATGTTGGTCTTGTGCTCTGATTAGTAAGTGCCCGGGACTCCAGGATCCAGTGTCCGGCCTCACGTGTTCTGTTTCAACAGCGGAAAATGATCTTTCACATTTCCTCTGTGCAGGATATGTGTGCGCGTGTGTGCATGTGTGTGAGAGCATGTGTGCACATGTATATATGTGTGACCGTGTGTATGTGCATATGCATGCATGTGCGCGTGTGAGCATGCATGTGTGCGTGAGCGTGTGAGTGTGTGTGCTCACAGGCTCTGACCTCATTGGATCGAGGGTTCCCCAAGGGCACATGTCTCGTTTTAAACAGCAGCTGATGGTCTTTGTAGGATTCTGGGGTGAGCGCTGGAGGCTCGAAGTGCCCCCAGCAGGTTCCCCAGCGCCCCTGGACATCCACCAGCTCCCGTGCAGGCGCCTCACTGTGCTGGCCTCCGGTGCTCTCGGCACTCACTGACCGGTACCTGGTTGGGCCAAAGTGGTTTTCGAAGCCCCTCCCGGGCTCCAAAGGCAGCCCCAGAAATGTCAAACGAGGAGCCACCCCCGGCCTGGCATCACCAGCGAGGAAAGGATTTCCTGAGTCCCGGCACAGGTGCGCTGCTCGGACACCTGCCCCTTCTGCGGTGATGGTGGGACCGGAGACAAACAAGGGGCCAGCTGCGGGGGCCTGGCCCATCGACCTGCCTCTCCTGAATCCACTGGGGGTGCGGCTGTCTCTTGCTCCCTCTCGCGTTTATTTTGTCTTCTGACTTGGGGCTGGTCAGTTTAGTGACGGGTAGTGTCCGTCAGTCCTCGTCCTCTGAAATGGGACCACACCTTGCAGGCAGGGAGCAGACCCGTGCCCGGCTGCACACCTTGAGAGGTGCCGTTCCCGGCTGCACACCTTGAGAGGTGCCGTTCCCGCTTGCCTGGGGGCCCATGGGCAGCTAGGCCAGAACAGAGCGGGCCTGGGGCTCCGTCCCCCCATTTCGCCAAAGGCCCACGTGGGCACAGCTGACATGCCCCCAACTTGTCTCTAGCGTCGTGCTGGCTGGAGAGAGGACGGGTGTCTGAGAACTGCCCTGCTCGGCTTGGTGATATCTACAGCCAATTAGCCGAGCCCAGCAATGTGGAAAACGTCTCAGCAGCCCTGGAGCTAACGGCACATCCAGCGTTTCCTGCAGAAGTTGCTGTGAAGGGAGAGTGTGGGGTGACCTCCCAAGACCCTGGGAGCTGGCTCGTGGCTGTTAGCCCGGGGCTTTAAAAACACAAAAGGCAAAGGAACGTTCCACCGAGCCCCTTAAAATAAGAGCAAACTTGGCCCCATCTGTCCAGACTGTGTTGGGATGTTTTGTGAAAAGGACGAGGACTCTCCCCGGGTCTAACAAATTGGGGTCTTTGCTGCAAAGAGCTGTGGTAGCTGCAAAAGGAGACACAGGAATAATGGGGGGCCAAAATAATTGGTCTCAGGAGGTGCGCTCCCGCCGGCCTCGCCTGTCACTCCTTGCAGCTGCGTGGGCCTGGGCGCTGACTCACACAGTGGCTGAGCTGTGACACCTTCCTGACACCAATCAATATTCAATTTAATCAGATCTTATCTCCAGAAATTGCTGCCTGAGAGGAGAGGGGTCAGGGCGGGCTGACCTGCAGGGAGAGGCCGGTCCATGCCGCTGGAAGGGGCATTCACGGACACGCCCTCTGCCTACGGCCTCTGCCTTCCACTTCGCTGCTCAGTAGCTCTGGGGACCTGTGTCCCTCGGACCCAGCCAGAAATGAGGCTCCGTGTTCCCTGAGTGAGGCAACGATGTGCTGGATGGCGGGGCCGGGTCGGGTGTGCGCACGGCCCGGCTCGCTGTTTGGGGAGGTCCAGGAACTTGGACAAACCCAGCAGATAGCATACAAATACCAGAGTTGAAGCCTTACTGCCTGCCACCCTGACTCGGCCAAGCCCCACAGCGCCTGGCATGTAGCAGGTGCTTAAGGAACGTGCTGGATGGATGGACTCTGGGGTACCTGGGAGGCGTCCTCCTTTCTTTGCTGGGCTCCCGCTAAGGGGGCGGGAGCGGAAGGGCATGGGCCCCAGGGGAGTGCCCTTAGGGGATCAAGCCAAAGGACTCTTGGGGCCACCATGTCGTGCCCCCACCCGCCTTCCCGCCAGCCTCAGGGACCGAGGCTTGGCTTCAGAGTCAATCACGGCATGAAGGTATGACTAAAATTCTATTTTAAACCTCCCCCGGAGGATGACGCTCGGCGGCACTAGGTGAGCAGCGCTGGCATTTTTCCTTGAGACCGTGAGGCCGCTGGAGAGTTCAGGCTCAGACACTCGCTTTTGCTTTTCTCCCTGTGCCTGCCCCTGGGCACATCACAGAGGTCCCCAGGGACTGAGAGGCTGGCAGCTGAGCGCAGATGGGGCTAAGAACGGGCCCAGGGACCTGGCTGTTACCTGACTTCAGAACACGGCACCGGCTTTCTTGCTTGAAGTCTGGGGGTGATGTGAATTCCCAGGCAGGGGGTGCTTGTGGGCTGTTGGCGCCGGGCACATGAGCAGGGCTAGGTTCTTGCAGGCAGGGCCGGCCCAGCTGGCCTCCAGCAGTGCCAGGAGGGGACGGGCGGGGCCGCGCCTGGCCGGCTGGCAGTGCTGGAGGAGCTGGTTTGCACCTGTTGCACCCTGGGGTTGGCCCCTGCGCTGAGGGCCTCTGTGTCACACGCTGCACAGGGCATTAAGGGAATGCAAAAATGGCCAGAAAGGTCTCTGGCCCCCACAGTGCCGCGGAGATGAAGAGCTGAGCGATGGCCTTAAGGAGCCATCAGATCAGAATGTGGCTTTCCTCCAGGGTGAGCCAGGGCAGGGCCCCTGCACGCAGCAGGCAGTCAATAAAAACTAAGGCGTGCACACTTATGGAGCGCTTGCTGCATGCCAACCACGGCGAAGCACACTCCTCACCTGGAATCTTAATTTTACATTTTATCTGCACAACGGCTTGCGCGAAGTAAGTTCTCTTAGCACCCCCACTGCACAGGCGGTGACACGAAGACTCGTTTATCCGATAACTTCACAGAGGTCACCGGTTTGCACGCAGCACAAACAGGCTCAGACCCAGTCCTGCCTCCACAGCGTCTGAGCCGAAGCTCCAGCACACGGGCTGCTGGGCTCAGGCTGGCAGGAGGCGAGCCCAGTGCCAGTCTCTGCCGCAGACACGCTGCATTAACGCTGCACACGCGCTGCATGCACGCCCCCACGCACTCACACATGCCACGCTCCCACCCCCAGGCCCTCTTGCTCAGCCCTGGGGGTCCGGAAAGGCGTTCTCCAGCACTGTGCCTCCACCCCTTCCCAGGACAGGGCCTGCACCCAGAACTGGAGGGGAGGTGGCGGGGTTGGGTTCCCGGGTGAAGGAGCAGGCAGGTGTGGGCAGCCTCTCTGGGGTGAAGGGGCCTCAGGCTTTTGGGGACACAGTCACTGTACTGCCCCACCCCACAGCTGGAGAGGAGTGGAGGAGCTCAGCTGTCAGTCTGCCAGGCGGGGTGCCCTCCCCGTATGGGGAAGGGGTCGCGTGGCCCCAGATCACCCTCTGTGCCCTAGCGAGGATGAGAAGCCAGCAGCTCCGGTGCCAGCCCTGTCAGACGACCGCCGCTCACGTTAATGCACAACCCAATTTAATTTCCCTTTAGGAAATTATGTATTTTTAAAAACACATGAAGAGGCAGGAAGGAGCCATGGCGACGGGGGAGCGGCGCGTGAGCCCAGGACGAGCCTCTGCTCCCCGCGGGTGCGGTGGGCTTCCAGGTTCCCAGGCTACCAGGGCAGCACCTCCTGCCCCCGCTCACCTGCCGCCGGGGCTGTGCCTGGGGCGCGAGCCAGTGAGCAGAGCAACAGCCCGAAGCCCTGGGGCCTGAGACGTCTTCAGCCACAGTCGGGGTGGAAAGACCCCGGCCACAGCGCCCGGACCAGGTGCGGAGGCTCTGTCCGGGAGTCTCCCTGCCCAGGTGCTGGCCTCTAGCTGGGCACGTTCAGCTGACACTGCTGGAACCCTTATGTACCAGGCTCCCGCAAGAATTCTGTGGCAGGGGCCTCCCTGGTGGCGCAGCGGGCTGAGCGCCGCACTGTGAAGCATCTGCAGCACAGCAGCGCAAGTTCGATCCCCAGCCAGGGAGGGGACCCACATGGCGCAGCAGACCTCTCCTGCCTCGTCCGCTGCTCCCCTCAGCAGTGTGTTTCAGTCGATCTGCCTGTTCTGCTCCACACTCTGTCTCTGGTGGACCCTCTCACTGCCCTGGACTCTGGCCTGTACTCCAGTGCTTGTATGCATAAATAAATAAATCTAAAAAATAGAATTCTGTGGCAGCTGGGACCATTCTCACAGTCCAGCGAGGAAACCGAGGCAGGGCCAGGGATCGTATCCAGCGAGGGAGGCCTCGCTCGGGGAGGACTCCCACAGGTGATCTTCCTGAGCCTCCGTGGGATTTGCTGCCCGTTCCAGCCATTCCTCAGATGAAGAGCAAGCACTGACGACGTGGTGGCCCTGTGGGACGGAGGGGACCAGAGGAAGGGCCTGCCTGTGGGAGGCTGCTGTCGGGCCAGCTGATGCTGTTACTGGGCATCTGTGCGCGTGCCCCAGGCCGGCCATGGTGGGGGCCCCGCCGGACATAGGAGGGTGGCCAGCCTGGCACGGCGCTAATCCAAGGGGGGTACGGACTAGTTCGGGGCCCACATGTAGCTGGTCCAGTTACGAAGCAGCCTGGTAGCCTCCGTGAGACACAAGCAGCACACCCAAGAGGGAGCTGGAGGAGGTGACCCCAGGCCTGCTGGACCCCAGGGAAAGCACTGTAGACTCCACACAGGGTAGGAAGAGTGTTTCTTGGGTGCCCATGATGGCCACCACGTGAATGAGAAGGGTGTTTCTGGGCCCAGAACTGTCTCTGACGTTACCCGGTGTGAGCCCTGCAGACCTTGGTGCTGCGGGAAGGGTCAGCTGAGGATGAGTGACTGAGGTGCCTCTGTCTTCTTTTCTTTTCTTTTTTTAAAGATTTATTTATTTATGCACACAAGAGCTGAGGAATAGGCCAGAGGTGTGGGAGGTGAGAGGATCCACCAGAGATGGAGTGGGGAGCAGAACAGGCAGATGGACTGAAACACACTGCGGAGGGGAGCAGCGGGCGAGGCAGGAGAGGTCTGCTGCGCCACGTGGGTCCCCTCCCTGGCCAGGGATCGAACTCACGCTGCAGTGGCTGTGGATGTTCCACAGTGCAGCGCTCAACCTGCTGCGCCCCTTGAGGCCCCTGTCTTCTTATTTTCTTATCCTTCAGATTAATCAGGGTTTAACAAACGCTTAAAGCAGGGAATTACCAGTGGAGAAACCCATTGCTGAGATACAGATCTGCTTTGGGGGCACGGAGGTTACTGCCAGAGAAGGGGAGCGACTAGCAAGCCCCAGTTTCTTCAGCTGTCCTGATGGCGCTAGGGACACAGGTTGTTTCCAGAATGGTGGGCAACTTCCCTTGCCTGGCTGCCGCGCTCCCTGGCTGTGGCGCTGCTGTCTACGGCGTGAGCTTATTCACCTCCTCTGCCTGCATCCCCAGGCCATCTCCGCTTGGCCATGCCAGCACCCCAGTATTTGCACCTAATAGCGGAAGCCTGTCTGTGTCTGCACGTGACACCCTGATCCCAGGCAAAGAAAAGCAAGGGGCAGACTCAGCCATTCTCTCTCTTTGGCAGAAGGGACCGGGGAGGCCCGGATCTATGTCTGCACCCCCAGGCCCTTGGTGGCACCTCGTGGACTAGGACCTCAAGGGGAGGGCGTCCATCCAGGGAAACTGAGTCACGACGCTCCGTGCCATTTCTGGTGCTCTGTGAGCCAAACTGACTTTTGGACCAGGCCCTCGGCCCTTGGTGAATTTCACTCATCAGACAGCGCCCGAAGTTCCTCCTCTTTCCTGCCTTTCCCCGTCCTTCTTCACGTCATTGCGCTTCCTGGGCTCCACTTGGGCAGGAAGGGATTTCTGGGCTTTCCTGGATGTTTCCACTTGGGGAGATCATCCTCTCCAGGATGCTCCCCAGCTCCCTCCCAACGGCAGCCACTCCCAGGGCCAGGGAGGTGGGGGGTGGGAAGTGAGGGGAAGGGGGAGCTGGGGTGGCAGTGGGGTTATTGTGACAGGCAGCGAACCACTCTGTGATTGTCTTCCTGGATCTTCACAACAGCCTGCGAGGGAGGTGTTACCAAGACGCCCATTTTATTTATTTTTGAAAAGATTTTATGCATACAAGAGATTTTATGCATACAGAGGTCTGGGGATGGGGCGAAAGGAGACAGAGTGGGGAACAGAACAGGCAGATCTGCCAAAACACACTGCTGAGTGGAGCAGCAGGTGAGGCAGGAGAGGTCTGCTGCGCCATGTGGGTCCCCTCCCTGGCTGGGGATCGAACTTGCGCCGTGGTGGCTGCGGAAGCCCCACAGTGCGGTGCTCAACCTCTTGCAACACCAGGGAGGCCCAACTCCCATTTTGTAGATGAGGCAGCATCTCAAAGTTGCCTATGGTGTGTGTGGAAGAGCAGGGTCGGGGTGCAGCTCTGTGAAGCCCGGCCTTAGAGCCTGCACGCACTTGCGTGCCACGGCCTCCCTGGGAGGGTGAGCGTCCCAGTGCCCCTGTGCTGTGAGCCCCAGCACCCTCATGGCCTCCTCCCCCTCCCTCTCCCTCTTGCTAAGAAGCGGAGCAGGACCCTGCAGAAGGTGAGGATGCTGGGATGGAGCGAGCCCAGACTCCCTTGCTCCTTCCAGCAAAGCCCACGCACACCCAGGATGCACAAACACCTGAGCCTGGGGGGGCAGATGGGGCTGTGCCGGGGGCGGGGGGCCCGGGGTAGGCTGGAGGGCTCCCCAGAAGCTCATCATAAACTCCAGCAGCTCCCCAACATATGCCCTGCCACGAGGGGAGGTTTGACCTGCCACGAGGGGGTGCCGGGGACTCTTTTGGGGGGCTTCTGCTGTGTCCTCACTGGTTCTTGTCTTATTCTGTCGTAGACGAGGAAACAAAGACTTAAAGGGAAGACAGGGGCAGACTCCAAGGTCACAGACAGCCACTAACTTGGTGTCACTGACCCTGAGCTCGAAAGATCCCGAAGTTTACGTTCCTCCCTCTTTCCTCCCTTCTCCCGCAGAAAGTGAAATAGCCATACTTGAAACTGCTGTGCACTCACGCCCACAACTGTACACGTGGAGCTTCGGATCTCCGAGTTGCTCACGCAGCCTGCAAGCCGTGTGCACATACACACACAGAGTGCACACAGTGCACACCCAGTGCCCATAAGCACACACCCATGCACAAACCCATGTTTTCCCCCAACTTTTAAATGTGCACATTGCTAGTTACTACATGTGTTGAAAAACAGCCAAGCGCACTATCTACTTGAAAAATATGAATAAAGGCAGCAAGAAAGGACTGTCAGTTCAGCCTATCAAACCAGCAAAAATGAGGGGGGAAATGAGAAAATCAGCCCACAGGGACGCAGGCCCACGCTGCTGGGTGGCACAGTCTTTTGGAAAGTGACCTGGCAAACCAGAGACTTAGAGTGTGTGTGAGCCCTGGCCAGAGAGCTCACCCAAGTGGCATTCAGAGATCCGTGCACAAACATGTTCAAGCTGCACTTTTTAGGATGGTCCAGACACGACGCTGAGCTCTCTGGTGCCGGGTAGGGCCGAGCCAGCTGCACTGCAGAGGCGGTGGAACGAGGCCACCCCATAAGCACGGGGAGGCTGGTCGGTTTGACCCGAACCCATAGTCCGTGCCTTTCCCTGCCTGTCCATTTTCTTTTTTCTGGTCTTTTATTTTTTTCAGGAAGAAGGAGCAGACGCCCCATGTGCAGTAACTTTATGAATAAAGTAGGGAGCAGATCGCACTGTCACACAGCGACGGAAGGCCGGGCGTGAGCACACAGGATCCGCGCTGTAATCAGGCAGAACGCGCAGAGGAAGCATCTGTCACAGCAGCGATCAGCCGAGGGCCGCTGTGCGTGCGTGCTTGGACATAAGTAGTGGGAAGGGCTCGGAAGAGCTGTAATTAGTTTGGCTTTTAGACACAAAGCCAGCGTTTTGTCTTTCCCTTTGTAGTTAGTTCTCCAGCATCTGTTCACTGCATTGGGACTTCCGGTTAAGCCAGTTCCAGGTGGGAGCCGCTGACAGATGTGAGCACGTGCGCGTACACACATCATTAGGAGGCGATTGTCTCGCCAGCAGCGGCCAGGGTTGGCTCATCAGAACGTCTCTCCTACTGATGGGTTCCAGGCAGGCAAAGCTGCTGCAGAAGGTGCCACTGGGCTGGGAAGAGAGTTGGGTCTCTGAGCAAAGAGGGCGGGAGGACCAGGGCCGGGAGGATGGCGAAGGACCTGCCGTGCCCAGGCCTGAGATCCTGGCTCCTCCTCTCCAGCAGAAAAACAAACACCCAAGGGCTTTGGGCAACTGTTCACTGAAGCACAAGTGACTCATGATCGGCAGGGGCTAAGAGCAGAGCTGGGAGCGGCCCAGGGGTTGGACGGCTGAGGAAAGGCTGGGAGAAACAGCCTGACCTATTACCGGGAGGGACCTGGGCCTTTCTGAGGGGCCCTGGGGCGCCTCACTTGTCTTATTGATATGCGGCCTCCATCTCTCCCACAGCCCCTCAGGGATGAGGCCAAGACCCAGGAGAGCAGATGTGAAGGAGGCATTGCTGTGTTCTCCAAACTTCTGGGTGCAGTCAAGAGCGTCTTTTGTCCCCCTGCATTTTACTTTCTGCTCTATGCCCTGGACTGGCTACTCCTGGGGGGTGGGGGGCTGACGCTCCTTCAGGCCAGCAGGGTGCGTCTGGGCCTCTCTCTGCAGGTGGACAAGCCTCGGGCTCTCTTCCCTTTGAAGGAGGCCGTGGGCACAAGGCCCTGGCAGCCCAGTTCCACACCAAGCTCCCGACAAGACCAGGGACGGAAGGAGGCGCCTGTCTTATTTGCTCTCTCAGGTCTGAGAGCTTCAAGACGAGACGTCACCTCCAGTGTGAATTTGAACCCAGCCCTGTCTTCACTGCCTCAGGGCAGCTCACACAGCCCCACGCGTGGCCACACAGCATCACACGCACACACAGCATCTCACGCGGGCGTGTGCACGGGCGTGTGCACGTGGGGACACGCGTGACCCGTACCCCGTGCGCTGAGGGTCGGCCTGGACGGTGGCGGTGAAGTCTCCGCAGCGGGTCTTTTTGCTCACAGGGACCAGGAGGAAGAAGGTGCAGTGGAGTTGACATTCAGATGAGAGAGGCGAGGAAAAAAAACCCGAAGCCCAACTGGGAGAGAAAGCTCATTAATGTCTCTGCTCCCCTCCTCATTAAGCAAGAGCTCGCTCATAAATATTCACAGAATTCTAAAGTAAGATGGGGTGAAAGTTAAGTTAATATGCAACAATTAAGACTGCTCACGGCAGCCCGACTGGGCTCTCGACTCCGAGGGGCAGGAGATGGGAGCAGGGTGGGCGGGGCTCAAGGCCAAGCCGCCCTCGTGAGGCAGCCCATGGGCCCCCTGAGTCTCCTGAGGCTGACAGGTGACTGATGGGGTTGGGGTTGAGGGGTTCCTGGACCCCTCTCACACCCCTCACCAGTCTCCCTTTTTTTTGATTTCAGTTTTATTGAAATATAATTGGCGAATAAATCGGGAAGCTATTTAATGCTCTCATAACCTATACGCCGTGTGGGAGCGTCCCCTGTCTAGTTAATTAGCATGTTCATCGCCACACGTATCATGCTGTACGGTCTGGGAAGAAAGTGTGCGTCCTCTCTCTCAACACTCGCCGGTCCTGCACGGACGGGAGTGGCCAAGCTGACTGGAGATGCCCAGACCTTACTGCCTCACGACGAATGTCTGCCTGGGAGTTGGTTTGGGGGTCCACGTACGAGCAGCTCCGTGCAGGATTTGTCTCCCCCCGGGGTCACTTCACGGCCACTCTGTGTGCTGGAGGAATGGTCAGCTTGGCCACCCCCAGGGCCCTTGCCACAACCCCCTGCAGCCCTCGCCAGGCCCGGGCCTCTCCCCTCCCCAGGTCTGCTGCCCCAGCTGCAGTCCTGACCCTCTGCCTGCTCCGGGGCGCCGAGCCTGCAGGCTGCAGCCAGACTCATTTCTTAAATGCAGGTTTAATTGCGTCACTCCTTCCAAAAAACATTCGTTGGCTCCCCGTTGACTGTGAATTAAGTGCAAACGCCTCATGTTCTGTGGTCCAAATGCTCCTTTACAACCTTAATCACCATTACTCTGTGTTTATTTCCCAGTGTGCCAGCCAAATGGGACTCGGAGCCCTTCTCCAAGGCTCTCACTTGCCGGGCTCGGGCTTGTTTGTGTAGCTCTCACTTCCGGGAATTCCCTCCCCTGCTGGGTCTACCTGTCAAAATCCTATTCATCTTTCCAAGGCCTGTTTCAAATGTCATTTCTTCCATTAAACTAATCCTGTTTCCCACCATCTGATGTAATCGCCCCCGGGGTATTTTGCCGAACCTCCCCTGCTCCAGCTGCACACAGCTGCTGCGTTTTGCAGCTCAGCTAACGCCCAGGCTGAGAACCGCAGTCAGGCAACATCAGTTTCACTTACGAGGGCCTACGATGTGTCGGCTGCGTGTATTCTAGCCTGTGAGGTCGAGACCGCTGTCCCGATTTACAGCCCAGCACACTGAGGGCCAGGAGGCCAGCCCCAGCTGGCTCTAAAGTTCTTGCTTTCTCCTCTGCTGGGCGCTTCGCTCTCTGGGCAGCTCCTGGGGGCAGCTGCGCCTTCTCAGCCCTGACCCCGGCCATCGGCGATAGCGCCTTTCTTGGACAGGGTCTTTGTGGACGTGAATCAGGCCAGGCGAGGACATCGGGTCAGGTGCTCCCTAACCTGACAGGGTGCTCCTGCAAGGACAGGGAACCTGGCCGAACACACAGAGGGGAGGAGGGGGTGGAGATTGGACTTAGAAGTCAAGGTTCACTCACTGCCCTCAGAAGCTGGGAGGGGGCAGGGCCGAGTTCTCTCTCCGAGCCTGGAGTAAGGAGCTGACGCCCTGGTCGCTAGCTAGCATCGAGGCTTCGGAGCTGTGAGCGAGCCCTTTCTTACTGCTCTGAGCCACCCAGTTGGCGAGACGTCACCCCAGCGGCCCCAGGAAATGAACACAGCTCCCAGGGCAGGGTCTGTTTTGGCCTTTCTCATTATCCTTCTCATCCTGGCTGGGGCGTTCACGGGGCCGGTGTCAGGCGACGGAGTGGAAAGGCCCGTTCTCTGCCTGCGGAGTGCCAGGGAGGACACCAGATTCAATGTTTTACTGATGGGCGTTGGAGGCCCAGGGTGGCTGGTTCCCAGGCAGCTAGAGCAGTGCAGTTGGCCCTGGGGGAGGGGGACCTGTAGGTGGGACCTGTCTGCAAGTGTGAGGTTGGCTCTGCCCTGGGCCCAGGGTGGTGGCGGAGAAGGGCTTGGGGGGGCCAGGGTGGTGTCGGAGAGGGATTGGGGGGGCCCAGGGTAGTGGCGGAGAGGGGCTGGGGGGCCCAGGCTGGTGCTGGAGAGGGGTTGGGGGGGCCCAGGGTGGTGGCGGAGAGGGGCTTGGGGGGGCCAGGGTGGCAGCTCTGGCCTGGGCTTCAGAGTCCCTCTGGGATCAGGGTTTCCTGGGGGGGGTCGGAAGCCTGTGGCTCAGGACTACTCTGGAAGCAGCCGTGGGGAGCCTCCAGGCCGACCTGGTCCAGCGTCCTCTCCTCCCATGGTGCTGGCAGCCAGACATGCCCCGCCCCCACTCCTGTACCCCTGTGGGCAGGCAGAGGGCTCCCGCCAACCCAGTGGGACCCCGGGAACAGCCGAGGGAGCATCCTGTTTGGAAGGGGGCTGGGAGCCTGTGGGCTCCGGCAGGAGCGTGGATGATGCTACAGAAGTCAGGAAGTGGGGTTCACCACCTGTGTTGTTTACCTCTCCCCAAAATGTGAGCGTTGGAGGTTCTTTGCAGCAATTATAAGCAACACTCTGAGATTCCCCTGAGGCCTGTCTGGTCTCTCTATGTCCTTGACAATGAGCCGTGCTGGAATGTATTTCTATTCCTCTCTGCGCGGGCCTCGGGCAGTCTTCCCCACCCCGGCTTTTTTTTTTCTCCAGTATTAAAAATCAGTCTTTTCATTCTAAGATTTACACGATTTTCACATTTCTGAAGTTGTGTCATGACCTCAAATTAAGGTGTATTTTTGTGTTTGTAAGCAATTTCTTTGTTGTGATAAAACGTATGGAACGCATTTACCACGTAACCATTTTCAGGTGTATGGTTCAGTGGCACCAAGCACATTCACTCTGTGCAGCTCCAGAGCTCTTTCATCTTCCCAAACTGAACTGTACCTGTTAAACAATGACCCCCGTTTTCTCCTTCCCTCACCCCTGGCCACCGCCATTCTACTCCCTGTTTTATGAATCTAAATACACTGGGTACCTCATGAAAGTGCACCTATTTTTATTATTTTTTCTTTGGGTCTGGCTGAGTTCTCTGGGTTCCCATGTCACCCATGTCCCAGGATTTCCTTTCTTTTTAGGGGCTGAGTAATATTCCACTGTATGGACGGCCACATTATGTTTATCATCTGTCTACAGTCACTTACATTTCTTCGGCCTGTAACTAATTCTGCTGTAACTAACGCTGCCGTGGATCTTGGCGTACACACCTCCGTTGGCAAACCTACTCTTAATTCTTTTGAGGATACATGCAGACACGGCATTGCTGGGTCATGTGGGGCCGAGGTTTAACTTGTGGAAACAGTCCTGCTTTTATTATCACAAACAGGGTGTGAGAAATGGAGAAGGGAAAAGAGATAACATTTCTGGAACACAGACTCAATGCTCTGAATTTCATGTGGCCTTATCTCAGTGCCACAGCAAGCCACTGAGGGAGAGGTCATGGAGAGGCCATCTCCACTTCAAGACAGAAAAGTCAAGGCCAGTAAGTGTGGAGCCGCCACGGGAACTGACAGGTGGCAGGTGGGCCCGGCCGGTGACTGAGCTGAGGCCGGGGTCACAGAAATGGGGCGTCTTAGTCCTAATCCTCCCAGTACTGTTGAGGGGCATCTGAAGAGACGGCAAACTTCCCACAAAGAGCCCGAGGCGAGTTTGGGGGTGCATGCTACTCAGGATAGGGTAGAGGGTGGACAGAGGCGCTCCAGGAATGCCTGACCCCAAGGGGGCGTGGGGTGGGCATCCCCTGGTCCAGTCGTATCTACTGAATGGCTTCTCACATGGGACAGAGGCCAGAGGCCCTACTGCCCCTCCCGCCTGCCCTCCCCCGACCAGCTTTGTTCCCCGCCCCGACACCTCACACCGCAGCCTCCGTGCAGGCCCGGTGCTTCCGAGGCGCCCAGGGACGGAGCTCATTTAAAGAGCGAACTACTCTTTCTCTTTGCTCCTATTTTGAGCTTTCGTTCTCTTTTTAATGGGGCTGGTTTTATGCTTTCCAATCTGAAGAACATTTTCCTTGATGGGAAAGGCAAAAGAAAAATAGGAGCTGAATAACGCATTTCATCGCAGGGTGCATTATGCCCTGCAAAGCACTTTGTGCCCACAGCTCATTTGGTCCTGTCTGCAACCCTGAGAGCTAAGTAGGGCAGACTTATTACCCGGCCAGGGAGGGAGAATGACTTGCTCAAGGTCCCTCAGCTAGTTAGCAGCCCAGCGAAGACCTGAGGGATGAACCCCGGGCCCGGGGAGGTTCTATCTGTCTAAGCACAAACAGTCCCAACAGGAGGCCCTAAGACGGTAATGTGGCCACCTAGGGAATCGCTGACAGGCTTTCGAGTGAAAGCTTAAGACAAGAGGAAAAGGCTGCTGTAGTTGTAAATAGACATAGCCCCAAATGGGGAGCAGCGTCATGCTCGGAGAAAGGCGTGGCGGGTGCTGCTTTGCAGGAAGAGCTGACGCTTGGGCAAAGTGCAGAGGCTGGATGGAAACACTAGTGGGTGTGCTGAAGGCACGGTCCCGCCTTCCCCAGCTACGAAGTGCCCAACCACAAACAACAAAACTAACCAAGAAATAACAGTGACTGCAAAGAGCAAGACAGGATGAGCCTGCTGCTTCCAGGGAAGCAGAAAAATACTGACCTAGAGGAGAAAGCAGGGAGCAGGGGGTGGGGCGGGGTGCAAGTTGGCCTGCCACCAGCCAGCTGGGGTACTCATAGCATGCCAGGTAATTCATAAGTAGAACTACGGGGCCCTCCCTGGTGGTGCAGTGAGTTAAGCAACGCACTATGAAGCAGACTGCAGCCACTGCAGCACGAGTTTGATCCCCTCTGCTGGCCGGGGAGGGGACCCACATGGCGCGTAGCAGACCTCTGCTGCCTCGCCCGATGCTCCCCTCAGCAGTGTGTTTCGGTCGATATGCCTGTCCTGTTCCTGACTCTGTCTCTGGTGGATCCTCTCACGCCCCCACACCTCTGGCCTGTACCCCAGTTCTGTATGCATAAATAAATAAATAAATAAATAAAAAAGTGGAGCTATGTAGGATTCGTCCTTTGAGTGTGTCTGGCTGAGCCCTCGCCCTCCCTGACCCGGCGTGTTCCAGATGCCCACGGTCTGGACTTGGTGCTTCTTGGCCTCACGCACCCCACCCGCCGACTCTGCCCTGTGCACACGCCGCGTGCATTAGGATCCACCGGTGCCGCTGTCTGCTTAAGGCAGGAGCCGGAGCTGGCTCGTGCTTTATGACAAAGGGAGATGAACAAGGCTTAGAGAGCTGCTAAAGATATCCCAACATCAAACTAAGACTTTGGAAAGACTGAAAAGAAATTGCAAAAGAAGATACTTCAAAGAAAAATTCCCTGGTCTTACACCATCTCAGTGCCTCCAGCTTCAGTTAGAGCCATTTTGAAGACTGCGCGGGGGCCCGGGGCCACCCTATGGGCGACAGTGGACTCTGCTCTGGTCACCTTTGGGACCAGACACCTTCGGGATTGTTGACGTGTAAGCCTGCTGTTCACGATTCGCCTCACTCTCCAGGACAACGCTCCTCCGTTCAGGTTTCCCTGTGTGCTCTGCACCAGGCAGCCGCCCATCCCCTCCGCATCCACGCTTTTGGGAGGACGCAGCACAGGCTCCTCCCGGTGACCCCTGCGCTTCCCACGAGCCAGGCCCACAGCCTCCTCTATGGACGGGAGGCCTCTTCCTGGCCTTTGCAACTCCCAGTACTTCTAAACAAGTCAAGCGTTACCCTCCGACCATCAAAGCAATGCATGCTCGTTGCAGAAACAGAGGCGCAGGAAGGACTGACTGTGTTCTGTCCCAGCACCCGAGACGCCGTCACGAGGGCCTGGCTCGCTGCCGGTCTTCCTGGCAGTTTTAAAATTCACAGTTGTCAGCGTAATATCTGTGTATGTTTGTCTCCTGCTTTCCCTGCTAGTATCATGAACTCATCATGAGCTTCATCCAACATGGCTGCATTTTGATTATTTCTAATTTTTGCTTGTACAAATAACATTAATAATGCTATTTTTTAAGCGTTATTTCCTCAGGATAGATTTGAGAAGTGACTCCTCTGGGTGCCATATCCCATCTGCAATGTTTGACTAGGAACATTATCTGCAGTCTTAGCAGCGTTGGGTAGTCATTCAAAAATCAAAATCAAAATCTCTGCTAGTTTACAAGGCAAAAATAGTCACCTAGTTGCTTGAATTTTCATTCTGATTACTGGTGAGACTGAAAAATTTCCATCTTTTGGAAAGTTTGCTTTATTTCTTCTTCAGTGAGTTGTTAATCCTTGGCTCACTTTCCTGTGGTGCCTGAGGGATTGTATTATTGATTTGTGTGAGCTCTTTATATGTTAAAGACATTAACCTTTTAGCCACTATTTGCTACAGATATATTTTTCCCAGTTTAATTTTTAAAATATAGGTTCGTTAGTGGTTTCCCCTGTAGCCACAAAGATATTTTTTAGCTACCCCATTTTCTTCCTCCTCAGAATCATGTGTGAGCTGTGTTGTTATAATTTCATTTTCAGACTTTCATTCCCGGAGCTACGTTTTCTTCTAGAGTTTGCCGGCATGGGGCCACAACTTTACCTCTACCTTTAAAGTCTTGGATGCATGTCGGCTTCTACCCAACATGGTTTTCCTCTCCCTGCACCCCTGAACTGAGACATGCAGAGCAGACTTACATCCTCTCTATTTTACCACTTATTTGAGTCAGAAGCTCATACAGGTGGTTTATCATGTTAATGAAGTCACAGTTTCTGAGAGGTTCCTAAGGCTGAGAGTTCAGGATTTTCCTCAGACCAGGGCACCATAGAGCAAAATTCCTACTCATTGGACAACTGGACTTCCCAATAATAATAATAATAATAAAATACTACTACTACTACTGCTAATAATGGCTGAAATAGTGACGGCATTGAACAATCATTTAGAATGGGCCAGGTCTAAGTGCTTAAATTACTTGGTTTAATCCTGACGCCCCGAGGAGACAGTTACTATTACTATTCCCAGTTCTCAGCTTAGAAAAGTGAGGCAGAGTCGGGGAGGGTCTCGCTCAGGGCATCAGAGAGCTGGGAGCTGCACAAGGAGCACGTGCCAAGTGGGGGGACATGTGTGCAGACGATGCAGGAGTCCCCGGGGTGGTGAGAACTGAGGCAGGAGACGGGAAGGCCTGCAGCAGAGGGCTGGCGGAGTGAGCCCCACCCCGGTCCTTAGAGCCCCCATGGCTCCTCGGCCCACGGACTCACACTGCAGACTCTGCAGAGCAGCCAGACCCTCCCGGGGACTCCAGAGGGGCCTGTGATGTCTGCCCTCGCGAGGGAAGCCCACTGAGGGCAGGGGATGTAGTCCAGTGGCCACGGCTCGCAGCCGTGAGCACGCCGTCCATGCCGAGCGAGACGAAGGCCTTACGCACACCATCCACGCGCTCTGTAACAACCTGGGAGGCCGACACCATCGCTACCCATTTTATGAACGAGTAAACAGAGGCCCAGAGCAGGTGCTCACGGGCAGAGCTGCAGAGCACCAAGTCTGTATCTGCCCCCACCTCCCTTGCTGCCCCTCCCCAGGGTGGGCGACATTGGTACCATCAAGCTCCTCTCTCCCCCTCCAGGACAGCCTGACAGTCAACGACCACTGGGCAGAGGAAGGAGAAAGGGGGCTCTGTAGGACCCAGCTGGGGACCCTCTGGGCTGGAGAACAGGTACGGAAGAAGACGGGCCGTTTCCAGGCTGTTCTATTCCACCTCCCGCCCACTCATGGAAACAGGTGCTTGCTAAGAACTCCCGGCAGGGGGTGCCTATCTTCTGCTCAGGGGCTCTGGGAGCTGCTTTTCCAGGGAGGAGGATGGGGCCGGGGGCTGGTACCTCTGCCGAGAGCACGGCGCCCAGGTGGGGCACTTCTGGGAGTGGGGAGCCCCTCCTCCAGGGATCACGGTACCAGCAACATCCACCGGCTTTGTCCGTCACAGGTAGCAAGGCCTGACTGAGGCTTCTCCGTCCTCCACTACAGAGCTGCACCTTCGCACAGTCTCCCCAGGCTTTGTGGATGAAGATGGGAGCTGGCCTCGACTCTGTCTACCTGGGGCTCTCTCCTAACTGGCCTCGACTCCATCTACCTGGGGCTGTCTCGTAACCGTGTCAATTGATGGCTTTCCGTCAGCTGGTCACGGCCCTTGTCTGACAAGACGAAGAAGACTGCCTCTGTTCTGTTCGACTCCGCGTCCCATAAGCCTCCAAGAGAACCCTCTGCCCTGGCCAGGCAGCTCCCTGCCGGTCTCCTCGAGCAACGGGTGCCAGCTGTGTGTCAGGTGCTCCACTTGCTGCCTGAACAAGCCCTGAACAAGGGTCGGATGGCTCTGAGGTCTTCATTTTAGGTCTCCATTTCACCCCAGAAAGCCCAGTGATCCCCAGCTCCTAGACCCATAGTGAGTGGGATTTATTTCCACTGTTCCCTCAGGCACAGTCTGCAATCTCTCTGTGCCTCAGCCTGGTGCACTGGGGCCGGGCGAGGGCCGGGAGAGAGCCGGCCCACAGCCCTGCACAGCTCTGTGCGGGTGGACATACACCTGGCTTTGCTCCTTGCTGTGGCCAAGCCCCTCAGTGCACCAGCCGCTGCTGAGTTCCTGCGGCAGCTGCACGAGGGCACCATTTCTCCGCTGCCTTGGACTCTGCAAGGCTTATACCCCTTGCAGCCTCGCTTACACCCCGCCCTGGACTCTGTGGCCTTGAGGCTGGGCAGGCTGGCCAGGTGGAGCCAGGTCCCTAGGCCTGTTGTGGCTTTTCCTCCTCTCCATTAAACCCATCGGGTTGTGGTCTTAGCATCCAAGCCCGCCCGGCCCAGAGCCTGACAGAAGGGGCGTCCTTCAGTTCCCTGGCCCCTGCTCCTCCTGCTCTAGAACTGGTCTAGCTCAGGGGCCTGGGATTCCTTTGTCGAACACAACCCAGACCATAAGTAACGGCAGAAAGGGCACAGACGTCCGGGTGAGAATGCAGCTGTCTTCTCTTGAGCCAGACTTTAAAGAGATTTGCAAAAATATCTACTTAACAATCAAAAAAGATAAACTAATGCCTTTAGCAGCAACATGGATGGAGCTAGAAGGGATTATGCTCAGTGTGATAAATCAGAAAGAAAAAGAAAAATATCGGATGGTTTCACTTTTAGGAGGGATATAGAGGAACCAAATAAGGCACTAGGGAAAAAATAGTAGCAATAAAAAACACAACAAATCAAAACAAAAGTAACTATTTCAGAGACAGTCTGCAGGGGAGGGGGAGGGAGAGGGATTAAAACGAGGGCAGGGAGAGAACAAGGGGACCTGGGTGATGGTGCACGGGCAAATTGGTGGTAGAAATTCTATGCGAGGAGAAAGTAAGCATTGTGGGAAAAATGAGCAATGATGTAAAATATATAAAAATAAATAAATATTAAAAAAATAAAATAACACCACTCTTCTCACTATTTTTTTTTTTAGTGGAAACAGTTATTTTTCATAAATTGATGTTAGTGGGCAATGGATTTACCACTTTCAAACGAATTCATAAATACTTATTCTTAAATATGTTTCAAATGCCACAGCTTCAATTCCTAATGCCATATCGCTACCACATAAATTAAAGACCTTTGGGACCCTTGCTAATTTTTCATAGACCGGGAAGTTTGAAAACTGCTCTGTTACATTAGGAGTTGAGGGGAAGCCCTGTGTTTTATATTAAAACGTGGTGAATTTCAGCGAGTGGTAGTGACAGTCACGCAGCACCCCTGTGCGCCCCAAAGGTTTGCGAGCCTTGTTTCCTCAAGGCCAGCGGTACCGACTCCCCTTTCATCCTGGAGAGCAACGAGAGTGACGACAGTGACGCTAGCATCTCCCTCTGGCAGGCTCAAATCTCTTGCCCCATCTCCCAGCTCGCTTCTCCCTCCTCCTTCTGCTCCTCCTTTACCCTGCTGCCCTCCTGCCCCCTCCTTCCCTTCGAGGTACAACTCAGGTCTCACCGCCTCCAGGAAGGCACTGATGACCCTTGTCTCAGGGTTCCCAAAAGTGGACCCACAGATCTTCACTGAGCTGGTCCCATGAGGATTACTTGGGGAAGCAATTAAAATACACAAGCCCGGGTCTCCCTGGTGGTGCAAGGGGTTGAGAGCTGCACAGTGGGGCTTCCATAGCCACTGCAGCTTGAGTTCGATCCCCAGCCAGGGAGCTGACCCACATGGCGCAGCAGACCTCTCCTGTCTCGCCCGCTGCTCCCCTCAGCAGTGTATTTCAGTCCATCTGCCTGTTCTGCTCCCCGCTCTGTCTCTGGTGAATCCTCTTACCTCCCGCGACTCTGGCCTGTACCCCAGCTCTTGCATGCATGCATAAACAAATATTTTAAAAAATAAAATAAAACACACAAGCCCAACTCATCAGAAAGGTTCTGATTCACAGGAGCCAGGGATATGTATTTTAAAGTCTCTCTAGCAGACCCCTGCAGCCAGGTGGGGAGAGGGGTGTGGGGACCCCTGATCGTGTAAGGGGAAGTACCTCCAGGTTTTTCCTTCAACAAGGCTGGATGCCCCTAGAGAACAGGGGCTAGAGATCATCTCGCTTTCTAACCCCGAAAAATAGAAGTGTGCAGCTTTGCGCAGGGTTCGAGGGGTGGTTGCAGAATTCCACCGAAGTGGATGGTGCACACGATGAACACTCTGGTCTAACCTCACGGGCCTCCCCTCCCAGGAAATGTCGGGGCCAAAGGCACAGCCTCAGCCAGCTCTGCCTTCGCCATACCCCCCGGCTGGCGTCAGGCCTCTCTCAAAGGCGGGTGTGAGTTGTCCCAAGCACCTGCACGTGCCAAACTCAAAGACATAAAAAGGCAGAAGCATGGCTTTGAACTCGGAGATGAGCCTGGGATGCTGAGCGAGCATGTGGATCCGAGCTGGACATCCTTTCTTTGTTCTTTTCTGGAGACGGGAGAGGACCCTGTCAATCCAAGTCATCTTGCATAAACGTTCATGTAACTTTCCAATCATCTCTTCTATAAATCATCTATGTCCATTCTCTGCACCCCCTTCCTCTCTCCCATGATGCCTCCAACCTCACTCCTCCCCTTTCCTAGGACCGATGCGTATTAGGGACAGGTGGTTCCGGAGGGGTCTCAGGCCCTGCTTTCTCCCTAGCCCCACAGTGTCCTATCTAAAACCTCAGCGCTCCAATTCAGACGTCTCTCTGTGTCCCCCACCCCCACGCCCCATCCATGCAGTGCAGAGTAGCAAATGTGGTGCTGGAGATAACTAGGCCAAAGGGAGGTGTAGTTCTAATGGAATAAATACATCTTTGGTAAATCTTCCCACCAAGATGTCTTTATAACTAAAAACAGCCACTCTGTTCCCCATGGTTGCTATGAAGGCCGGCGGGTTTTTGTATTTCCATGGGAGCTATCTCGCCTCCCTCCTCCTGCTCACCACCAGCCAGCAGACATCACACTGGGTCCCGGAAGCAATTAGAGCTTCAGGGCCAGGTGGGAGGCGAGGAGGGGAGGGCGCCAGGGAAGTACTAGGGCCACACGTCGGCAGAGTTGCCAGCTGGCCTTGGTCCCCGCTCCTGGTGACAGCTGAGCATCCACATTAGCTTGTTTTTCTGGAGATTGAGGAGAAATGGAGGCTTTGCTTTCGCCAGTGTTGACATCTCTCTGCTCTGCACATTAGCAGGCTGGCCACTTGACACCATGTCCAATCCATCCACCGCTCCAGGAAGGTGTCAGCCAGCCTGCTGGAGATACGAGGGCCCAATTACAGGGCCCGGTTTGCATTTGGATTCTGACAGATGCTGGAAGCCTTTCAGACTCAGGTGATTAGTGCAGACCTTTTCTTTACTTGCAAGCAGCTTGGGACCCTGGCACCTGTTTTGCCAACGTCCGGTGTGTCCTTAATGAGTGGCCTTTGCAGCATGGCCCGCTGGGGCAGTCAAAGACTCGAGGACAAGGAGCCCGAGGCCCAGACTTGTTTGAAATGATACTTCAAGACTGTAACAAGTCTGCAGTTCCTTCGGAATCACGCTCAAAATAAGAAATGCAGACAGGTCGGAGCAGAAGCAGTAAGCCGAGCAGAATTTGCTGGGTGAGGGAAAGAGCAAATGAAGGGGAGCGCTGTCTACAGTTGGTGGTGCTGGTTTTGGCACAATTACCCTGCCTTCTGCCCATCAATGAATGAAGATAGGAGTCCAAAACAGCATCATCTGTATCACTCTCTTCATTAATGTCTCCGTCTAGAGAGGCACATCCCCAAATAAATGAAAAATGTGCAGGCAGGAGTTCAGGGAAGACGGTGGTGGCAGAGATGGTTGGAGACGTTCAAAAAGAATAAACTAATCTGGTTAAAAGCGTTGGAAGGGGGCCTCCTTGGTGGCGCAAGGGGTTAAGGCGCAGCACTGGGAAGCATCCACTGGGAAGCATCCGCAGCCGCTGCAGCACGAGTTCGATCCCAGAGGCCAGGGAGGGGACCCACATGGCGCAGCAGACCTCTCCTGCTTCGCCCGCTGCTCCCCTCAGCAGTGCATTTCAGTCCATCTGCCTGTTCTGCTCCCCACTCTGTCTGGTGACTCCTCTCACCCCTGCACATCTGGGCTGTACCCCAGTTCTTGTATGCATAAATAAATAAATCTTTTTTAAAAATGTTGAAAAAGAAAGAGCAAAAATAATCCACCAGAAAGGTGTTGAGCAGGGCTTATTCCTGGACAGTGCCCGTGCAGGGGACCGATGGAAGGAGGCCCCAGGCACACAGGCAGCTGCAAGCAGGTGACTCGCTCCCATAGATATGGGTGCATCGTGCATGGTGAGATGCTCCCCTGGGAGGGCCCAGCTCTATGCAGCTACTTCCCTTCCCCCAGGACCAGATTAGTGACGTAATCCACCGAAGGGTTAGGACTCTTCACCCAACTCACCCAGTTTACCATTAGGAAGTGGCCACTTGCCTACGAGGCATAGTTGCCAGTCTTAAAGCGCATGGGTCAGCTGGAGGTAGACTGTCTTTCCGGGGCGGTTGGCTGGACTTTTTCTCTTAGTGAGATTGCAGGTTCTCGGGATGAAGACCCCGGGGATAAAGTGCCATTCCTACCCCGTCGCATCAGAGCAGGTGCCATCAGCAAGCACTGGCGATGCCAGCCTTGATCAGCTGGCAGAGGTAAGTGCTATCGGTGTCTCCCTATAACGGTTAGAGTCAGGGTGACCTTAACGCCTGCCCCGTCCCATTCTGCACTGTTTGGAAGGCACCTCTGTGCATGGCCCACGGACCTCCCTGAGGGCAGGCTGTCTACAGAAATGCCTTGTGATTCTTTTGCATTCTCCAATACAGCTTCTTCAGTGTAAACCCCTCACTTCAGAGTAAACCGCCTTCAGTCACACTAAAGTGTAACTCAGGAAAGCAACAGACAAGCGAAAGACCTGTGCACAGGCCACTTTTTAAGAGATGCTCTTGACACTTGGGGAGGACAAAGTCAGAAAGCTGAGATTCAAACCACAATTGGCATTTGGGCCAGGGGCATCATTGTATTATTGCCCAGATCCCATTTCTCTGCTTTTTCCCACAAGGTGAGAAGGAGCAACTTCATTAAATGTTTCCCTGAAGTCAAAGCTCACGCCGATTGTATTCCTCTATATTTTAGAGAAAATATCTACTGGAAATTCATTTTAATTTTTGCATGATTTATTTTTAGTGGCTCCTGGGTATCTATTTCTTTAAGCGCACACAAACCATCTATTTACTGCTGCCTCTCTAGAATATCATCAGTTTCACATAGGGCGATCCATCCAGAACACTTAGATGCTGCTTTCTGAAAAGACATTTGCAGTCCTGAGCATCTCCTCCGTTCTAGTGCTTTCTCAACAATCACTGGCAGGGTTTCAGTCGTCGTATCTGCAAATTCGTTCACTCCCGGGACATCAAGCATCTGGGCCTGGAGTTCTGACCTCATTTAAGGAGGACAGATACGGTCTTCCTGACACGTCAGATCAGACATGATTCCCTTTGATGATGAAGATGGGGCAAAACACGAAGCTGGAGGTCTTGTTTTTGTCACTCTCTCTGGGGCACATTCTCCTGCAGTGGTATGTGTTGGGGTTCTTGCCTGCCCTGCATCGCACCCCCAGGCCCTTGGCTGAGATATTTCTTTTGAACAAAGTTAATATTACCTCATCTTCCCCAAGGAGCAGTCTTTACCTTGTTCATTTTTCTGCTGCAGGCATTACTTAAAAATAATGAACCACGAGAAGCTAACCTTTATTGATGCGTTGGTAGTGGGGAAGGAGAACAAGCATTACAAGCAGAGAATAATGTAATGATGACAATAATAATGATGGTTGCACCGTAATGAACCAGCTGTGCCAGGCACTCAGCCAGCACCGGCAGGCATTACCTAATGCATTATCGGCAATAACCCTTTGGGATCAGACATCACCCCCTTTTATAGATCAGGAGACTGAGACCTGTTGGGGTTAAAGAGCTCGTTCGAGGTCACCACGCTGAGATGCGAAGCAGATGGGTCTGATTCCTGAATCCTTCCTCTTAGCAATTATAATTACAGAAATACTGAAAGTGACTTTTGTCGTGTGGATTTCTTTTTTTAAAGTGGTTTATTCTGGGCTTAGGTTTCCAGACAGTTGCTGCAGGGCGTGGAGCCCTCAGGCACCTCCTTGCCATGGAGCCGCCCCCCTTCCCACCTTCCTTGCACCCTCCCTTTCCACACAGGAACCCCTCAGAGGAAGTCTCTGCACCGTTATCGGTTCCTTTATTTTAGATCACAAGGTCTCTAACCTTTCCTAAAATAATACACAAAACATTGGAGAGATGTTGCAGGTTTGTTTTCTGGGAGAATACGTTTATAGTTTTCATCAGATTCTCAAAGTGATTTATTATCCGCCCCCTCATTCAGACATGCAACAGTCATTGCTTTTGATGTCTTTTTTCTCTCACAGGGATGTGGCTTATAAGGCTAATGCAGACAATTTCATGTTTCTAGTCGCCTGACTCTCCTATGCTGTATTCCCTTTCGGTACCTCTGGCCATGGGGCTAGCTTCCCGCTCCGTTACATGTCCTAGATCCTCCCTTTACAAAACCTCAGGCTTATGAAGCTGCCGCCATTCCCTTCCCTGATCTAGCCCGTGCCAAGACGAATGGCAACCTCCACTAGGTTCCCTCCCTGTTCTTTTTGTTTAGTGAACAAATAATTATGCACCCCCAATGTGCCAGGCACCCTTCCAGGTGAAGGGGATGCTGCAGATACTGCAGACAAAGTCCTTGGCCAGGATGAATCAGCCTACCTCAGAGCAACAGTGAGTTCTTCGCTCGGGGTCACAGTTAAGTTTAGACTCAGCCCCCCATCTGCCTGCTGTACCTCCGAAGGGATAAAATTATTAGCGGGTCAAGTAAAAAATTCATCAGCACTTCTGCTTTTAGCAGAATGATATTTAAGGTCAATTAGCTAGAGGCCCTATTAACGTTCCTGTCTGTCCTGTTGGGGTAAGACTCTCGGGCACCACCTGAAGACAGTCAGCTGCATGTTCCCTCATCCCCCTCCATCTGCACCCTCCCACCCAGCCCATGCCAACCAAGGATACCCCCTCTGATCCAAGGTCTGGCACTTTCATGGCCCATAGGGCTCCTCTCTCCCTAGGTGGCTAGAGCTTCCCTAGCTGGACACTTTAGGCCTAAGTTCCATCCAACCAGCAGGAGGACACACAAACTGGTTCTGCTGGTTCAGACCAGCTGGAACCAATCCCAACTGGCTCAAACTGGCTGGAACTGGTTTAGAACAGCTGGGACTGGTTCAGACTGGTTCAAACCAGTTCCAGCCAGTTCAGACTAGAGGGAACCAGTTCCAACCAGTTCTGACAATGGTACAAACAAAAAAAATGGCTGTAACTGCTGCTGACTTGTTTAAAGCAATTGAAACCGAATACACTGTAAATGGCTCTAACCAATTCTCATTCGTTGAAACCAACTGGAACTGAAAACAACTGAAACTGCCTCAAACTGGTTCCAACTGCCTTAAACTGGCTCTGACCAGTTCAAATTGGTTCTGACAGGTTCCAATTGTGTCTGACCAGTTCAAACCATCTCAACCTGGTTCCAACTGGTTCAGCTAAAACTGTTTCCAAGCAATTCCAACGGGTTTGTTTCAACTGGTTCAAACCATTTCCAACCCATTCAAACTGGCTCAAACCGGATTATTCCATCCCTTAACTGGCTTGGATTCAAACCAACTGAAAATGAACCTAAATGAAACTGGTTCAAACCAACTGAAACTGAAACTGATTCTGACTGGTTCAAACCAACTGAAACAAAAACCACCCAAGAGACCAAATGAAACGGAAACTGGCCGAAACCAGTTCTGACAGGTTCGTTCCAAGTGAAACTGGATTTGACTGTCCCAAACTGGCTGAATCGAGTTCCAACTGGTTCAAAGTGGTTCTGACTGATTCAAACCAGCTGAAACTGGTCTGACTAGGTCAAACTGGTTCAAACCAATTGAAACTGGTTCTATCTGGTTCAAATTGGTCGAAACCATTTCTGACTGATCAAAGCAGCTAAATCAGTTACTACTGGTTCAGACTTACTGGAACCAGTTCTAACTAGTTGAATTCTGTGGCAACCAGTCTGACTAGTTCAAACTGGCTGAAATCATTTCTGACTAAATCAAACTGGCAGAAACTGGTTCTGATTCCTTCAAACTGGCTGCAACTACAAGATGACTTGTTTTCCTGCTTTCTGTTAGCAGGTAAATATCAGAGAACCTAATTGCTCCCAACTCTTCCTGAGGCTGCCAGGGCACCTCTTCTTGGAAAAATTCTTTACCCAGAATCAGTGTGCCCAGCTTCATTCTCTGTGCTACTTGGGGCAAGTTAAATTCCCTGGGATCTTTTCATTTCTATCACAAGGGGGCTGGGCTCAATGACCAGAAAGCAGGGGCAGGAAATTATTCGAGGAGTGGGGAGGGGTCTTCCCTCTGGATGGTGACCTGCAGGGGCTCCCGGGAGCAGGCCAGTGTTGTGAGCGCCTGTCTGTAGGAGTTGAGAGCATGTGGGGCAAAGGGTAAGCCCAGGGTGCTGTGCAGAGACCACAGAGCCAGGGTTCCTCTCAGGACCAACCATCACTGGCTCTCCCAGCCCCACCCTCCACCTCCTCTGCTTTCAGCCCGTGGGTCCCGGCGGTCTCTGTGGCCTAGAGAACAACTGTACAGCATCTGGAGGGCAGAGATTACGTTGTGTTCATTCCCGGCACCCTTAGCATCCTTCCAGCACGAGCTCCCCTTTGCTGAGTGAATGAATAAACGGTGCCCTTTATTACATTGTCTGTTGCGAGCTCAACTGGGAGCCTCTTTATTGCTTTCCCTGTCCTTTATCCTCCAAGTTATAGATTTGTTCCCAATCCTGTGGACGCTCAAGCGGAGCTCAGAAAAACGTTAGCTGGGGCCTGGGGAGGGGGTTCTGCAGAGCCAGAACAGCCTTGGGAGTTTGGGGTTCCCACAGCAAGAGCCTTGGAGACCCCGCGAGAGCCAGAGGGGCTGGTGTGGTTCTGGTGGATTCGGAGCCCCAGCACATGGATTTTCTGGCTTAAAACATGAACAGGAAGGGGCTGTGTTCTCCAGCTTTTCATCTCGAGTGGCAGAAGAAGGCAAAGCTTTCCAGGCCCCTCTGCTGTGGCCAGCGGCGTGCTCTCTGACTTGAGAAAGTGGGGCAGGGCTCAGGGACCCATAGGGTGTTCCAAATGAAGGCAGTCGGTTTCTGCCCCTCGGTGGGGGTACGGGTGGCAGCCAAGGATAGAAAAGCCGAGGTCCTCTGCCTGGAAGACCCTTCAGCCCTGCATTCAGAGTTCCTGATGAAGCCACATGCCAGGGAAGCATGGGAGATCTGAGAGGCAAGAGGCTGACCAAGGCACTGGAGCTGTGGTTGCAAAAGCCAAACCTCCCTCACCCCCAGCGCTGCCCTCCTACACCATGTCCCCTCCGCTCCTCTGGTGGCTCACTGCAGTGCTAGTGACATTTGGGTGACTGAGAACCTGGTGCTGGGGGCATACTGGGGTACGGGTGGAGCGCTGGCTGGGTGGGCCTCAGGCTCACTGGACTTTGGCTTCCTCTGGGATTAACAGCCAACACCCCTATTTCGCCTCCACCTCTCTCTACCAGCCCCCCATGCGGCCCTCAAGAAGACATGCGACTGACATACTCAAAGACTTGCCTAGTGCTTTGCAAGACAGCTCTAGAGGAAGATGCTCAGGGCCAGGCCAGTGTCATTCACGCACCACTCATTCACTCGTTCATGCATTCACTCATTCACGCACCACTCATTCACCCCTTCATGCATTCACTCATTCACGCACCACTCATTCACTCATTCATGCATTCATGCATCACTCATTCATACATTCATGCATCACTCATTCACTCATTTCATGCATTCACTCATTTACACATTCACACATTCACTCATTCACACATTCACGCCTTCACTCATTCACTCAATCAGCCAACATATGTCTTCCTGTTTGTCCACCAGCATTTCTTACATTCTTTTGACCGTTTCTCCCTCCCTCTACTGCAGAAGCCCAAGTTCGTTTATCAGTGTCAGCTAGTTTTATAAGTATTTTGGTTTGTGGAATCATCTGCTCATCTAAAAGTCCAAGATTTGTCTTTGTCATTCTGACTTGCTTTCCTCCACATCATTCCCTCAAACTCCCGTCCTGCTCTAAGTGGAAATGTTTCATCTTTCCTTATGACCAGCCAACATTTTTAAATGACCTATTAAATATGCCAGATGGGTAGGAGAGTGAGCAAGGCAGACTGGCACCGGTTCAAGCGCACCATGTCCCCACAGAAGCTGCAGGGGGAGCGCTCCTTCCCTAGGAGGTGGGGAGCCCCGAGGTCGCCTTCGTCACTTCAAAATGCTGTCTGTTTTCGAAAATGTAAAAAGCAACGCTGCTTCTTTGATGCCAGCTATCCACTGCTCCTGTCCTTCCCCTGGTCTCTCATCTGTCAACCTTCTGCTCCCTGAAAACCATGGAATTTCATCTCAGTCCTCTGCAAAGCCTGCACCCTCCCAGGTGATCCCAGCACCCACATGGGCCACCAAATAGCGCTCCCCCACCCCTGCCTGTCCTCACCTGCCCTCGGGAAACGCGCATTGCACAATGGAGAGAGATCGCACAGTTCTTCCAAAGGTCCACCCTGTTGATGTTCCAGAGAAAATGGTGCCATCTGCCTCTCTCTCCTTAGCACACCCCCACTGGGTTGTCTACCCCACTTACCCTATCTCTCTCCCTTCTCACCTTAGGAGGCAGAGTCCTCCCTCCCATCAGCACTAATTCTGCTCAACCGCTCAGCCCCTATTCCCTCTGCTCAGCCCCTATTCCCTCCGGCCTCCCCCAAGGATGCTGCTCCATCAATTAAGCCTTTATCTGACTTCATCAACTTCTCCCTCCACTGTTCTTCCCAAGCTCCTTAAAGACAAACACCCCACTCCCAACCTCGCTCTTGTCACTCCTCCTCTTTCCTTTGCAACTGAACTTCTAAGTGGCCACACGCTGTCCCTCCATGGTCTGCTCCAGTCTTGCTAGGTTTGACCACCTAAGGTCCAACTCGGCTCCCAAGGCTACTGGAGGCTCTGCAGCTGCCATCCTGCGGGTCCCGGGGGAGCCCAGCTTCAATGCAGCACCTACAACTGGTGCAAACTTCTCCAAGTAGAGATCCATTCTCCTTTGGCACCCGGGACTTAATTCTCTCCTGGTTTTCCCTGCTTTTCTGATCCTGCCTCATCAGATGCTATTGGGGGCTCCTTTCCTTCAACCACCTAAAAGCTGTGCTCCCGGCGTCTCAGGGGGCTTCTCTCCTACTCCTCCCACCCAGCCATGCCTGGGTGATGCCAAGGTGAGGTCTTCAGCTCAGGCCTCCCTGGCACGTACAACTCGGCATCGCCCCTCTCTCTGACACTTCAGATACAGCTCTCCAGCGGGCTCACCAACCCTGTGTCTACCCCACATCTCCTCCTGTGGTCCCGCTTCCACCCCAGGGACGTGGGCCAGCGCCGGCGTCATCCCTGCCCTGGTACTGTTCAGCACGCCTCTGCCGCGCGTTAACGCATCAGCTGATTAGTGCTCACGACCACCGGGGAGGTGGTTCCATTATTGAACCTATTCAGAGACAGCGAGGTACAGCGAGGTTCGATCAGCTACCCCAGCCCGCACGAAGGGGCTGACCTGTGCTTTGAACCCAGAGGCCGGGCGCCGGAGTCCACGCTCTTCCCCACTAACCCACCAGTCTGTGAGCAACACCTGCGAATCCCGTTCCTTCCTAACTCGGCGTCCTCGGCCCCCTGGGCCGCACCCAGGCCCTGTGGCCTTGGCCTCGTCTCTCTGTCTTCATGACTCGGTAGGTCCCGGGTCCTTTAGGATAAAGCCAGCGGCCCTGAGTGGTCACAAAGCCTTTCTGCCTCCTCTGGCGCCTTCCCTGTGCCCCCCTCCCCTCCCGGCATGCAAGGGTGATGGTGACCCGCAGAATTTACCGTCCTCCGGATTGTCTGAGGGTGAACAAGGGGCTGTTCATAATGAGTTGGATGAGAGGAGTAAACCAGGACAGCCCCAGGCAGAGGGGGGGTGGGCACCTCCAGACAGTCCTGAGATGGAGATCCCCACTGCTCTCTGCACACACCGTGTTCTCTTCCCTCTGGGCCTCTGGACACGCAGTTCCTCCACCAGAGAAGGCCTAGATACCCTCCAGGAGCTGCCCCCAGCTGATGTAAGTGCCTTCCTCTATGCACCGGACACCCTCGCGGCTGCAGCTGCTGAAGGCACCTGGGGGGGGCTGGGGGGTGTGCACAACGGGTGAGTACGGCCCTCCCTTCTCTGTGACCCATTAAGTTGTTTGGGCCCTTCCTGTCGCTGTCTCCCCCTGACAGTTCTAGGGGAGAGTCCATAAGAAACCCATGTCTGGGAAGCGGCTGCACCCCCACTTGCTGCGCCCAGGCCGTGCGAGCACCCCGTGCCCGGCCCCAGCTCTGCCGCAGCGGGTGTGTGAGGCCGGCGAGCCTCATCGTACTTTCACTCAGACAGGAAGCCTTGAAAGGCCCCGGCCCAGGTAGTGCGGGGCTGGCTCCTGGCTGGAGCCCCCGCCTCCTGCACCCACAGCCCGCGCTCCTTGTGACTGCCTCTCTGGAGCCCTCCCTGGACTGGGAGCCACCTGCGGGCACAGAGGCCTCCTCCCGTCTCTACACCTTACCCAGGGCCAGGCTGGCGGCCTGAGTTTCCCGGATGGAGGCAGGCCCGTCCAGCTGGTGACAGGTGTGCGGTGTTCGCACACGCGCGGGGCCAAACGCCTCAGTGGGTGCTGGCGGGCGGGGGTTGGCAGGATCCTGCCACGGGGTGGGGGATGTAGGGATCCACGGGCCAAACCCCACAGGATTTGGGGTTTTATCACACAGGGACAGACTAGGCGTGGCTCTAGTGCCTTTTCTCCTAGAACTCAGTTTTTAAAAACATATTAAGGCAGAGGGAAGAAAATAATGTATAAGTGTGTTTGTGTGTGTGTGTATTTGTGTATTGCTGCAATTTGGGCTCCTCTCCGCCTCTCATCCAAGATAAAAATAGCCAAAAATAAAATAAAGCTCCTTCAACCATTTCCACGTTCTTTTTTGGAATAAAAACTGCAGGAAGAACAGCCCAGAATGCCATGGGCCTGCGATGAGCATTTATAGTAATTCAGCACCAATAAAGACATCGGTGTGTGTGTGTGTGTGTGTGTGTGCCGGAGGGCTGGTCTAGGTAGGGGTTGGCATATCGCCCCCATTCCTGAGGCTAAGCAGTAGCAAATTAACAAAAAATATTCCTACCAGGCCTCACACTGCTAAAGAGTAAATATAATTATCCTTAATCAATACAGGCCCTTCAGCACTAGCTAATGGCTGTCCTGGGCTTAATTGTTCCAGAGGCTGGGGAGGGAGGACGCGCTTCCGCGTCCCCTGGTTTCCCTCCAGCGGGGCAGCGCCCGCCGACAGGACCCCCAGCGCGAAGGAAGGGGACCGCTGAGGAAGGTTTCCAAGGAGAAGCTCACGTGGCCTCCCCATGACCGAGCGGCAGCCCGGCTCTGTCTGTGCGCTGCCCCTGCTGGCCGCCCCGCCCCCAGTCTCATCAGACCCCAGAGGTGGCGGTGGGCAGGGGCCAGCGACTGCTCTCTGCTGCCTTCCGCCCTTCAGAGCCGCGTCTGCCCGAGCGCACTGTGCTCGAGGCACCACGAGGACGACCACCACGGAAGGGTGCTGCCTCAGCCTCAGCCTCCTCTTCCTGGGGGCCGACCTCTCGGCTGGGGGAAGCCATCTTGAGGCTCCCGCGGTCTGCCGGAGAGCGACTGTGTCCCGACATTCAGTCAGGGGACGTGTCCATGCGGGGTGCCCTGTGGACTGAGGGGCTCCTGACCCAGCCCCCTGGGGGCATCCTCTGAGGGGTGTGGTTGTGTGGGATCTCTGGCACCTTCTATATTCCAGAAAATCTAATGGGGACATCGCAGGGAAGGGCTCTCCCCCCCCTCCCGCCCCCAGCCTAGACCCCTCCCTGCCCTCCAGGCCCTGGACGCTGGTCCCTGGTGTTGGTCTCGGCCTCTCTCAGGTGACTTTCAGGTGTCTGCTACCTAAAATAGGCTCACAGGGGTCTCCCTGGCCCCACAAGGGGTTGAGCGCTGCACTGTGGGGCTTCCGCTGGCACTGGAGCTCGAGTCCCATCCCCGGCCCCCCGGAGGGGACCCACATGGCACAGCAGACCTCTCCTGCCTGGCCCGCTGCTCCCCTCAGCAGTGTGTTTCAGTCCATCTGCTTGTTCTGTTCCCCACTTTGTCTCTGGTGAGTCCTCTCACCTCCCGCTACTCTGGCCTACACCCCAGCTCTTGTATGCATAAATAAATAATTAAAAAAAATAGGCTCACAGGTGTTCAGAAACCTTGGCTCCCATTTCCTGGCACAATCTAGGGGGTGTGGGGGGGCTGCACCCAATGGCCTCATGGGCTTGCTGAGGCCCTAGACCTGCGTACCCCAAGCAAATCCTGGCTCCCCTTTCTTAGTTCTGAGAACTGGGGAGAATTCCTGCACCTCTCCATCCCTCCTTCAGGTGCTGCCTGTGAGCCATGGACAATGGAGTCCTGTCTTGCAGGGTTAACGTGAGGGTACCATGAGATGTGCCCAGGGAAAGGCAGGTCAGGACAAGAGAAGCGCAGTCTGACCCAGCCAGAGCCTGCCTGAGGCTCTCCTCCACGCTCCACCGTCTCAGTTTCCCAGTCTCCAATAATTCTGGTCTCCACCCTCTCTCTGTTCTTTCCTTCCTTCCTCTTCTCTTCTATCTCTTCTCCTCTCCTCCTCTCCCCCAGTCTCTCCACGACTCCATCCTCCTTGAGCTGGAGGCCACAGGAAGGATACTTGTGCTCCCGCATGGTCTATTCCCCGCTGGCTGCAGGGGACCGTCAGAGACTGGCGTGGTATCGACAGGGCCTGAGTGCCATCTAGATGAGGTGAACCTGAAGTGGGTGCTTGCTGCAGAATTACCAGAATGCTCACTTACCTTCCCCCCTCCTCAGGGCTGAGCTTCCAGGGGAGACTGAGCTGTGAGCTGGCCAGCTGCACCCAGAAACAGTGCCCAGCCTCCAGTCACCAGTGGGGAGCCGCCTGTCGTGAAGACGCGGCTCAGGGTCCCCATCCCAGCCTGCCTTCCTCCAAATGTGGGTCTCCTGCCCCCCTGGGGACTCACAGAACCCAGATTTTCTAAGGAACACCTGTGGCTTCAGGCCTGGCGTGGTGCCCCCGAGGCCCTCTCCTCCTGCGGGCAGTGCCATCTGTAGGGGCAGCCCAGGCCAGCTCTGGGCACCGTTCTGTCTCTAGGCAGGGGGCACGGAGGCGTCCAAGAGCTTGGCCTCAATGCCATGTGTGCCTCACGCAGGCCCTGGCCAAGGCCTGCAATCTGTGCGCTGCCCCTGAGGGCAGAGCAGCCTGCACCTTCACCGCACCGAGAGGCCATTTTGCCTGCTGGACCCTCCCCACCGTGGAGTCTCTCTGGGGGGCCCCTTCTCCTCAGAACGTGCTGGCCTGGATTCTGTGTGGACTCATTTCCTCTGGGACTAGGCTCCTTCTCTGGTTCCTCTGCCTGTTCTTTCGGGAATCACGTTTCCTGCCTGGTGCCCCAGCCCCTTCCTCCCTCCTCGGCCCCTCGCACCTCCATCAGTGCTGCCTTGGAGTTGCCATCGGACCTCCTGCTTGATTCAGCGCTTGCCTTTCTGAAGGCAAAGCAGGGTCTTTCTTTTCTAGCTGCCAGGGGGCCCGCAACTCGCCAGCCGTGCCCCGTGCTCTGCTGCGTGTCCTTTCTCTGCGGGGCTGGAACATACCTGGTTCTCCCCGAGCCAACCGCTGGCAGGTGATGCCATCTTTCCCGGTCCGGCCCTAACAGACTTTGTGTCGTTTGCCCTCTCCTGGCACCCTCAGTTGACCTGCTCCTTAATCAGAGGACCCAGACTGCCTGAGCGCCAAGAATAGCGTCTTCCTCCGGGACTGAACCACCTGAGGACCAGCAACCCCCTCGCCCCCTGCTGGTGTGCCCGGGCACATGTCTCCTGGGCCCCAGCTCCCTTGGGGATTCTGGGAGGCTGTAGCACTATTGGGGTCCCCTCACAGCAGATCAGAAGACCTATTTCCCCTTGGAACATACCCACCCTCTGTGAAAAGAAGGATGAGCAAAGTGAGGACACAAAGGTCTCACCACAGCGCCCTGGTGTGCAGCCCTCACCCCAGGGGACAGTCGGGGTCCAGGGGCGCCCCTGCACCAGGTGACTTCCCTGTAATTGCTGTCAGCAGGAAGCCCAGGAATTGGGGCAGTGACCGGTGACACTGGGGCATGAGACGGTTAGTGCACACCCAACTGTGCCCACGACACCCACACAGGGCTCAGGCCACGGTCGCTCAGCCCAGGCTGCACACGGTTCTCACGTGCAGGGAAACCCCTGAGGGACTCCTTCTCCGCCACAGCCAGTCGGCGCTTGGGGGTTTTAGACGGCAATGCGGGGGGCCTTCTGGCACTCCACTTGTACTGCCTTTGCACTCCTGCGCTGCCCGACTGCTTATACTCTTGTAACCATCCCCACCAACTGGCACCTGCCACTTTTGACTTGGAAACTTCTAATTATCCTTGAAGACTTGGACAAACCCATCGCTAGGAAGTCTGCCTGACCAACGCCCGGCTCCACACACGTGCCTGCCCTGTCTTCTCTACAACGTGAAAAGACTCTTTTCGCAATAAAAATATTCCACTGACTCGCAATGTTTTTGTGTGTCTGTCTGTTTTTCCTCCAGGCCAGGGGCACATGTTGATCACTTCTGCTCCTTCTGAGTCCAGTACAGCACCTGGCGTACACGGGTCCTCAAGCAGGCTTGTGGGGCAAATGAGAACAATGCCAGCCTGGCACCTGCCATGCAGGCTTGGGACCAAATGTCTTCACAGTCCAGCAAAGTGCTTGACGCAGGCCTTCCCACCTGCCTCTGCAGATAGAGGAGCCCTCACTGCTCTGGTTCTGCCCCCTAACTCCTTGCGCTTGGCGGAATCTCAACAATCTCACCACCAAGCCCTGGCAAATGCTGTCACTCCCCTCTCTGCATTCAAATGGCTGAGAACACACCGGCATTATGGTATTTATCTCACTGTATTGCAGATATTTGTTTACATATCTGTCTTCCCCACCAGACAGGAGCTCCTTGGGGAGCAGCGTGCTTCTCGCTCTCCTTTGTATTTCCCATCTCTGCACCCTGAGGGCGTCTGGCGCGATGGGGGTGCTCGTTGCCTGCAGATGGTGAGTGCCTGCAGATGGAGCGCATCGCTCGCCGTCATGATGGGGCTATGGCCAGAGGACCCGGAATGGCTCCCGGCTCGATGGAGACCCAGAGCGAGACCGATGTGGCTCTAGGTGCTCACAGAACAGCCTTGCCAGGAGCCACTGCACGCTGCACTGCCGCTGCACCCAGCAAGGTGCTTGGGAAGCCTAGAAAGCTGGCCAGTTCTTGGGTTTGCCCCGATCGCCCCCTTTTCCCTTTCCGAAGACCCGGAGAGACCTGACATGTCCATCTTTGCAGCTGCCAAGGCCTGGATTAGTGACCGTGAGTGACGTGTCACCTGTGGTCGCAGGTTGGGACTCCTGTCCTGGAGGGTGAGTGGAGCGTTTGTCCTCTCCCCATCCAAGCATCTCTGGCTCAGTATTAATCAGGGGCCCACTATAGCTACGTTCCAGCTCCAGGTGCTGAAGGCACCTTCAGGAAAGAGTCTGAGCTCCAGGGGTGACTGTCACCCCCGGAGGAAGCCCAGGGGGAGACCGTGAGGGGTTGGACCAGCACAGAACAATAGGTTACACCTGCAGAAGGACAGCTTTGGCACCTCAGGGCAGCTCACAGCTCCGGGTGGGCCTGCTCCACAATGGGCTCACAGTCGGCCCCTTCTGGGGACCAGCAAGGACAGGGCTGGGGACATCCGGTGAGCTGGCCCAGGAGGGCTTCCAGCTGCTGCTGGGCTCTGTCCCCGGCCCCTCGTTTAAGGGTAATCATTTTAATAAATATGAATTGTGGGGCTCCTGCCTGCGAGGAAGCTGGAATCGAATCCATAATCCAGACAGAGGGGAGTGCAGCTGCACCAGGTTAATTACGCACACGCCAAGCATATGGCGGCGCACCTCCAGACCAGCAGGCGGAGAGCGCTCTCTGGGACGCAATTAGCTCCTGTGCATGCATAAAAAATGAGCCAGCGTCTCCAAGAGAAAAATAAAATCGCTGAAGTCATAACCTCAAACCAGTGTAATTACAATCACAGAGTCGCGCCACTTAGGTTTAAGCAACGTTTACTCATCCGCGGCCTCGCAGGTGGGCTTGCCGGTGGTGCTTCTCTCCACCCTCTCCCGCCAGCGGCGCGGCGCTGCCTCCATTTATGTGCCCTCCATTCCCCCGGCACCCCTTCCTTCCCCAGGTCCTGGGCATTTCCGGGCTTAACTCTGGTCCTCCAGGAGGAGCGGACAAGAACATCATACTCACGCGAGAGTGACAACGTGCATGCGCCACCCCCCGAGGCGCACAGGACGCTGCTGGGCTCTTAGGACAACCCCACTTCTCAGATGGGGGAAATGAGGCTCAAGAATTGAGTACGATGGGGCCTCCCTGGGGGCGCAAGGGATTGAGCGCGGCACTGTGGCGCTTCCGTGGCCACTGCAGTGCGAGTTCGATCCCCGGCCAGGGAGGGGACCCATATGGCGCAGCAGACCTCTCCTGCCTGGCCCGCTGTCCTCTCAGCAGTGGATTTCAGTTGCTCTGCCTGTTCTGCTCCCCACTTTGTCTCTGACGAATCCTCTCACCTCCTGTGCCTCTGGCCTGTACCCCAGTTCTTGTTTGCATAAATAAATAAAATCTTAAAAACATAATTAAATACATTGTGCAACCCGCCAGTCCGACCCCACGGCTTCCCTTTAAGCTTGGTGGGCTTGGACACGGAAGCCCCAGACCTGAAGCCGGGCCCTGCCTGCTAGGTGTGCCATTTCATCTCTGAGTCATTTCAGCTTTCCTTTCTGGAACTGTATGATAATAGCATTTACCTTCAGGTGTTCTGATGTGGGGAGTAAATGAAAGCAGGCATGTGAAAGGGACAGGCAGGGAGCAGGTTCTCCGGTCGGGGCTGCCGGGCAGAAATGCACGGTGATTAGAGACCCGGGAGAGTCCGCCAGGCCGGCTCGCCCTCCCCCTCTGTCTGTCCTTCTTCTCCTCTTTGTTCAGCGGCACATGTCAGGGGCCTTCCCCATTACCCCGGTTTGAACGACAGTCCCCACAGCCTCGCGCTCTGCTTTGCTTTTCTCCTAACACCGAGCGGCTTTCCCTGCCACACCTTGGCCTGTTGGCCAGCGAGGGGCTGAGTTGCAGGCTGGTGCCAGTGGGCCGCTCCCCGCAGCCGGGGGGCTGGTAGTTGTGCATCCTGGTGGGCCCGGCGGCCGCCACTCGCAGACCACAAAACCGCCTGACGAAGCATTTCTCAGAACATGTCCCACGGTGACGTGACGCCTGACCACATGCCATAGGGCTTAGCCCCGCCTCGCCCACCCCTGCCCCCACCTCCCCTACCCCTGCCCCGCGGGTCTGTTAGGAAGCGACGCCCAGAGGTTTCCCTGAGAGGATCACATGGGGAGTCCTCAGAGCAAGGCTTAGCGAAGCCGGCCCCAGCGGTGAGGCTCAGCCACCAGATGCACCAAGAAAGCACCAACATCAGGGTATCTTCTTGGCCGGGGTCAGGGCTGCCAGGTAAATTACAGGATGCACAGTGAAATTCGAATTTCCCATAAACACAGATCATCTTTAGGATAGGTGTGTTCCATGCAATGTTTGGGACACATCTGTCCTAAAAAGTTAGTGATTATCCGCTCAGTCTGGCAGCCAGCTGGAGATGAGTTCCCCAGGCCTCTTGAGAAGGTGGGGCTTCGGGAAGATGCCCTCGGCCTCAAGCACAGCTCCTCCTTGGCTGTGGCTAAGGGTACTTCGAGAGCTCAGAGGGAGAGACACAGGCAGAAGCGGTCGGGGGGACAGAGGAGGCTTGAGGAGTGACCCCCGCCACTGGACAGAGGCCGGTTCTGGGGAAACAGGTATCTCCCTGGCGACCAGATAGAATCACTTCCACCCTGTGCAAAAGCTTCATCCATAACCTGCAGGTCACCTCCGTCCACAGATGAGGGCGTCGGGCCTTGGGCCACCGAGAGCACAGCCCGAGTTACCCAGCGGGCTGGCTGCTGAGCTGGGACTCAGCCCCTGGCCTCTCCATGTGGTTCTCCTGTTTGAAAGGGGAGAAACGAAGCCACACTGCCTTGCCTGTGCACAACTCCGGCACTCCCGTGGACGCCCCTGCTACCCCATGGCGCCGTGCCGTGGCAGAGATGGGTGCACACAGTCTTGGCTCCTGCTCCTGAGTCCAGGCCCCGTGCTCTCTGGTGGGCTGTCTTGTCCCCCTGGGGTCACCAGGCAAAGCCAAGGTCCTAAGGCCCTTGGGAGGAGTTAAATTGAGGGCAAGCCTGGTTGGAAACCTCAGAACCAGAGATGCAGCCTCCCTGACCCCCAGATTCTGGGAATGAGACAACTGACCCCCCCACCTGCCACCATGTTCCGGGCTCCACGGCCCAAACTGCTCCAGAACCGGCAGTCCCCAGGAGGTACGCTGGGCAGCCTCCAGACCCCGTTCTCTCCACCCCCCTGGGGCTGGAGTCCTTGGTGTCCGTGTCCAAAACCGTCCACTCTCACCCCCAGGGGCCAGGGAGGCGTGTTCTGGCAAGGGAGACCCGGGGTGGCCCTAATCACCAGCTCATCATTACGTTCCACACCCCAGCTGCATCTCGAAGGTCCTCTTTGAGCAAAGAGTCTGTCTTATGCGGATGACCAGGTAGGTGGGAGGGCCAGGAAGGGGCGCAGGACAGCAAGGACGCTCTGGGGCCTCCTTCAGACACCAGCGCTCGAGGGGCCTGGAGGGTCACCCCATGCAGGGCCAGAGGCAGCAGCCTTCTCTCCATGAGGGTCTGGGGGACCGCCCCCCTGACCTCACACCTCTCCCATCACCTCCTTCCCGCCCAGCGCGACTGATCGAGGGCTCACTCAGGGACGGCTAGAGAAGGTCGCCGTGCAGAGGTGGAACCCGCATCTGTGGGGACCCGGAGGGGTTGGCAAGCACCGTCGCCAACCCTCAGCCCGGCGGGGAGGGGACCCGGGGACAGAACCCCAGGAAGGGGCCTCCCTGGTGGCGCAGTGGGTTAAGCAACACACTATGAAGCAAACCGCAGCCACTGCAGCACGAGTTCGATCCCTGCCGCCGGCCAGGGAGGGGACCATATGGTGCAGCAGACTCTCCTGCTGTGCCCGCTGCTCCCCTCAGCAGTGTACTTCTATAGATCTGCCTGTTCTGCTCCCCGCTCTCTGTGGTGAATCCTCTCACCCCCCACACCTCTGGCCTGTACCCCAGTGCTTGTATGCATAAATAAATAAATCTTTAAAAAAAAAAAAAAGAACCCCAGGAAGGGCTCCTGGGAGGAGCACTGGCCTTCAGGGCGGGCAGAGCGGGTTCAAGGCCTGCAGGAGGGCACCAAGGGGGCACCTGCGCCCTCAGCTTCCTCCCTCCCAGCTCCTTCCCGGGCTCCCCTGGCACGCGAGCAGCTGGGGCAGGAGGAAGGCGAGGAGGACAGGGAACGGGTCCCCAGGGAGCCCCCCGAGACGTCCCCTTCCACAGGACGAGAAGTCAGAGGGCCGGATGCCTGATGGACTTTCCTTTGCCTGCGTTAGGCTCGGGCACTGACGTGGTGTGGGTCATTTCTTAGCAGTCTCGGAAGGACAGATGAGCTGATGTCGGGGCGCGGGCACCGCAACCGCGGGGGGGAGTCCTCAGTGCGGGCACTTACCCTCTGGGGGTCCGTGTTCTTCTCTGCAAAGTGGCCTCCGGTCCCGACCACCCCGGCCCACTGGGGACCGCAGAACAACGTGGCCAGAACTGAGCGCAGCCTGCTGGCCAGTCAGCGCTGTGCGGGAGCACTGCCCAAACCTCAGTGTCAGCGGAAGGTCGCCTGGGGGCCCGGGCGCCCCTGCAGTCCCGGCTGCCCGCCCGCCCGCCTCCCCCTGGCCAGGGCCCTGGCACGTGTGGCTCTCCGGCCTCTTCCCAGCTCAGGGTCAGCTCCAGGACGCCCGCGGCTGCCAGCCCCACCTGCCAGTTCCACTGCGACGCTCAACAGCCCTGCGCTGCATCCCCGCCCCCGCACGCTCTGAGCCTGGTGTGTCCAGTCACCGCTGCCAGGCACCACGGTGAGCAGAGTTCTGGGGCCAGACTGGGGCAGAGGAGGAGGGGAACCCTCCCTGCAAGGCCCTGTCGGGTGCCCTGGCTGAGCCCCGACAGGGAGGAGAGGGAGGGCAGTTCCTGCAGGAGGTGCCAGCAGCTGCCCGTGGGCCCCTAACTGGAGCACAGTTAGGGCTGCTGGGAGTCAGAGGAGGCTCCTGTTTATTCATGGGCCTCCCATCCAGACAGGGCAGAGTGGGTCACCTCCTTGGGCCCTGGGGCCACGCCCCCTTCTTTAACTTCCTCTGCCTCCGCCCAGCCCAGTCCTGGGCTCACGAGCTCCTGGACCCATTGACAAGTGAACATCTGTGACCTCCGAGTTCAGGAGCACTTCCCACATCCGCTCCTCCTCCCCATAGGTCTCACAGCAGCCTGCAGGCCTTGTTATTACTGTCATCCCAGTTTACAGGCCCTGCCCTGGTGGGGGAGAGGGGGCAGGAGAGCAGGAGGCAGCTGCTGGTCTGCAGCTCGGGAGGAGTCTGGGGCTGGGCACAGAGCAGGAGGGGGCTGGGCACAGGGTCCTCAAGCCTTGGGGCCCCGGGGCTCTTGGGGCCCCGGGGCTCGTGGGAGGCAGAGGTTCCTGCGGGCTGGGCAGCGGCTCTCTGGGCGAGCTGTGGTCCTCTCTGGCTGAGCTCCGGGGCTCCTTCTGCCAGCAGCAGAGCAGGGAGAAGTAAATGCCCTCACTAGTGGGGGGACGGGTACTGCAGGTATGTGGGAAGATGGCAGCTGTTGCCAGCTCAGCGAACAAACCTCTGCCTCCAACCGCGGCACCAGGGTCCTCCAGCTGCCGCTCCCAGCTCTGCTCCATCATTGGGGTACCCAGAGCATCCCAGACACGCCCCTTTTTCAGTGGACGGTCACCCTGTTCCTGGGGAGCTCACTGTCCACACCAGCCTCCTGCCGGCACTTTTTCTGATGACCCCTTCTAGGAACTTCCACCCTCTTAACCCGTTTTCTTTCTAGCCCACATTTACCCCAGCCCTGCCTGGGTTTTGTTTCCACACTGTCTGTCCCCTCCACTAGGTAACAGTTTCATGAGGGAAGGTTCTAAATTAAGCATTTGGTATAAATGGTCCTGGGTCTTGGGGTGTTCAGATCATCTCGATGAGTGTCTGCTGTGCACTGGGCATATTCGCGTGGGTCGCCTTGGGAAAACCTTTTGATTCCTAGAACAGCACTGTGAGATAGCTTTTGGTATCCCCCACTCTGATTTTTTTTTAATATTTATTTATACACACAAGAACTGGGGTGCAGGCCAGAGTCGTAGGAGGTGAGAGGATCCACCAGAGACAGAATGGGGAGCAGAACAGGCAGATGGACCGAAACGCTCTGCTGAGGGGAGCAGCGGGCGAGGCAGGAGAGGTCTGCTGTGCCCTGTGGGTCCCCTCCCTGGCTGGGGATCGAACTCAGTGCTGCTGTGCCTGGATGCTTCACAGTGCGTTGCTCAACCCTCTGAGCCATCAGGGAGGCCAGTACCCGCCATTATGGATAAGGAAAGAGATGCTCTGCCCAAGATCACACGCTGGTGACACCTCTCTTCCTCATAAAATAGGGGAGGGGGGTTCAACCTGCCCGAGCTTTCGTGTGAGTCCTTTGTTTTCAAAATCTTCGCTGAGCGCCATTAAAAACAGTTAAAAACTGCTTTGTAAACAATGTTGGAGTAAAGAAAAAAAAATAATCCACCTTGGACTTCTTATTACATACGCATTATTATTATGCTTATTTTTACTTCTGATAAAAAAAGGAAATTGAAACATTTTTGTGGGCAGCTGAAGGTGTTGCTGGATTGGCTGGTCCTATTGTGTTGGCGTGTAAGCCCTGCACCCAGGAGCCCCCGGCTCTGGGACAGTCACCCTGCTACAAGCCTCCCCACCCCCAGTTCCTCACTACCTCTCTGACTGCAAGGCCAACTCCCCCTTGGCTAGTTCTACCGCTGGGTCCCCTGTGGCCTGATCCAACCGAGAGGGGGTGGGGGTGGGGGGCCCACACGCCCCAGCACCTTAGCTCTTACTCATCCCTCTGCCTGCTGTAAGCCTGGCTAACTTCATTCAGATCTTCGCCAGCGGTCACTTGTGAGTGCGGCCTTCTGGACCACCAGTGCGCTAGTCCTTTCACGGGCCTGCTCCTTCCCTCCTCCGCAAGTCTAGTTCTTTCTCCACCTAGCAGCTGGAGAGCCCTTTCTAGAAAGTAAATTGATCGTGTCTATCTCCAGTTTTAAAATGTTTCTTGGTTCGAAGACCTGGATGTGCGTCACGCCCGCAGGTGTGCACCTAGCGAGGAGCAGCCCTGCCAGGTCCTCTCCCAGGGCCTCCCGGGGCACAGGCGCTGGCTGCCTTGTGCATACCTCTCCGAGGACGCCTGAGCCTCAGCATCACTTGTCCAAGAAAATCCGAGAGCGCCGGGAGCCACGGAAATGGAGGGTGGGGTGACTGCACAAGGCCTGCAAGTTTGGGGCGTCACTCTCTTCCTGACCCAGCTGGAAGCCCTGGGGTAACCCCAAAGCCCAGGGCCCACCTGGCTTGGAAATACTTGCCCTCGTTACCCCTGGGCACTGTTTGAGACTGGAGGGTACTTTCCAGAAGGTGTAGAAAAGGGGCCTTACAAGATACACTGGGGGAGGATTTCCTGTGCCTCCTTATCTTGTCTGATAGGACCTCAGGCCTCAGCAGAAAGGGAGCGCCAGGAGAGTCTGCTGCTACAGAACCCTTTGTTTCCATGAAAGGGGCTCTGCTAAAACAGCAGGATGAATATCTATCAAGCCTTTGTCACATGTCAACCACTGTCCTTAACATCTTCTTGCATAAAGTCACTTATTCCTCACAGTAGTCCTGGGTGGGGGGTGCTACTGGAGGAGATTAGAAATTTGGGGTGCCTATCTCCTACAACTTTTGATGCCAGGGTGGCAGGAGGTGTGAGGTAAGTCAGAAGGCAGGAGGTAAGTCTTTCTTTACCCTGGACTCCCTTTTGGGGAAGAAGCCTCTGCATCCTCCAGGGAAGTCCCCTAAGAATCATGGGGGATAAACCTGAGGATTGGGGTGCCACCTGCTTTACCTACAGCTAGAGGAAGGCAGTTCAACAGTCTAAGGTACCATGACTCCCAGTTATTAGAATGGTGTTTGCAATGTGGTGGGCACTGAAAAAAAAAAACAAAACAGTTGCCTAAATGAATTTATTGAGCAGCTATTTAGGGCCAACATGCTAAAAGAGAACTTGTATACATTGCCTCATTTAAACCACAGACCTCCTAGGAAGCAGCTATTCTGAATTCCATTAACAGATGAGGAAATAGCAGTTCAGCAAGAATAAGAAGCTTAGGGCCTCCCTGGTGGCGCAGTGGGTTGAGCAGCGCACTGTGAAGCGGACCATAGCCACTGCAGCACGAGTTCGATCCCTGCCGCTGGCGGGGGGGGGGGGGGGGGGGGGGGGGGGGGGG